>CM054943.1:673067-1057995 GCA_029168755.2 Tillandsia fasciculata | reverse complement strand
ATTGTACATAATATCTTGACGCAAGGCTTGTATGCATCGACCTAGAAGTCACGCAAGAGGGACTCGTAAGATTTGCTCACCATGTGTGCCCGGAAAATACGGGGATATTTTTGATAAACCAAAGATCGGGGAGAGCGCCTCTTACAAGTTCTTTCAGCAAATAGGCATGTGTACATGCCACAATCAACCTCAGTCGAACCTTGTTGCTGACAATCAAGCTGACAGATGACATTTGGGTGGCGGATGCGTTGTTCAAAGAAAAACTCAAGATAGGCTGCAAACCACCTCGCCTGCATAAGAGAAATAGTGAAGTCTATCTTCTATTCATATATCAATGTAATATATAAAAGTAATATACATACCAATACGTTTGCCGCATCCTTTGCCAGACGATGACTCCACAAAGAATTCCAACTCTCAAAATGGGATTCTTCAAATCAATAACAAGCAAATGCCAATGCCAATTACTATTTACAGGAATAATTATAAATCTATTACAGCTAATACTTTCCGGAGTTATTATTTCCAAAAAGTGCCGTACGGAAGCCGATTCATAGGCAACATTCTGGATGAAATCAGCTGTGATGGCCTGGTCCGGCCCTATTCCTGCCATCTTGTTAAGTATGTGCATCTGGACATAAAAGGAATATAGTTAAAATCAATGTAACATGAAATCCTTCCAATCTTGGTTTTGATAAATGCTTATCACGACAACAGGGTTGAATGAATGAAATTACGGTGAATAATGCAACATAAGTAAATAACAAAAAGGTAATAAATATTTATTAACTACTGTTATTACCAGTACCAATGCTTTTATGTTTCAGCATTTTAATTGTGCAATAGAACAGGAATCAGATTTGAAAGTCACAATATAAGAGATGTAAATTGTGAGATTGAGTATATACTAAATTGTAAAATGTGATGTCATATATATACAAAAAAGCTAAATTTCATCTTAAAAAGACACTCTGGGATAATTCCTGGTTTCATTAAGATTATATAAATATAAATGTAACTTTATAAAATTAATATAATACTGAAAATAATATGAAACTCACCGAAACTTCAGTTCGACAAAAAAGAGCAGGATGCCTAAATTTCTGTACACCCTTCATATTCTTCGTATTAAGAATATGAAAATATACATTTATCACCTATATTAGAAAACAACAATAAATTATGTTAAAACACACACACACATAAACACACACCACACCCACCCACACACACCCACACACACACATATATATATAATATATATCTATATATATATCAAGATTTACTGTATTTTTCTCGATTTCATAGCACGAACCTCATCGCGGGTCGGCCCTCCAAATAAGAAGTGTCGGAGGATTTCGCCACTAATAGAAGGCGAATCCGATCCTTTGGTGCTATCTTCCCATATAGCTCCCCTATCAAAAAATTAGAAATATTATAGTAAGTAATGCGAAAATGGAAAATAGACATATATAACAATTAAAATAATATATGATATGGTGGACTAACTTAGTTATTGGTTGTGCTATAAAAAAGTTGATTGCAAATTCATCGTCTTTAGGAATCTTATCTCGACCCGGATATTCGCGACGAGACTCAATAACGAAACCGGGTGAGCTATCCAGAGAGGGTTCATCCGGAACATTGATGGATGAAACTCCACCTTCTGGATCATCATACTCTTTTTTTAATGCCTGTTATCATTAAAAAAATAATGCAACTGTCATACTTTATAAATTTGTTAAGCTTCAATACACCAAACATAATACAATAATACCATAAGGACGTCGGCAATGGCCCCGGAAGCAGAATCTGATGCTTCAGTTTCTTTCGACCCCTGCTCTTTAGAATGAAGGCGGCGCTTTCTAGTATAATATGCTTTACGTCCTCTTGTCCCGGCCGTGAAATCGTCAGATAATTCCTTTCGTTTCCTTTCACGGGCTTTAATCCTTTCAATTCTTGACGGGACTTCGATTCTAATATCGGCAGTGGGCACCACTATATTAATCTCACCACCATCAACGGGATGTTCGAAAGTTCCTTTACGTTCTGCTGTGTGGTGCCCACCTTCACCCTGATCTTCAACATTTTCTTTTTCAACATCGAGTGTCGCGCCCCCTTCTGCTGCAACAGCAGAGCCGCTATCAATTTTATCCTGAAGCTTCTTATTTATATCCTTTAACTTGATATTCTCTGCTTCCAAGATTTTAATCCGCTCTTCAAGGACATAAAGAGTTTGTTCCAAATTATTAAGTGAATTTCTGATATTGGTACAATCCCCAGCTGTAGAGGTAGTAGCGACAGGAGTAGCCGGTTGAATCTGTATCAATAAAGAAGAACACAAAGACGGTAAGTAGGGAAATTAGTAAAGTAACCACATCATAACATATATAATCCTTAACTTATACAATACCTGGGGCTGCTGCCAAACACGTGCCATACGATTTAATATATACATTTCTTCAGGACGATAGGTAAAGTTGGGTATAACCTGCAAAATATATATATATATAATATATATATATATATATATATATATATATATATATCATTACTATTTACATTTAATATTTTAAAGGAGATTTATAAAATTAAAATTCCGTAAAGAATTTATTACCTCTGAAGGAGAATAAGACAACAATTTTTTCCTAAGCTTATCATAGCTCCTAAATGCTACTGAACCTTTCCATTTTCTCATTCGTGGGACAGCTTTATCCCCATCAGAAGTACCCAAACCCTTTATATGCTCATACGCCCAGCTCTACATGCAGAGTCATAATGACTTATCAGTAATGGAATGAACATATAAATATTTTAAATATAAAATATATTCAAACACTAATTTAGAATTGTACTCACCGTGAACGCTACTGTACACCCATCAATATACCCGGCTTTTATTTCGTCCCCTCTATTCCGACGCTTTACATGACGGGATGCTTTCGAAATAGAACTTACCAGAAAATTATATACAGTATGCCCCCAGGCATAGTCGCCTATCTATGTATATCATCTATATATCTATACAGAGCCTTCGGCACATTGTAGTGGCTAGTGGGAAAGAGAACCGTCGCAAAAACATATAATACGAAAATGGAGACAAAATCGGTCACAGCGTCCACACCCTGCTGTCCAGCAAGAGTGTATAAGATATGACGAAGTTTTCTTCTATCGGCGTGCTTATACTCGCCATTAAAGTATCTATCAAATATATTAGACTTTATACTCTTTTTTGACCATTCTATCGGCTCCCCCTGCGTCGGTAACCCAACCAAGACAGCTATTTCATCTGGAATCAGGGGAATGAAAGTGTCTCCGATTCTAACACCTCTGTTCTCCTCATCCCAAAAACTTAGGAGAGTATCGACTAATACAAGGTCTTGCTTTAGAGGAGGAAGGTCAATATATGAAGCAAATGGCGTTGTTCTCAAGAGTGCCATTTGTTCAGTAGATATAACTTCCCTTAGTGCTGGGCCAGCAGTGGTATAGTTGGCCTCAGTCTTGGGAGACTCTTGTACATTCATCGTATTGTATAGATGTTTGGGAAAACATCTTCCACAAACCAATTGAGTCTTCGTGGGCTCTTGTCCTACAATGACTACTAGTGCTGGCCTCCTTGGCCACTCTGCTTGATGACATAGCTCTGGTAGAAACCATATATTCAGCTGCATTATAATAACCATATCAGTTTGTATTGATAAAATCATATATTAGTACATCATGAATTTATGAACTATTCAAAGCAATATGGACTAGTCAAACATCTCTACATTTCTTTAATTGCTGCATTATAAAGTGTAACACAAGCCTACTACCATGTGAATTTTGTTTTCAATTCTTTTTTTTTTAAATACTGAATCAAACATTATAACAAAAGCATACTATCTTGCATTATACTTTATTACTGATTCTGGTATATTAAATTCCTTTCTGCTCCATTAGATGACAAAGACGATGACCTGAACAACAATGGCATTCTGAATGTTTGGTTCCTGTTAGCTTTGCCATAACTTTGCTGATATAGGATGCATAATTTGTCTGCTTGTCTATTCTGTGTAATGGTGATGAAACTCTATAAGCAACAAGACTTGGATGGCAGATAGTAACATGTTAATTTTATTGTTCAGATTCTTCAACTTAATGATGGTAAGGCTTTGTCTTGTCGCCTACTAATTGATTCTATGAGGAAATTTCTCTCCAATTGTGAAGCAGGTATGTCTTTAAGCATGTTGGATGTGTTATTCTCAGTGGAAATTGTTGCTTTTCTGTGCTTGTATATTTTCAGGCTTTGAGATATATGGGCAATCTATATATAGAAGTTGATACTTTAGGCTGTTTTCTGGTTTCTGTAACCTAACATATGCTAATCTAAATGCCGAAACATTGGATGGATTGCACAATCATTATAATAAGCTGGAGGATCAGTTTTGTATGAAACTTAAGTTAAAATTGCAAAATCCATTGTTCAAGGTTTGGTGACGTATGGAATGAAAAATGGAAGTATGAAATTATCTTCATATCATAAGCTAACCACAATTCACAATAGTTTTACACTCTTGTGAAACTTCTGAACACTCTTGTGTAGCCAGTGTGTACCGGTACACAACCATAGATACCGGTACAGGGCTTGTGTTCCCCCTTTGTACCGGTACACTTTTCTCTCTACAAAAGAAATGGTCTAATTGGGTGGCAACTTGAATTTGTACAAAAGCCATGGATAGCTGTCGATGGAACATATATAACTGTGCTTAACCCATCTATATGAATTTGGAATGGAGAGCTATATAGCAGCAGACATAACAGGGATTTATGGGATTGAATGTACCTGTAAATAATATTTATTTTCAAGGTCGAGAGAGAGAGCGGTGCTCGGGTGCTGCGAAATGCGAGTGAAGGAAACCCTACACCGACGGAGGGGAGAAAGCCCTGCTTGAGAAGTCCTCGGATGGTGTTCGAGAGGGCTAGCAGGCGAGACAGAGTTCGAGAGCCCTAGCAAGCGAGACAGCGAGCGCGAGAGAGCACTGGAGAGGGAGCGCGAGAGAGAGGGGGGCGGTTTTGGCGGAGAGACCACTGGAGACGGAGCGCGAGAGAATGGGGGGCGGTTTTTGGCGGAGGGAGTGGAGAGAGAGGTGGAGAGAGGCGTTTTAGAGAGAGAGAGAGAGAGAGAGAGAGAGAGAGAGAGAGAGAGAGAAGAGGGGAAGTGAGAATACCGGCTGGGATTTTTAGTTTCAATCCCAGCCGTCCCTGTTAGGGGTGTAGGATATACACCCCTAACAGGGGTGTACCACTAGCACTACTGTATATATAAATATATATATATATATATATATATATATAAATAATATATATAATATATATATATATATTATATATAATATATATATTTGAAACTGTAAATAGAGTAAACCTATTCAAATTATTACGAAAATAAATAAATAAATAAGTAAATAAAATAAGATTTAGAAAATAGAATAATCTAAAAATAGACCAATAAAATCGGTAACTATTTAAATACAAATAATAGATTAAAATTAAATTTAAAATTTAAGTTTGAATCATAAATTTAAATATAAATTCAAACTTTTATTTAAATTTTGGAATCGATTCAAATTCTAAAATATGGGTATATAATGAAATTTCAACTGGAAATTTCAGATGAAATAAAAATTTAAAATTAAAATATATATAATTATTGTATGGAAAATAATGTAAAAACTCTTAATTAAAAATAAATTTAATTAATATTTATTAGTCTTGTGCACGTGGCCGGACTCTCACTCTCTCTATATATACATTATTAGTCTTGCCACTTAAAAATAAATTTTGTTATAAACTACATATTTGAATTGTTGTGCCGAGTAATGTGAATTAAATTTTATTTTAAATATCAAATTTCAATTAATAATTAAAAAAGTAATTAATTTGGAGGAAAATTAAAATTAAAAATTTTAAATTAAATGTGAATTAAAATGTTGATATATTTATTTTAAAACTCATACTTAAATTTAGAAATTTTCTGAATTTAAAAAAATACACCTAAATATTCAATATAAATCAACAAGCATATAAATTAAAATTAAAGTATGATATATATATATTTTCTAATAAAATTTAGCAGATGAATTTACATTTAAAAAAAAAATTATGATTTTTTGAAAAAAATTAATTTATATATTTTTAAAAAATTTTTGATTGATTTAAAAATTCAAATAACCATTACCTAAGCAGGGATTAACCAAATTATAGTCAAATTATAGCATAACCACCGTACGAGTATGGTCACCTCCCGGTGAGGTTACCGCGCAAGCAACATCATCTTATTTGCCACAAAATATCTTTTTTCTTTGGAATTATTATAAAAAATTTTGTGGTCACGAATACTGGGAGGTGACCGTACCGATTACTAATAGAGATGAAAACGGGCCCAGCTCGGCAGCCCGGTCCGGCCCATTGCGAATAGACGGGTCTGACTAGGCCTAAAGTTTTAGGCCCGTACGCCCGACCCGTAATGAGCTATGGCAGAATAAGTGGGCTCCCTGCTCCCAACTTCTAAGGGCCCAAGAGAGACCATATTCAAATATATATATATACTTTTCACTTTAAAACTATCCAATTTTCTTTTTTTTTTAAAAAAAAATTATTAAAATAAATCGATTAATTTGATATTCTTGTAAGTTCTGTCCAAATGATTTTGTAAATATTTGTAATTTTTTTAAACTTTTAGAAGTTTTTAAATTTTTAATATTTTTTAACCATAAGGGCTTTTTAATAGTCAACTTTTTAGATTTTTAAATATAAAAATTTTAAAACCTAAAAAAAAAAACACTAGGACAGCATGGGCCCGGCCCGTGGTATTCAGGCCCGAAGCCCGTTATGAGATTGGGGTCCAAATTTTGGCCGGGTCAGGATTACACCGGGTCTATCTCGGCCTATTTTAGCCGATCCGGGCCAGGCCAGGCAAAGGCCAGTTTAGGCCTAGAAATTGTGCGAATTAGTCGGGTCGGGCACTGTGGGATTTTTTGGGCTGGGCCCGTTTAGGCCTATTTCGGCGACATAACGAGTTAACGACAAATTGCAGTTGTTTGAGTCCCGTCACCCCCGGTAAGCTCACCCTCTTTACAACGTTCCCTATTTCGCTTCAAAATAAATTATTTTGAGAGTTTTTGGGAAAAATAATTCGAAATCACGATCACCTAGCGGTAAGTGTACCGCGCAACATACAACTATATATATTTATATATATATTGAAACTGTAAATAGAGTAAAACAATATTCAAAATGTATTACGAAAATAAATAAATAAATAAATAAGTAAATAAAATAAGATTTAGAAAATAGAATGATCTAAAAATAGACCAATCAAATCAGTAACTATTTAAATGCAAATAATAGATTAAAATTAAATTTAAAATTTAAGTTTGAATCATAAATTTAAATATAAATTCAAACTTTAATTTAAATTTTGGAATTGATTTAAATTCTAAAATATAAAGTATATAATGAAATTTCAACTCTGAATTTCAGATGAAATAAAAATTTAAAATTAAAGTTTAATATATATATATATATATATATATATATATATATAATATAATATATATATATATATATATATATATATTATATATATATAATATATATATATCTACAAAACTAAAAAATTTGCCGCATTCCAAAACCATTGGATTATAATATATATATATATAGATATTATATATTATATATATATATATATAATATATATATATATATATATATATATATATATAATATGCTTTTAAAAGCATAAGTCTATAAATTTTTATGCTGTATATATATATATATATATATATATTAATATATTATATAGATATATATAGTAGAGCTTATATATATATGCTTTTAAAAGCATAAGTCTATAAATTTTTTAATGCTGGATTTGTATTAGAATTTTCATTTTTGTAAAGTCGACTAACGAGAAAGAAAGATAAAGTAAAAGCACATGTCCCAATACAATTCAATAGTAAAAAATTACAAGCATGAATATATTTGTACTTTTAAAAATATATAACTCTATTATATATATATAATATATATATATATATATATATATATATATATATATATATATATAGATATATAATATATATATATATAATTACTTTATGGAGTATAAATTTTTTTATACTCATAACTTTTTCGTCCTTTAATAAAGGGTGCAGCTAGGATGATAATGGTGCGCTTAGGGTTTAGTGAATTGTTAGTGAAATAGTCGAATACTTATGAGTACGAAGGAATTTTACTTATAAAAGTATAGTAGCCTGGACTATATATATTATATATATATATATATATATATATATATATATATATAGAGAGAGAGAGAGAGAGAGAGAGAGAAGAGAGAAGAGAGAGAGAGAGTGGTGCTGGAATTCTATCAGTAGTAAAATCCTATTATTACTACTGATTTTTTTTCGATGATGGAGCCTCCGAATCGATGATTGGCACCGTTGAACATAATGTAGACCACTGAAATTATCTGATATCATTGACCTAATGATCAAAGAGTTGTAAAATTTGTAATTTTAATGGTAGATATAAAACGTTTACTCGTTTAACGGTGTAAACAAAGCTAAATTGATTGAATTTTTGTTAAAATTTTTTTTAAAACTATTTTAAACAAGATATATACTCTCAATCTTGATTATAAGATTCCTATCATCACTTTTTAATAGATATTTATTTTCAGCCCTTCATTTTATGTCCATTTGATGGATAAAAAAAGAATATTGAAAAAGCTTAAAATTTGATATCTAGATAGTTTCAGTAATTTAGATCATGTTCACTGATGACGATTAATGAAAAAAAAAGCCGGTAATAACAATAAAATTTTAGTGCTATATTCCTGTACCACTCTATATATATATAATAACTGTTTCACAATCTCTGTCAATGTTATAAATTTACAGTGACTATTGTTACAAAAGAAATATATAATAACTGTTTCACAATATAATAGCAAAACATTATAAAATTTTAATTTTTTAGATGCTTTAAATAGTGTACATGTCACCGATAACTGCATCAAGTATCAATTCAGATATTTTATTATTAAAATTAATAAAGTATAAATATAAAACCTTATTTATGCTTCCTCCCTTTAGCATGCTCTTTCTCTCTTTTTCCATCGTTTTATATATTAAAGAATATTTAGGGTGCACGCAAGCAGCAGACATTTTCTTTCTCATTTGTTGGGACAAAGAAAAATGCTACTTGTAAACAACAAGATAATTGTTATTTTAAATAGTAGAGAGAGAGAGAGAGAGCACCCTAAGGCCAAAAACAATTATTTTTTAAATAAGAGAGAGAGAAAGAAACTTCTCGGGCTTATTTGGAATGTGGATAGTTTGGGAGATAAGGGGATATTCCTTTATCCATTCAAATACATCAAGAATTATAAAATATTTTGTTCTGATATTTTTGATATAAATAAAAATTACTGTTCCAACATAAAATACTATTATATTTTTTTTTCCAAATTTATCCCTAGCACGCTATCCGAGACAAGCTTATTCTTCTCTGGATATCCGAGCTTGTCCTTTTCCTGCCTTGCTTCTTATGACACAGCTCCTCCACTTCTTTCTCTCTCGCTCAGCCCCCATTGCACCCAAGCTCCTACTTTCCATTTTATAAAAAAAATATTTATATCTTTCTAAATATTTTTCTAAAAAATATGATGAATATTTATATTTTTTTTAAAAAATAGAGCAAATGAAATGTTAACTATTATATTATTTTCATAAAATATAATTTGATTTTGATTTTAATTTTGATTTTATCTTATTTTTTTATAAAAATTTAATCTATTAATTAAAATAAAGGAATTATAATTTAACAAGTTTTATCACATAATAAAGTTTGAGAGCAAAAAATTTATTTATCCCAACTAAAATTCTTTATTTCTCTTATTTCTCATTATCATATCAAACACAAAATCTCTTATTTCTTGAACCATCCTAAACGTTTTTTTATACTAATTTCGTAATTTATATTTATCTCTGATATAACTAGTATTATCTTATTTCGTTAGCAATGGGATCTTACTTGGGTCAAGTGGTCTACCAGAGGTAATGTCTTTTCAATGTTTAATTAAATATGTAGGATGTATGCACACTTAGCATTTTTTAATTATAAAAGTTGAAATTATTAAAAAATAATATTTTTAATATTTATATTTATATCCATACTCAATATATTTGTATATATTTTTTTAAAACTAAAAATATATAAAGTAACTGATCACGTAGAATTGACTAAAGAGTTGATGATTAGTATCTCAGATTTTAAATATTAAATTTCAGAGGAAGGAGTATTGACAAGGAAAAATCGTTTGTTATATATGCAGTTTATGAGTCGTTTGTACCATCTCGAAGATGAAAAATTATCACCATGCTTGCTTATGCTGACGTACAAGGAGACATTTCTTAGAGCGATATACAGTTGGAGAATATGCAATTTCGACACACGATCTGTTTAAATTTCCCGACATTATAAGACAAAAAAATGAGATATATCATGCTGGATTTGCTGATCCTCGATAACCAAATCCCATTCTTCGTGATTCAGGAGCTATATAAGGAGCTCAAGTTGCTGGATTTGCTGATCCTCAATAACCACTCCGACTGCGATGGAACTCAGAGAATCCGCAACAATGTTTGAAAAGAATCCGCAACAATGTTCTTAACTTCCTACAGACCATGTATACCATGGCCAGTTATTATCACAGTTGAATGTTCTACGTGCTTTCCAGTATGATAGTAATGCATGGATATATTACTGAAAAAATGAACATGTTGCAGATATGTTAACATGTAACATCCTCTGTTGCTACGTACCAAGTTAATTGGCGTTCTTACTAGTTATTACTGTAGTGGCTTTTCATTTGTATAAAATTTCTTCACACAAGTGACTCTTTGATCTTCTGTAAGAAAGAAATAAATCTCTGATGAATATATCGATCACAAAAAGTGTAACGAATATGTATGTTCATTTAAATACTGTTTGAAAAATCTAAATTTTCATATTGTGAAGTGACCTACTACAAGCAGAGGTTGAGTAGGCTTTTTCTTCACCTTTTCTTGTTGTTGCTCTTATTATATATTGAGGTGTTTTTTTTTCTGCTGTATCTATTATGAGTACGAAATCGAATTTATTCATAAAACTATAATAGTCGAACTATATATATATATATATGGATGAAATTATTCATCTCATATCTATGATGCGGCTTTAATACTGTATGTTTTCATATTTTACCGTTTTTACGTTCTAAACCATGAATACTATATGGTTTGTATTTTCGTATTTAGCTGTTCAATTCAAATATGTATTTTATATAATATTTTATTTTTTTAATATTTTTTCGGCCTGCATTGTTCTGCTAGGAGTTTTAATATAAACTTAAAATATTGTCTCCAATTTGGCTCTCTACCTACTTATTTTGACACAATATTTTATGTGTTATAGTTTGAATAAATAATTCGAAAAATTTCTTCTCTACTGTGGCCGACTCAGTTATACTTGTTTGCTCTTCTCATGTGGTGGGGCCAAAGCGAATGCACACCAAGTATTTTATTTTATTTTATTTTTTACTTTTGACGGAGTACATACAAATATGTCATTTTTTTTTTTTTTTACTTTTTTATTAGTATAAATAGAGTAAGAGAGAGAGATCAACTAGTACATATAAATTGCTTGAGAAGGGAACTTAATTAATTAATTAGCCGCTAATTACATTTAGAAGTGCTGTGGAGCTGCTCGGGTTCTATTTGGGAGAATCGGCGTTTTAGAGGTAATATTTTGTTACATGTTGTGTTTGTGTTCTTTTATTTTGAGGGAAAGGGGGGAAATAAATTATCGTGATCAAATTACGAGGAGAGTGATAATTCTCAAAATTTAATTTATTAAAATTTTTATTTAAATTTAATAAATTATTATAATTAAATATTAATGTACCGTTGAAATAGCATCTTAATTTCTAAAATAAAATATTATAGATATATCTCACACTATTTTTATTCAAAGATCATCATTTTTTTTTTTTTTTAACATCAAATATTTTGTTTATTTTATAAAAAATTATTTAAATTTTGTGAATCCTAGACTGAACGGTGTAAGATTTATATTTTTTTTCATCAGAGCGAGCAAGTAGAATATATATAATTTAATTTTTTTTTTTATTTTATTGTTGCATTTTGGGGAGAGAGTTATCTTGGACTCAAATGGCACGAGACTCTCGTCATATGCATTAAGAGCAAGCTCGTACCATGCTTTAATGTGACGGAGTAGGTTAGTTTGTAGCAAAAGTAAAAGCTTGTGTAAATAATTATTTTATTTCATACTCTCAACGCTTATTATCTTCTTAATTAATTTCTTTCTCGTTTTTTTTTTTTTTTTTTTGGGGCGTTAATTTTATTTGTCATAATTGAGAGAGATACTTTAAAATCACTTTTACTCCCATATCACCTTTCTCTTCATTTTTCTTTTTAAAATTAATATTCATCTAAGTTGCATTTTTTTTGTTTGCTGAATTATTTGGGTGATGTGTGTTACATATATCATCTAATTGCAGCATAAGAATGGATGACAAATTAAGAATAAGAAGCATTCCTTGAAAATACTAATTATAGAGACACGATAATTCAGATATATGTCGAATCTCTTCTGTGTCTAATAATTTTTTTTTTTTTTTTTTTTTTTTTTTTCAATTTCAAGAGACAGTGCTGTCTCGTTCTGTAGCTTCGTTCATCATCTGAATCAATAAAGAATGGATCGATGACAAAGAAGAGATGACTAGCCCAAAAGAGCATCGAATTTCTATCATTGTTGATAATTCTAGTACTGGATCTAGTGAAAGAATCGGTACCGGAATTGATCAGAATAGTAGTTTTCCTACCAAATGTGATGTGGATAAGGAGTGGATTCAAGAGGTGGAGAAAAAAATTGATCGCGCATTCTCCAAGACACACTGGCCCATGCAGTTGGAGGATGAAACAAAGCCTCAGATTTGCAAGTTGACGCTGCATGGGATCTCCCATGCAAAGTTGGAGACACTACGGGAGTTCTGTCAACCAAGAGCGGTGACAATAGGGCCATTTCATAGGGAGGAGTTCACGAGCATTTCCGACAGCGAAAAATGGGTGATTGTGTGCTTGATGAACGCGTTGTACAACCACGACTTAGCGGTTTGCATCAAAAGGATGAAAAATCAAATAGCGAATGCTCGCAAATGCTACTTCAGTTTAGATATGCCTCAAAGTTTCGACTCTAAACATGACAAAAGTTTCGCAGAGATGCTGCTGCTGGATAGCTACTTCATCTTGTTTATGTTGACCGTTAAGATAAGTAAGCGACCGACGGGGTATATACTGATGCCGATAACACCAAATTCCGCAAGGACGCTTAAGCTATTTCGAGACGACACGACTAAAGTTCTCGACATCATGTTCAACAAAGACGAAATCGCGCCTGATCTGCTGATCCTCGATAACCAAATCCCTTTCCTTGTGATCGAGGAGCTATTTAAGGAGCTCAAGTTGAAGAAGCCCCTGCATGAGTATGTCCTCGAGTTCTTCGAGACAATTCATCCGAGATCCGTCCAAGGTTACGTAGACTTGAATTGTCCTCCCAAATTCTTACATCTGCTCGATCTTTTCTACTGGTCTCGGGTCCCAAACAATAAGTACATCGAAAGTAAAGAACACGCAATAACGATTGAAAAGATCAAGAAGCCTCGAATGTCAGATTATATCGACTGGGCACGGCGTATTCCGAATGCGATGGAACTTAGAGAATCCGCAACAATGTTCGAAAAGAAGACGTCCGGCAGCTCACTGGTTATCGCATTTCGGAAACATAGGTTTGCACCGATTGTTAAGGTGCTCGACATTCCAGAGTTATACATCCGCGACTATAGCAGCCTCGTCTTCCATAACCTCATCGCCTTCGAGATGCAATCTTCGAGCCGACGCTGCACCATGGCCTTCTCCACACTTATGTGGAACATGCTGCAAAGCGAGGAAGATGTGAAGTTGCTTCGGCGAAAAGGCATTTTGGCGAGCTCGTCCATAACCGACAGCAAAGTCGTTCATCTCTTCGATTGCTTGAGCAGATTGACTGTAAACTATCAAATGCCGAGCGATCTGTGTGACACTTTGCGGCGGATCCGGTCTCACCACAAGAACAAAGTCAGTCGATTCTGCGGCAACGTCATTCACGAATACTTACCCAACCCACTGGTGACTCTTTCTGTGGCTGCTGCTGCCATGATTTTTGTTCTCACCCTCCTGCAGACCGTATATACTATGATCAGTTACTGCTACCATTGTTAGATGCTCTACAAGTTAAGTTAATTATCTAGTATATACGATAGTAATGCGTTCGTATGTTATCGGAACATCATCTGTTGCTATATACCTACTTTGGTGTTCATATATAGGGAGGTTTGCAAGGATTAGTGGAGTGCACAAATCTCTTAAATCTCTTTCTTTGTCGTATCGAAATGGCCAGTAAAAAATTCTTCACCCAAGAATGAATGGAACACGTATTATACATTTACCCTATAAATTTTTTACTACTACTTCATTTCAGTTATTTTATATAGTTTCATTACTATCAAAGAAAAGTTTGAGAATAATCTGAGTTACAGAGGACTTATTCCAAGTCCAGATAAAATTTTCTGGAATCAAATAACACAAAATGTAAAACCAAAGATCTGAAAAATCCAAGGACCGATTTATAAATATGCTATAGTTGAAGGACATACATGAAATTTTACCAATCTTAATGTGAGCATGTAATTAGGGTCAGTTTCATATTAAACCCACTAACACTAACAAGGCAAAATGAAGTTATAAAGTGAAACTATACAAAACTATACGACTTGTTGTAATATACGAAACGCAATATTATATGCAAAAACAAACAAAATATTTTCTTATCTTACTATCCCAAATAGTCTCAAGAAATCAAAAACTCTCTCTAATCGGTAAAATCTATATATGACTGTTCGATTCGACTCATTGATCATATTTTACAACAACGAAATTTCGTGTTTATGTAATCTTGTAAAGTTTGAGTTGTCTTCTTGTTTTGGTTCATTCCTTTTCAGTTTCTGGGTATGGATCACTCCAGCAACCATCAACAGCTACTGCTCTTTTCCACCTTTTCTGAAACATTATCAGTTCTGCGTAAGATCGCCACCGTATCTGGTTCAGCAAAAGAGAAAAATAAATAAATTCGTAACATCATTTGTACTTCAAATTTTCTAGCACTTCCACAATTTCAGATGCAAAAAGGGAGAATCTGCAAAGACTCTGAAGTTTTGGGGATTCGAGTTTAATTCAGAATACAAATCGAAAGCAGCTGTAATTCTTACCGCAGATCTGTCGGTGAATCCATATGGTCCCTGAGGCAACTACAAGTTCAAAATGCATGGGTAAACTAAACATGTCAAGTTCATGAATTGTGAAAAAGGAATAAAGAGAAACATTACATGAATTGTGAAAAGGTATAAAGAGAAATATTATAACGATCCGATCCGTTAGCAATAATAACTCGTTGGGTCCAAACCATCAGTTCAAAATACTTAAATCTAGTTATTATTACTAGAATCCATATGCCCGTTTAGACCCTGACGTCCTCGTTAGTCCAATCACACACAGCTCAAGATCACCATCACCAGGTGATATAAGGTCTTCCGGTTGGTGGACCGGCTCTAGTACCAAATATAACGATCCGATTCACTAGTAATAATAACTCGTTGGGTCCAAATCACTGGCCCAAAATACTTAATTTCAATTAATATTATTAAGCTCCATAGTCTCTTATATATCAAATCATAACCTCGTTCCCATCCGATTTTGGACTATTAGGGTGTCATAAACATACCGTAGTTCCCGCATACGATGCCGTTGCTTGAGATGCATGATCAGTTACTTCAGCATTTGACTGTGTAAATTACCATGAATAATTAAATAAAATAACAAATCAAAATATAAATTATGGAAACTAATACATAAGTTCCTCAAATGTCCTTTGAGATTTATTTTTATACATTTATATAAATACTTGTAAATTAGCAAAATATGTTTCTCATGATACCATGGAAAACTTGATCATTTTACCTTGTTTTCAGAGAAACCGCCTAGTGTCGGAATGCCCAAATGAACTATATACTCGCTATCAACCACTCCGATGTTTTTGCTTCGATCACCCTATTAAAGAATCTTAGATGTGTTTTTCATAATAACTAATAATCCAAAAAGGAGAACATATTTAAGCTCGACGCATAAATACCTGCGCACAGTAACCGAGCTTCTTGTCTAAGCCCCATGCATGAATCAAATCATTCTGCAAAAGAGGATTAGATTAAAAAAAAAGAAAAAAAAAAAAACTAAAATAAGGCCATCTTGTAAAAATGTTCATTTATTTTCCGATTTTTTAACTGAGAAGATAGATGACTTTCTCATTTTCCTTTTTTAATAAATTCGGAGCAAATTATCTTCTTTTGGATTATGATGCCCGTTGCTGAAATCTCTGATTCATTTCTGGCCCGAAATTTTGAAAATCATCGAAACTGCAAAACTGAAAAACTGGTCTTTTTTTTGGTTTTTTTTTTAAAAAATGCGAAAAACAATCTGTGTTAATTTTAGTAATGTGCCGGATGCTAAGTACCTGGATCATATGCCATACGCAACGCCATGCCGCTCTCGAGAAGACGGGAGCCATCATTTCTACCCAACTGCAAAAATGCCGATAAATATCAAAATTTGAAACAAACTTGCGAATTTCAAAGAGTTCTTTTTTTACGAAATAGAACTGCCAACGACAAACGAAAAACTAAAGCAAATTGGAAAGCATCGTACCCGGTGCATGGAGGCGCAGTGCTGTTTTCGTAACACCTCCCGCCGCCTCTCGACTTGTAAATCCGTCTGATTATGCAAGGCATTACTATGTAGTCATTTTTGCGATCGACTAGAAATTAGTAGATAGAAATTCATTAATCTTTTCACAATCCAAAAGCTACCTCTGATATTTTATTGAGAGATTTACACATACACACCTGCAAAATGGTTTGATTATATGTGTGTCGCGACATAAAGTGAAGCTGTAACGATGCGATCCACTAGCAATAATAACTTGTTGGGCCCAAACCACAGCCCAAAATGCTTATGCCCAGTTATTATTACTAGTGTCCATTATCTCTTATATACCCAATCACAATCGCATTCTCATCCGATGTGGGACTATCACAATTTCATTCCCGATAGTTCTGGATGTGGGACTATTGGGGTGTCACAGACTCCCCCCGTTTAGGTGTCAGGCCAATCACACGCACAACCCAAGATCATCAGGCGATGTGAGACTTAGCTCGCTAGCCCTGTCATCTAGACTCAGGCTCAGCCGAGACTCGTCACACACTTCCGGCTGTGATTGGCTCTGATTCCAAATGTAACGACCCGACCCACTAGCAATAATAACTTGTTGGGCTAAACCACAGCCAAAATGCTTAAGCCCAGTTATTATTACTAGTGTCCATTGGCTCTTATATACCCAATCACAATCTCATTCTCATCCGATGTGGGACTATCACAATCTCATTCCCATCCGATGTGGGACTATTGGGGTGTCAGGGTGTCGCAGACTCCCTCCGTTTAGACCTGACGTCCTCGTCGGCCCAATCACACGCACAACCCAAGATCACCAGGCGATGTTAGACTTATCTCGCTAGCCCTGTCATCTAGACCCAAGCTCAGCAGAGACTCGTCACACTTCCGGCTGGTGATTGGCTCTGATACCAAATGTAACGACCCGGCCCACTAGCAATAATAACTTGTTGGGCCCAAACCACAGCCCAAAATGCTTAAGCTCGGTTATTATTACTAGTGTCCATTGTCTCTTATATACCCAATCACAATCTCATTTCCATTCGATGTGGGATTATCACAATTTCATTCCCATCCGATGTGGGACTATTGGGGTGTCACAGAAGCTTCACATATGCCTTTTGAAAAAGAAATTTCTTCCATCTCTTTAGGAAACATTTTCTACAACAAAACCAACTCCCCCCTATGAAATGGATGACTCTCCATTAACAAGAATTTAAGTGCCATGGCATAGGTCGTGTCAAGAACTTGCTTGCTGGCACGATATAGCACCGTTACAAAAATATTTGTGTGCCGACACACTATGACGTGAAATATTTATTTTCACCGGCACCAATATATTGTAATTGCTTATTATATATTTTTTCAAAGCTTTTACACTTAATAGAGAAAATTATTTGTTAATTTCAAAGAAAAGAGGATGCCGAGAGTCGTATTTTGCAGATATCTTGTTAGTACAATACATATAAAGGTATTGTTGTAAGAAAGTATATTTTTGACAGGCAATGAATGAATATTCGGATTTTACGGTGTACATATGTAAATAGATAAATTTTGTACAGATGTATAATGCAAATATTTGAATAGAATACCTGTGTACGTATCCTTTCCTCCCGCGTGCAGTGATTTGATGATGGATCTCGGATTTAGCCGTGTCTAAAGCAGGCTGTGATATCTCCAGGCCTTCTTTTTTGATGATCGATATATAACTGCAAAATTAGATGCAAGTGATTCTTTAAGATATCGATGATGTTTGGTGAAATTGTAAGTATGAATTTTAACAGGTTTGATTTCAAAAAATTCGATAAAGAAAGGAATTTACTGCCAGTAATTCTACTTCAGTTTAAAAATGCTATTGATCAAAATTTTACAGTTACTACCAGACTTGTGTTTTACTGCTGAAACATCAAGGAAACTATTACGCTAAGGTCTACGAAGACATGCTCTATGACAAAAATCCAAAATCGGAACTTACGAAATGCATGAAAATGCGAATATAACACAATATAAGAAGCTTTAGCTCATCGATAAGATTCTCTGGAAAGAGAAGCGTGGAATATAAATATTAAAAGCTTCTATGGTAGTTTAAGCTTTAGTAGAACAACGATTGTTTCATTTTCTTTAACATAATATCATAACAGAAGGTCTTGCGTTTGAGTCTTGCCAGGCTCCTAGCTTATTTAATTTCCTCCATTTAATTCAAATCCACTTCTTGGGCCTGTCAAAAAGCCTCGAGCCTAGACGAGAGGGGAAGTGTTGAATATAAATATCAAAAACACCGTTCTCTGGCATCTTAAGCTTTTGGATAACAACAGTGCTTTCATATTATTTAACAAAAAGATAGGAGAAAAAAAGGAGAGAGATCATACCGTCCGGGATGAAAATGTTCAACTCCCAAATCCTCATCCCAGAGGAAAATATAATTATACTCTGCAACTATGTCCGGATGTAAGAACCTCTTAGCAAACCACCTGCATAAAAAAAAAAAAGGATAATAAGTCTTTAAATAATCAAAAAATCTTGCAATTAACTTGCTTTAAAATTACCATTTTGTTTGATTGATTGCCGATACATGTAAGGCGCTAGCACTCCATTGCAAATCTCCCCATTCATCCACAACACCGTCGTAGTGGAAAAGCATTATAGTGAAATTACAATAAAAGAACTATGATGTCAAAAAACCAAAGAGTTAGGCCTATATCCTTAGGATTTCAACCACAAGAAAAAAGTTAAAAAATCAATACATTTTACCTTCTTAGCTATTCGATCGACAACCTTTTTTTGCTTTATTCCTACAGCAATGGCCAATAGATTCTTAGATGCCTTTGCTACACCCTGGTCTCAAAATATTGAAGGAAGGTCTTTAGAAGCCACTAAAGCAATTAAACAAACCAAAAGAAATCAAAGAGCATAAAAACATCTATTACTGCGTGAATCTACAATGCAAAAGTATATTTTATCTTCATAAATTATAGTCAAGTAGGAAATTCCAGAATATTTTGGCACGTGCATTCTCTCAATCTTAAATGGCCCACGGGAATATCTATCATCTTCGTAAATCCATATTCATCAACAAAGAAAATGTTAGATGTGCCTCAAAATTGGTAATCGTTTTCGATTTTATACTCCCAATTCGCCGACAGCTTCGCAGTGCGACAAATTTTGAAAAACAATTTGAGAAAAGAAAAAATAATGTCTATATATGTTTTTCTCCTACAAAGGATTTTTCTACGTAAATCTTTGTGT
Source organism: Tillandsia fasciculata (assembly GCA_029168755.2). Taxonomy (NCBI): domain Eukaryota; kingdom Viridiplantae; phylum Streptophyta; class Magnoliopsida; order Poales; family Bromeliaceae; genus Tillandsia; species Tillandsia fasciculata. The sequence goes on along the minus strand of CM054943.1, from coordinate 1,037,824 downwards.
TCTTCATTTTTTGTCGTGCATTTGTGATTTGTTTACTTTGTGTGATCAATATTTTTGTTTCTGTTTATGCGCTCATCGTAACAGGAAAAGAATTCTCACTTCAAACCAATTGGCTTGAAATGGCATATTAACTCCTCATGATGTTTCTGAGGTGCTTTAATTCTGAGTGGATGGAATATGCATGAAATATATCAATCTGAATATCGATATGAATTCAACCATTTATCTTCTAAAACGCACATGATGTTACCTATTAGCATTGTGCTACTCTATTTTATATTTTGATAATCAAACATTTTAAAGATACTTAAGAGCGAACATTAAAGTGCAAACTACTACAAAAGGAAAGGAACCTATGTTGCTGTGTCGATAGCAAATTAGTTACTATTCCCCTAACATTTTAGAACTAGACCACTCATGCATAATAAAGTTTTGTGTTCTCCTCCACAAAGTGTAGTATTTAAGAAATTAAAAACAAGCATGTGATATCATATCATGCACCTTTGTCCTCGAAGATTGTTCTAAACCCTGTATCGGAGGCGTCGTGTCGAGATTCGATTTTCTTCTGACTATGCCAAGAGGCAATGGTTCACTCCCTGGAGGCCTGCATTGACTCTAAAAAGTAGAAAAAGAGAGAGAGAAAAAAAAAAAGACCCGTTCAAATGCATGGGTAATCGCTCTATTGTCATTTTATATCAAAACTTAGATTTTTTTTTTGTCTTTTTTTTTTTTTTTGACACTCAAGGATTATGTTGATTTAATTATATTGGACCTTGTTATTTGGGCTATGTAATTTGGTGAAGTCAAATTTTCTATTTTTATATTTTCTGATTATATATTAGGGCTTTTTACTTGTAAGCCTTTGGATCATAATTCTTTTGATCCAACGGTCCATATTTAATAACTTTATCTTTTAAAGGCTAAAGTACGGGTGATTAGAATATTAAGAAATTATAGAGAGAGAAAAAATGGGAGAAAAGAAAAAACCCTAGGAATTTTGGTTTCATCTTGGTTCTATCAAGAAGGAGGTGAGATCTTCCTTGTGAGGTGTGGTTTGCACCATTTAGATAGAGTTAGAGATTGTTGGAGCTTCTCTTTATCTTTGAGGAAAGGTGATATTTCTCCTATTTATATCTCTCTTGTAATCTCCATGATTTGATAGTAAAAGCTTTTTTGCTTGTTCTCCCGTGGATGTAGGCATAGCCGAACCACGTAAAATCATTGTGTTCTTGTGGTTTAATTTTTATTGTTATTGCTCTGGTGCTTGAATCTCCATTTGGGTGTTTAGAGTGTAAATTGCAAAATTGCTCACCAAGTGTTTGTGAAATTACCTTCAATATTTTTCACCCTCATTTTACAACAGATTAGAATATACATGGAAGTTTACGAACATAAGTGTTCAAGTGAAAAGTATGTGTACCAAGTTTCAACTTCAGAATAGAACAAATGAATGACAATCAAAACTATTATGGAAAAAGAATACGGGAAAATTGAAGAGTAAGAATGATGAGATATAATTCATAGAAAGCGTTCCGAAGAAGAACCTTGCATTGTATAGAGTTTGCATTTAGCAAAGACCCAGTTGTTCCCCATCTTGTTGGTATTCCCTGCACGTAGAATGTACACAAGACATGAATTTTATTTAGAGATATTTTACTTACATCCCGTATACTATCTATAAGTAGACGACAAATTTGGAGGTGACAAAAGTTGTAATGCAATAAGCTACCGGAGAAAGGTGTTTTTATAATTTTATATTCAACACTCTCCATCACATCTAAACTCAGGGATCGAGCTCAGAACTTTCTATTTTAATACCATGTTAAATTTAAACGAAACAACCATTGTTCTTGTTACGACAAGCGCACAAACGAGCACGTACACAAAAAAAAAAATCTCAAATACACGATAAAATAAGAACACACAAAATTACGTGAAAAATCCTTTGCAGGAAAAAAAACTACAGGCAAAAGAGAAAGGTTTCACTATATGAAAAAAGGGAATACAAATTGTTCTTCGTACAAAATTTTTCGAAATTTATCATCGCACAGCGAAGCTGCGGGCGAATCAGAAACACAAAATCGAGATGATTTCCAATTTCGAGTCACATCTAACAGTTCTCTAAAAACAAACTTAAGCTGCTATAGAACGGTGTTTTTATCTATTTTATATTCAACAATAACTTTGATAACTGAGTCTAAATCATGAAATGAGACAACATTAATCAAAAAGAAGAAGAAAAAAAAAAATCATACTTTCATATTGACAAAGAAGGGACTCCCAATAAGAAAAGCAATGCAGAAGAAAGAGGTCACAAGGTGGAAGTTGCAATAGTATGCTCTCCTATTTGCAGGATCTGTAAGTAGAGGGCCCTGCCAAAAATGTAAAGAAAATTTGTGGGGGATTAATTTTTTTTAAAAAAAAAGAACAGAAAAGTGAAGACAAAAACTCAAAAAGGAAATAAGGGACTGATACAGCAAAAAGAAGTACAAACTTGATCTCTTTTATTTATTTATTTATTTATTTTTTGAGAGAGAGAGAGAGAACTTGTTAAATTAATACTAATAATGAGAAATAGGAGAAATCCAAAGACTTTTTCTCCATAATACTAAAATTTTACTGTGTCCATTTTTAGTACTAGAAAGGGGCATAGTATAACATCAAAAAAAATAAATTTAAAAAGAGAAGCTTAAATTCCAGGAAACTCCCTGCAAATGATTCCCATTGGATTTAAAAATGGGGATTTTTTTTCCTGCATTTTAATTTATTTCATCTTATATGACATCCAAATGGTGCTAAAATTATCACAAACAATGTAAAAATTTGCATTTGCTTTAAACAGCAACAAAAACTAGCAAATTAAAGTGAAACCACCAAGAGATGTTTAAACACACTTACCAAACTGGGGAGCTTCATCTTTTAATCACACCAAGCACACTAAAATATCTGCAAAAACAACAATAACCCAGAAAGAAAAACTTAGAAAAAAAAAAAAGGCCAAAAATAACCCCCAAAAAAAGAGCCAACTTTAGAAGAGAGAAATCTCAATAACAACAGCAAACTAAAATATCTGCAAAACAAAGAAAACCCAGATAGAAAAACTTCAACAACAAAAAAAAAGGGGCCAAAAATTACCAAAAAAAAAAAGGAGCCAAATTTAGAAAAGAGAGAAATCTCAATAACAACAACAGCAAATTCAAATATTTGCAAAACAAAGAACCCAGATAAAAAAACTTGAACAAAAAAAAAAAGGGGCCAAAAAAGCCAACTCTAGAAGAGGAGAGACACAAAACAAGGTAGAGAGAGTGAGAGAGAGAGAGAGACCAACCTTATTAACACTAACACCAACACCAACACAAGGAGTGGCATAAAGTGGAGAATCCAAAAACCAAAGAAGAGCCAAATATTGGGAGAGGTAGAAACATTTGCTTTACTAATTAATGTGGGGATTCTTGTCACTTGTAACACTCTCCCTCTACTACTCTTTTATATATATTTTTTATACATAGAGTATGGGCAAAGTAAAGCACATAAACCCACTCTCCCTTAATTGCTTGGAAAGAGTAAGAGAGATAACATTGCTATGGGTTTAATATTTTGTACCCATTTTGTATTAAAGCACTTTGGAAGGGACACTTATTAGTTGAATGAGAAGTGCCAGGTCCATTTCATTACACTTGGCCATTTGCTCTTTTATAGGGACCAGGACCCACTTGTCTTAATAATTATTTTTAATATTAAATAAAAGTTTATGAGAGTTTGTAAATCTTAATAAGGTGAAAAAAATGTAGTCTATGTTTTTAAACTATTTTTTCCTATAAAACATTTTTCTAATCTTTTTCTTATCACAATAAATAAAATAAATGTTCATTTGATAGAAAACAAATAAGGTAAAGAAAAAAAAAATTAAAAATTATAGTTCACTTTAATATTTTAAGGAGTTTGAGTTTAGAGGAAAGTGAAATTTCCTCTTCACTTTTGGTAAAGCAAACCCACCATGATGAGTGCAGAGTGCACTTGGAAAATTTGAAAAAGAGTATACTTGTGGGATACATATTGGAGCATATATATATATATATATATATATATATATATATATATATATAGAGAGAGAGAGAGAGAGAGAGAGAGAGAGAGAGAGAGAGAGTAGAGCTTATATGTTTTTAAAAATATAAATCTATACATACTTATAAAATTTTTATTATTAGATTTGTATTGAAATTTATACTTTTTATTTTTTTTTTCTCTTTTTAGTTGACTTTACAATAATAAAAATCTAATGGTAAAAAATTCACAAATATATATAAATTGATAAATAATTTTAAAATATATAATCTCTATATATATATATATATATATATATATATATATATATATATTAATGGGTTTGAAATTTTGGTGAAACGTATGCCCGCGCACTACTGCTACAGTGCAACTGCAACAGCAACTGCACTGACGAGTCGGGTTCAGAAAAGGAAAATGCAGGGGTGGGGCGTACATGATGTGCCACAAATGCGGGTCCACGTAACGCGGGTGTACATTGGGTGCCTCACCACCAGTTTCACAGGATGTACGAAAGTAAATTGCAATTCTCTGTTGGATCTCCGCTGCAATTCACCACAGTTTCAACTAAGCTAATGCCTGTTGAAAACTATAATTGATGCTGCTGTTCATAGCATAATTTAATTTTTATAAATTTCACCATTCCATAGTTGATTAAAAACAAAGAGAAAAGCATAAACAGAGCACGATGCAGACACAAAAAATTATTTTTGTAAAAAAAAAGCTCTCCATCTTATAGTTCACAGAAAGAAAAAAAAAAAAAAAAAAAGAAAAAAAAAAAGAAAGAAAACATAAAGTGAAATATCTACTAACATCAAGAAGCCACCACCACTTTCCCCATCATATCATTCATCTGCAGCATAAAATTTGCAGGAGCACTTAAAAAAAAGGGAGGGGAGGGCAGGGGGGGTGAAGAGAAAGAGAAAACATTATATTAAAGTTAAAATCCATCATCCCAACAGTTAAAATCAGCTCATATTATATGTCCAATAGACGATGTACACGACGATCCAACAGCTCTCGTTTGCTCTTTCGACAGCAGTTAAATTACGGTCGGCGGTCGCTTGCGCTCGGCCCCTTTCGCAGCTCTTTGTTTTTGTTTATGTACAAAATCGGGCGGTGCAGATCGCGAGGCCCGGATTTTGTTTAACCGAATCCAAATCCTTCATTTGCTTCGTGGATGGCGAGGAGCAGCCTCTCCTGCAGCTGCTCTTTGGAGGTGTACTCAGGCAGGTCTAATTGGTTGAAGCTGATGCAGCAAAAAAAAGTTGAAAAACAAGGGGCAATAAAAATGAGATCACTTTCTGAGTAGAATGTTGAAAGGGATTAATTCATATTTCGCAGGAATTATTTGTTTAGTTGATTGATCCGAATGAACTTCGTTAACAGATCACTTTTCAAGTACATGTTCCGTATTGATTTCAAATCGAATATACAAGTTTAACTCACACGATCACTTGGGAGTTCTAAACACTATGTTTTGATCAAAAGAATATTTACGACGGTTGATATTTACATAAAACATAGGCCTAATTCGCTAACAATTCAAATTCGATATTCAATTACCAAAAAAGATTTTTAAGTCCATAATTTTTAATTTATAGTGATTTAGTACCGAAATTGTGGCGGTTAGTCTCCGGGAGATTATTTTTTCTAAAAAAAAAATCATAAATCACAGCACCAAGTTCAAAAAGAAGGGAAAGAATAAGATGATGATACCAGGTATGAGCGGACGGGAGATGGTGGGTGGTGCCATAAGCCTTGTGAATCTGAAACCTCTGTGAACCTGAGATTCCCTGAAGAGCATTGAATCCTTCCAATGGAACCTATGGAGGATTCCAGTTAAATCAATAAGCGAACCGACAAAAGAAAATATAACCATTTCCCATGATGAGAGAATAAAAAAAGAACAAATAGGTAGTAAGTATAATCCTGTCAGATAAAAGAAAGAGAGAGAATGCTGATGCTTATACTTACAAAGACGAGGAAAGCGTCTCCACTAATACTATTTAAGGTTAAACCACTAAGAGGGACAATGGGTATATCACTTGCAGAAATGTTTTATTACATTTTCAAATGAAGAGCTAGAAAGGTGAACAGAAATGAAGAATAACTGAGATAGAAAATATGCGAGAGTATGAAGCAGAAATAATTGGTGTGTATGGTACCTTGGAAGTGCCAGTCACAAACTGGAGGAATCGAGCTTTATCCTCCTTGCTGAACCCCTGAACGACTTCCCAGAACCACTGGATTACAGGGGAGGCACTGCTGTAGCCGGAATACTCTGTATTCGCTCTTAAATCGTCCACTAGAAAAAAATTGACAAAAGAAGAGGAAATGAGTCGTATAACAGTGTAAAAAAATATCCACCAAACAATGTAATTTTTTGCAGCCGTTAATTCAGGCTGGACAATTTTTTAAGTATAAGATTCTACACGTACATAACTAAGATCTGATTTGGCAGGGGTATAGTTGTAGATATTCAAAAAGATAACAACTTACAATCAATATCCGGAAGGCCACTGATTAGCAATTCCAGCTCTTTGTCGTTGAAGATGGATATGAGCTCCCGAAGAATCAATTCATTAAAGCCTTCCATAAATGCATTTATTTGAGGCCGGATAGCCGTTGTTAGCCGATGTTCTGCTACTCGATTTACGTATTCGTGCTTATTTTCTTCAGTAACCCTAATATTGCGGCCATCGGGAATCAACTCACAATCAGTCACCTGCACAGAGTGTGAGTATCAGCACAAGCGTAACAGTAAACAGAGTTTCTCGCATAATGAAATATTTCTTTTACATATCCATAATGGGGTTACACAGCTGTAGTGAAATTTTAGAATAAAGGGGAAAAAAAAAAAAAAATGAAACTTAAGAAGCCACTACCTCTGCTTTCTCATAAAGTATGAGCTTCTCTTCATCAGCATCCATACTAAAGGTGAGGTCCAAAACATCACTTATATCGTTCTGTAGCATCAAAATAAAAATAAAATAAAAAAGAAAAGAAAATGAAAAATTAGTCACAGTTCAATATTGAAGTCGTCAAGTTTCAAAATATCAAAAATAGGTTTAAAAATAATGTACCAGGTCACAATCCTGGACGTGAGGAATAAAAAATTTCTTAGTTTGTTTGAATTCAAAAAAATAAAAATGAAAAGGCATACCTCAAGCATCCATTTTAGGTTCTTATAGTAATCAGGATCGATCGCCTCAATGTCATGATAAGTAACCTTTACTCCAAGAATGTGCTTGTAGAAAGATCGAGTGAAATGAACATCGAGAAGCTGGCCATCGAAAAGTGCTTTACCAACCTGGAATGCGCAGATAATGTAGTTACTACATCAGATATATCCCTAAAATTTCGTGATTTCACAAGATGGCATGAAAATCTAATGCTTCCCATAAATGCCTTTGCCAGATGTGTATTTACAATACTTCCCCACTATTTACAGGGACATCTAGGGTATTTACAAAATTTAAAATAGAGCAAACATGGACATTACAGGTAGGTAGCTGAAGGGTTTTGCATGTGATTTTTGCCAATAAAAAAATTTAAAAAAAAATTAAATAAATAACAACAAAAGGTACTCACCACACGCCCAACAAACTTGAAGTATGAGAGATGTTCCGTCTGGTAAACGGAATTAGGGTTTGGTTGAAACGTCGAATCATTACCCACAGTCGTGAAAAGAAGAGCACCCTTATCAAATATTACACGCGACAGTAACTGATACCACTCCCTAGTGAGCCCACCGGCATCAATACCTTCCTCTCCTTGAAAATGAACTGTCAACCTACCCTTCAAATCCTGTGGTGATCGCATCCTAAGCTGGTTATATGAGTCCTCCAGAATGTACGCCCTCCGCACGGAGATTCGCACCGGACCCTGATGGTGATCGTGCTGGTGCCTAATTTTTGATCGGAAGTGGGCCCTCTTATTGTCAAAATCAATGAATCGTGGGACTTTCAGCATCAAAGAAAATGATTTCTCAAGTAGGCCCGGATTTTGACGAATGAAGGCATTCAACAACTTCCTGTGCTTCTCTGAGAACCTCACGAAAGCACCATGCTTCTCGTCGACATGGAAATGACTTCCTGAAGTCGACTTTGGCCCCCCACCACTTGAAGTCGAGGCTTCTTCTATATCAGAAGGAGTTGAAGGCGCGTAATCTTGAACCGCCTCCGATTGGCCGGGGTGTAACTTCTCGCAAATCACGAAGAATGATTCTATATATGGCAATATATTTTGGGTGCCAGCTGGTAGCGGAGGAGTAACACCTGCGTTTGAGGGTCCTGCATTCACAGCAGTCGATACGAGATCGGATGGGGATTCTGAAGAGCTCTCGATTTTTCCTATGCAGTTGCTGAGCTCAAGCCACAAGGATTCCAATGCTGAGTTTATATCCCACACTTTTGAGAGAGCATCAGAAAAATCCTTTTCTGGGTGTAGAAGTGGATCCTTTTTGTCTTGTAGTGTGGCAACAAGAGAGCTCAGTGATTGCAAAACCCTAAGGATCGCAGTCCCATTCGACGAGGACGAGCTGATAAGGGCCTTTTCAGCGTCCGAATATAACTGTAGTTCATCCATCGCTCGTGCTGTTAAACTTTGCATTGAGTGTGCAAGCTCTGTTATAAAGAGGCTGCAGTACATGGGGGCCAGAGCCACAATCTTCTTCAATACCTCACCCACCAGAACATATGCATTATCTGATAGTCTGCACATAAAAATTATGCAACCAAACTGTTTAACATGATGGTTTGATATTTCACAATATGACAAAAAAAAAAAATGCAAGATGAAGTCAAGCAGAAAATTCAAATTGGAGATTCTGCCACTTGAGGCCTAAAAGCTCAGTTGAGCTTTCAACCCATAGCAAAAACTGTTTGTTATTAAATGCCCAGTTTTAGAAATTTTAGGAAGTTGCTGTTCTAGAAGCCAAGACAATTTCCAAAACTTTACTTCTTTTGTAGTAGAAAAGTTGTTTTAGAAGCCAAACATGTCGTCCAGTTTCCAAGCATGTCACAAAAATTAAAGGAACATACCCTTCACGTGCAAGCAACGAACACAGTAGACGAAGTTCAGCTTGTGGTAGGCTGAGCAAAACAGCACGCAATGAACTTTCAACACTGTTGGCTGCTTCGGGTTTAGACTCATGATCGATAGCAGCAGAAGATCCAGCAGCGTTGGCATTATCGTGTGCATCCTGCATGGTGCTCTCAGAACCGGAGGGTTTATCAGGAGATGCTTCGGGTTTACCAGATTGATCAGAGTCGTTGTCAGCATTGACCATGACAACCTCAAGAAGGTTTAATAACTGTAACAGCAAGCGCACAGAGAGTTCAAATATGTCAGCTCAATTCACAGTAACAACAACAAGAGAACAATGTATAAAACCCTGCAGAATGATCTATTTATATAATAATCATAATTTTCATATATGCCCATCAAAAACTAACCAAAACCAAGGAAGGAAAGACGAAGAAGAATCAATCAACAACTTCAAAACATAAGTAATCAATCACTTCATCATACAAATTATTATCATAATTCTAAAATTTATGAAATCACTAATAATTTCTAAAAAAGCTGTCCAGTTTAAGAGAAATCAAATGGCATTATGCATTAGATTTCACAGTAGAGCTGAAATAAGTAGTTTAGAAATGGTGTTCCATTTTCGACTACTAAATGAAGAAATTGTAATTTTCTCAAATACATACCCTTGTAATTACAAAATGGCCCTCTATAGCAGACTTCTCTTACACCGTACCAACTCCCCTCCATGAATGGATGACTACCTTTGGGTAATTTTGTAGAAACAGCACATTTAAGGGGCATATATGAAAATTTAGCTTTCGCAGTAATATACACATTAAATAGATAACTTTGCAGGGATATTGATGCCAGTTTCCTATCAACCAAAGTCACATACCTGTTCAAGATGAGCTACACTCCTCATGTACAAGGGCTGATTTAAGAGACGCAGCAGCAGCACAATAGCGAAAACACCCGTCTTATCTTCCAGCCTCTGTTCTTCCATGATGATGGCCTTCCCACGTGTCTTATCAGAAGTTTCGATTTGATGAGGAAGCTCAAGGTGAAGCAAGAGTCTCGCCACATTTGGATGATTTCTGGCCAAATATGTCAGGGTTTCCAGAACACGGCGAGAAACCAATGGCGGCACTCCTATAGATGTGAATAAAAAGATTAAGAGACAGAACAAAGTAAATTCATATATGCTTCATATAATAAAATAACTTCTGTTTTCTATTGAAAATTTTAGTATTATATTCTTAAATGCGAGCAAAACAAATAATAATCTGAAGGGATAATAACAAATGTAACACCTGAAGTTTGACCGTCCTCGAGAGTTTCAATTGTAACAAATTAATGTATGAGGTTTGAAATTGGCGTAGGGGGCTCAATTGGTGATTAACCATAAATTAAATAAATACAGAAAAGAAGAAAATTGATGCATTTAGAGCAATTTTTTTTAACAGGAAAGTAACTAAAAAAAAACAAAAAACAAAACAAAACAAAATACCATCCGCATGTTGAGGACGGGAGTATGTTATGTAGCTTTGGCAACCATACAATCTGAATGGGGACTCAGCAGCATCGACTGATTTACCAGAAAATCCCTGGAGATCAAGCATAAGCATATCTACCAGAATTTGCACCAAAGAAGCTCTTGTTTCTTGATGTGAACACAGGTTCAAAAGAAGCCTCTGCAGTTGACCTTTGTATAGGGGCTGCAAAATCACAAGTCAAAAGTGTCAGTAAAACAAATTTTCTAAGGTCAGTACGGCCTAGCTAGAGTTACTGCAAAAGTGTTTGTGTAAGCTGTTAGAAGAAGCATTGATAGCTTTTCATTAAAATCTCTTTTCTCGCTTCACCAAAAATAGAAGCTTCTAATGGCCAACCGCCTGTTTTTTAAGCTTCTTTCTCATTCTTAGCCTCTAACCAACATAAAAGCTCCAGATCAATTTCCTCGTTCCTGAATGCTTCTGCTTTCTAGAGTGGAGAAGCTTTTCCAGAAACCAAGCCAAGTCAAACAGTAAAAGGCCAAGAGAAACAGTCAATTATTTACCTGAACAACACGAAGCAGCTTAATCAAAGCTTTTAGAGCATCGATGTCCACTAGAGGAGCCCCATCAGCTTCAACCATCTTGCTAGTTAATTTACGTGAAGCAGAATCTCCAGCACTTCTATCTAAACCAGAACCACCAATTTCACCACGTCGAGAGGAATCACCCCGCCTGCTTCTCGAGTTCATGCCAAAGAACCCACTGCTATGATACCGGTTAGCAAACCTTTCCCGCAATATAGTTGCTTCAGCAACAAGAGCAGGAGGCAGAGTAGCCAGCAGAGTATCTGGAGAGGTCAAAAGTACCTGAAATACACATATAGAAACTGTAAGATATCCTACAGATACGACTAGTTAGCTTCTTCAAGAATCAATATTGTTCCCAAACCAACAGAAGCCTCCTTTTGTTTTGCTTTTTTTTTTAAGACAACTTCTTAATTTCTAATTTAAAATATAAAACAACTCCCAATATATTTATGATTCACCAAATATCAGGAATTGTTTTGTAAGAAATAGTGCTTTTAAGGGCTGTACGACAAATTTGAGACCTTACAGGCAATACATTTAAACAAATGATTTTGCAGAAATATACAAGTAAAAGCACATTGATAACTGAAGCCAGAATTGTCTATCAAATAGTTACAACATTAAATTCAACAAGCATGTAATGGGAAATAAAGCACGAAGTGTCACTATTCCTACCTCTTCGCGTATTTCTGATGGAAAGGTTGCAATTATAGAAACGGCATCCATTTCAACGGGCTGCCCTTCCAACTCTCGAGATTGCTGCAGCCTTTGAGCGCGTTGCTGTGCTAAGACTTCTTCACGAATATCAGGCGGAAGAGCAGCAAGAAATTCAGGATCAATTTCTCCATCTGCCTGAGACTGCTCAGCGGAAGGCTGCCCACCTTGATTCTGACGCGAGTTAAGCACTTCAGCCCTCAGATCCTCTGGGAGTGCTTCTAGAAAAGTCGGGTCAATTGAGTCCGCATCCGTTTGCCTATCAGCCTGCTGCTCCTCTTGTAGGCCGCCCTGCTCGGCATCTTGACTAGGGTTTTGTGGGACTTCACTGACACTCACCACAGAAATATCTCTACTGCTTATAGGCACATGTCCATCGGCACTTCCTATTTCCACCTCCAAGCTTCGAAGGCTCTCCCCAAGTGTGGCCCCACTCCCGCTGCTTGCTTGGCTAATGGCTTCTACATCTCGAACAGCAGTTTCACTGCGTTCAAGCTGCATAGTAACCTGTTCGCTTGCATTGGGTGCATCTCTTTCTTGAAGTGAATCTCTTTCTTGAAGTGAATCACCATCTGGAGGAGCAATATCGGAATTATTTTCTGAACCATTGTTTGCAACTTGTACTACAGGTTCTTCTACCCTTGCTTCAGTTTCTGGTATCTGCGATGGGTTGGGTTCATTTTCTTGGGGATGAGTCGAAGAGCCGTTAGGGTTAGAAGGTTGTTCAGATGTAGGCCTCCTTAAATAGGAAACTAGTAAATCATCGATGCCTTGAGGAACTGTGGGAGCATTAGATATACCACGTTGGGCCCTGTCGTCCAGCCACATGTCAAAACGGTGTCCATGTCGCCCACTTCTGATTGTTCGGAATATAGCATCCAAACGGGATGAAGTATTGTCGTGATTTCTACTCGAGAAAGCTGCATCAACTACATTGTCTGAAAATTTTCAAAATAAATGCATCAGTCAAAGAAACCTCTTATTATTTTGCATTTATTGTTTGATCACTCTTAGGTTTCCTCTTCTTATTCTTACGAGATATATACATATCTACCCAGTGAGATTAATTTTAAGATCTAATGTCTCCAACACATGCTAGTCCAAAACTATTTCATAAAGATATATAACTAAATCTACAAAAGTCTACCTTTATTCTAATACAAAACCAACTTCTCCCTATGAATAAGGTGACGCCCTAACTCAAGGGTAGTTAGTAAGAAACTGCACTTCCAAGAAACTTAGGAAAATTCTGATTTTCTATACATATAAATAGAGAATTTACAGGGATATATGTCGGTAGAACCCTGCATCATTTATAAACAGCAAACACAATTAAACCATAATAAGTTAAAACAAAGAATCTCAAAAAAAAAAAAAAAAAAAAAAAAAAAAAAAAAAAAAAAAAAAAGTTTCATGGCCCAAAAAGTTAGTGACGCACCTGACTGTCTTTGCCGAACAAGGTGCCTTAAGGAAGAAGGCCCCTCCAACAGCGGATGTTCTAGATGGGCCCCGTGATCACCACCTCTTCCAAGGAGGTTGTATATAGACGTAGTGCGACCTTGGCGTCTCGAGCCAAATATGTCGAGAGGCAACACACGCAGTGTATCACCAGGAAAATTGTTGTTCCCACCAAAAACCTCAATATGGTCAAAAACATTTATACCATTAATGCCCTCTTCAAGCCGGAGGACAACTCCATCATCATCTTCGTCCTCATCATCATCCTCCTCTAACATATCCTCATCAAATTCTTCATCATCAATCTCGTGATCATTCTGGTCCGTGTCAGGATGTGATATCTGGTGGACTTCATCTTCCTCCAAATCATTATTTTCTTCATCATCGTCGTCTTCGTCGTCCTCATCTTCATCATCTTCCTCAACTTCATCTCCATCATCCCCTGACATGTCTTCATCATCATCGTCATCATCTTCATCAGCCATATCATCCTCCCTTGGAATATCAAACGTGATTTCAACGGTAGAAACACCATTCTCATTGCCGGTGCCATCTTCTGAATTTTCATGCATGAAATCATCTTCAGCTTCGCGATTCAACTCGCGGTCATGATCCATATCATCTGTACCAGAGTCTGAACTGCCTGAATCCTGCACAGCATTGAAAGGTTCTTCCATATGGTCCGCTGCATCAGCATTATGATCAGGTTGGGATGTTGTTTCCAGGGACTGGAATCTATTACTGACGGTAAAAGATGAGTCCGCTTGATTTAGATTAGGTGCAAGATTCGAAGAATTGTTGTCCCCTCTCACATTAAGATCAGCTGAGTGAACATATTCCTTAGTAACGGATTCAAGAGCCTTAATGATACCTGTCACAATCTTCGATGAGTCAGTATGGTCCAAGTCCAGAACTTGTAGGGTTTTCGTCAACGATCGAACTAACCCAACATCTATAAATGTTACCGAAGCCTCTGCCGAAATATTTGAACCAGTCGGGGAGCGAGCAGCGAGGATATCATTAAGGAGATCAACAAATGCATTCATACTATAATTTGGAGCCTTGCAACCACCAGATGAATCAATGAAGTCAACAAAAACATTATTAATTTCTGAAAATATCCTTCTCCGCCCCTCTGTGGAACGTATAGATGATGCCACCAAGAACTGGTTAGACCTGCTAGCTAATTTCTGCCTCCAATCTCCATCAGCTTTCTTGTCTTTCTTTTCTTTCGCAGGATAAGGGAGGAATTTGTGAAGAATATGACTGAATACGCCACCGCTGCTAATACCTGATATGCCTGCGTCCCGACGAAGAAGAATATGAATCGAAGAAGAATAAGTCAGGAGTACTTCTGTCAACAACTTCAACAGAAAAGCAGTTTTGGCAAGGGAAGCTGAAGCCTCCTGAGCAGCAGTTTTGTTGTCGTCTGAAGAAACAGCAATAGCCTTCCCTTTACCCTTAGCTGAAGTGGAAGCGTCAATGTCCATGTCCACCACTGAGGTGTTAGTACAAACACCTTCAGATTGATCCTCGGCTTTTGGGGGAGGAGGAACATAAGAAACAACTAATTCTAGCAAATGCTCAATTACAGCTACAAAACTTTGAGGGGATTTTCGATGAGTTTTGGCACCCTTTGCATTCGAATCTGTGAGTTTAGCGCCCTCAGCTGCTGGCGACTTATCTTTCTCGACTGCTTTGTCTTTGTCTTTGTCTTTGTCTTTGTCTTTGTCTTTGTCTTTACTCTTCTCTTTCTCTTTCTCTTTCTCTTTCTCACGGTCTTTCAGCAATACGAGATATGGTCTATCACCTACCATCTCAATTTGGCATACAGCCTGAGCAGCTCTCATGAAAACAACTGGATCCCGCGATATAACAAAAGACAAATTTTGGACAAAGCTTCGTGGGGTGACCCTAGCATTTGAATGCCTATTTGCAGCAGTTAGAAGACTATGGCGAATCTCTAACTCCATGGCTTGCTGGAGAGTGTGAGAGTCTTCTAGAATGTGCCGTATAATTGCAGCCGCCACAGCATTAAATCCTGGAAATAAGCTGGTGGTAGGCAAGCTAAGTAAAGCATGCAAGCCTCCAGAATCAAGAAAACTAACAGCAGCTGAATGGACTTTTGTGAGTGTAGCACATAACTGAAGCACCACGTGCATTGTCTCCGAAGGTAAATGGCTTTTGATACATCTGCAACAAATCTCTAAAAGCCTCTTCTGATTGTCAATATCCAAGAAACGCCTGTTCAGTGAGGATTCAAGATCCTTCTTGTTCTCTTCAATAACAACAGAAGTTTGGGTAGCAGCGGTGTTTTCCTTCTTCAGAAGCTCCTGTTCGATAATATCTGGAGTCAATTTTGGGTCAACCTGCAACATACGATCAATAGAAAGGAAACAGGCAGTGACCCACTTTGGAACCTCTGGTTTCTTCTCTCCATCAAACGAACCAATTTCCCACCCAGAAAGCAGATCCAAAGAAATCTTCACCAGGCCAGCTTGTGAGGCAACTTCTCGTGCAGCCACGTCATCATGGAGAACTAAGGCAAGAACATGCAATAGAGCAGACAATGTAGCATTCCTCGATTGGTCAGGTCCTATGCAGCAACTTTTCACATGATCAATAATATATGTGAGAATCTTTGATCGGTGCTGGCCATCGTTTTGCGAGCAAATCATTACGAGTAGATCTCGAACAGGGAAAGCTAATGATTCCTTTGTCTGGAGAAGTTTGACACATGAGGATAGTATCTCATCAACTGGAGGCAATTGAACTGTCTCCTCTTCTAGCTCAATTTCATTAGATTTTGCAGCTTCTTCTTCCTTTGACGAAGAATCATTGTTCCCTAAAGACATTGCAAGAGCACGAGCCAGCTCATCATCTTCTTGAGGTTCCTCTGGGTGTGAAAACAACCAATCAGTCGCAATTTCAACACTGTTTGTTCCCACCTGCCTTAAAGCTTCTTCAGCCCTCGCCCGAGAAAAGCCCATCTCAACTATTAGTGATATTGCTGACTCGTCGGGAGGGGGCCCAGCCAAACGTGCTCCAATATTGCCTACAATATTCTTAACCTCGACCCCTGTATAAACATGCCTCAAAATCGATATCATAGCGCTAACAAACTCCATATTGCACTCAGCAAAGTGAGGGTGGGTCCAGATAGGCAGCACGGCCTTCAACACCTTGGACTGAAGTGATTTTACAAGTGTTTCAGCATCATGAGGAAATGGAACAGTTCCATTTGCAATAGTTTGCTCAAGTAACTGCTTCGTCGAAGAAGAGAGAATGAAGGATGATGTAACAAGATGGTCCATAGTTGTAGCATAGCTGGCCAATGGACCATACAACCAAGAATAATCATTTTCTTCCTTTTCCTCCTTAGAACTCATACCATCAGTCTCCATTGGAGAAGCAGGGACCCAGTTTACGGCAAAGAGCAACTGACTAGTGGCTTCGAAGGTGGTTAAGATTGCATTAATAACTCCACGGCCATAAAAGCAGTTTACTATTATTGGATTACATGATTCGGGCCTGTCTAAGAGAAAGCCGTCGATAAATTCAATGACTTTTCCAAGGTATCGGCATTTCGTGGTTACAGAGACCTCACTATCTGTTGGACTTGCATGCCCTTCAAAGTTCAAGTGATCCAATACAATGGAGGACATAGTAGTAGCAACAAAAAGAACAGAAGGGGATATATTCACAGGATTATTTTCACGACGAGAAGTGAGCAGCATTGCTTTTCCAAGCTCCGTGAAAAGATGGTTGATGTGGTAAGACAGTGACCTCATCATGTCACGGCAAGATAAATAATAAGATCTTCTTTTATCCTCTTCTACCTTGCTGCTACTGCTACTAGTACTTGCATCGGAAGGAGTGGATTGCTCAGCTTGGGAACTTGACAAAAGCCGCAAACTTGGAAAAGTGTCTGAACTGAGTCTATGTGAACCGCCACTAGCAGTGCGGCCAAGATCCCGATATATACTAATGAGGTCAGAAACTTGAGATTCTATGCTCCACCCCGATGCCCTCCGCCTCAACAAAGGATCAAGATATTGCCTGAACGAGCTAAATCGATTATCTTCAGATTCATCTGCAGTTGGGTCCACCCGCTGTGTGTCATTTGCAGAAGAGGATGTGTCAGCATCTGTCTCAATTTTTGAGTCTTCAAGAAGGGCAATTTGCCACAGAACTTCTCGGTGGACCCGACCTATATCTTCGAGTACATCCCTGCTTGTCTCTCCAAATTCGGTGAGTAGCGCACTCATCCAACGATTATCCTTCAAAGCACCAAGGAAAAGAAGGAACTCAACAACAAAGAGAGAAGAAAAGATTCCATTATCCGGTACAGCTTTGGGGTCCAGTAGAAAAGAGCCAGAAGTCGAAGAAAACCCACTTAAAGCTTTTTTCATATGCTCATTTAAAGAGGAGGCAAATGCGCGCGCGAGAGGCACAGAGTGATGCTGTGTGAAGCCCTTGAAGACCACAGTGCTATGCAAA
The DNA here is from genome assembly GCA_029168755.2 of Tillandsia fasciculata. NCBI lineage: Eukaryota > Viridiplantae > Streptophyta > Magnoliopsida > Poales > Bromeliaceae > Tillandsia > Tillandsia fasciculata. The sequence goes on along the minus strand of CM054943.1, from coordinate 1,019,976 downwards.
GCGATTGGCATCCCTTCAGATGACTGTGTAATGCTGGGTCTAAGGAGAAGCTTTAGCAGAGCCTCAACACCTCCTTTCTCTACAAACAATCTGCAAGTCTCGGAATTTTCCATCGTTCGATGAACCAAAACCATGACATGGAAAATGCATAGCTGCACAAACTGCTCATCACTGATGCCATCGGAGCTGGAGTTCATGGAACTCACTAAGTCATGTCCTTCACTTGCTTTGTTTTCAATATCGGTCTCCATGTCGGTGCTCTCGTCCTTGCTTTTTTCTTCCCCAAAGGACGAAATCTTGTTAATAATTTCTATTATTATATCAACACCAGTGCTTCTTAAAGAAGTTACATGGCGGAGAAGCTCCTCCACTGCATTTGCTAAAAGGACAACACCTTCATTCATTGCCACCAAATATTTCCTGCTGGTGAAAGTCTCTATGAGAAACCTCAATGCAGAAGTCTCCTTAACAGCATCCAGTCCTCTGTTATTGAGACATATTGCACCGAGGCCATTAGGAACACAGATTAGGGCCTTGGATGAAGGTAGTATACCAGCAACCACTGATGAGAGAAATGCATCTGGTAGACCAAGTTCATTCAAAGCAGGAAAGCAAGTCGGATCCTTGTGAATTATCTCACTCAAAACAGTAACTGCTGAGAAATAAATGTCTCCTCCAAATTTGTTTACATTACGGAATATTAGAGAGAGAGAACCAGGTAAGGAACTATCAAGGGTGTTCTGAGATCTATTTGAATTTGCTGGAGAGTATGTCGCAGAACCCAATGCCTTAAGCAGGACCTTTATTAGCCGCTTCTGTGTGTACAAATGATCTTCATCAATTGCCATTGCATTGTTGTCATCAGCATTCCCAATCACTCTTTGAACTTCGATCTGCAGTCTATTAGTCAAAAGCTCGATCCCTCCCAAATCTTTGAATAAGGAAACAGCGGGGCTACTATACTCCATCAGTTTTTGAAGGGTCTTCACTGCTAAAGAAACAAGGTGCATATGAGCTGGATCATTATCTTGTAAAAGGGGCAACAGAGGAGGGACCATTCCCGACCCCCTTATGGCACTCCCAGAGCTTGAAGATGAAAGAACGTGTAGTAGAAAGAATTGCAGAAGAGCTTCAACGAATAAGGGAGAGGACGGATCATTAGGGTTTTGAAGAGATAAAATAGCTTTCTGAAGAACACTTAGAAGTACCATGCGGTTCCCACCAGCCGAAAATATGCTTGAATTATTTAGAATCCGGGCCCGCTCGTGGGATGATGCATACGCAGCTAACTGGGCCCCCAATGCCAGCATGGCAAGGGCCCTAACAGAACCAGAAACAGAATCTTCAGAACGCACAAGACTGATTAATTCATTTGTGTATTCAGGCTCATTCGCAAAGAAAGACACGATCTCATCGTGAGCATCATTTGATTGGACCAAGACTATAAATGCAAGCAGGCTGATTCGACTGTACGTCCTGCATATCCTGGTAGAGCGGAAAGCACGTGCATATCTTATCCTCGTCAGCAATGAGAACCGGTGCTCTAGAGGTACATTGTATTGCTCGACGATTTGCTTCAAGATGGTTAAGTCATCCTCCTTTCGAAGATGTAAATCCGGTACATGGATGGCACACATATTAGAACCCAAGTTGAACTCAAAATGAAGGGTCGAACCCAAACGGTATTCGACGCCATCGGATTTACTACTCTCTGTATCCAATGGGAAGAGGGATAATCCTTCGTGCTGGTTACGCTCGTTTGCTGCAACACATGAATGTAAGCCCAAGCCTTCTTCTTTACTCCCCCAACCCTGTGCTAGTGAGAGGAGATGGCTATTTATAGAGCCACATGAAATCAGCTTTCCACTCACATGTATCTTGGAGAAATTCATTTTCACCAGTGCAGATAGGGTTTCCAAGGCAGCTACTAGAATCTCTGGGTCCGTGGATGTAAGTAATAGTTTGAAATGCTGATCCAAAAAAAAAAAAAAAAAGGACTGTCAATGTTCTGTTGTAAAGAGATATTATATATCACTAACAAATCAAATTATTGTATATACCCTAGCAAAGTTGCAAGATCTGAATTTTTATCTATGCCCTCTATAAACTTTGTCTTACGAACGTACAGTCTTGTTCTTACAAACAATGCCACCATCACAAAACCTTTTTGCAACATTACAAACTCCAGACCCACTGCCCTCAACCCTCATCCCTACCCCCACCCGAAAAAAAAAGAGAGGGAGGGGGGCATTTTTTAAGGAACAATGAGGGCTATACATGAAATTCTGGATTTTACAGTCCCCATTAAAAATAAAACCTAAAGTAACTGCATAATCATAAAGGCCATCGAGATGCAAGAGTTTAAATGTCGGCTTACCTCAAGACCGCTAAAGGAAGTCTTATTGGGGCAATTTTCTAAAATAATTTGCATCACTCTTAGAATTTGTATGACAGAGTTTTTGGGAAACGGATCTTCCTCCGAGATATTATCAGAGAGAAGGAGGTCCTTTCTGGAAGAGAGGTATGTCTTGAAGTATGTGTCAAAATGCATAAATAACGGCCTCCAGTGATGAAAATTACCCTGTAATCAAATCTCAGAATAATAAGATCACAGCGAGGTGAAAACCCTAACATAGTTTATACATAGAAAACAAACAAACATGCACCTTGTTGTATTCCCAACGGAAACCAGAAAGAGGTATTGCAATGTCATGTAATGGGCTTTTAATTACCCTGTCAATGAAAGCTTTAACTTTTGGTGGCTGCAAAAACCAAATTGCAAATATGAGTTTTCTAGAAATATATGAAATAAATCAAAGCGACCATACACCAAAAAATATAGTCTTTGTGGCGAGACCAAGCAGATGCAGAAACAAACATGTTCATAATTTCCTTTTTTTTAAATAAGAAACACCATCCATAAAGGGATGGGGGTGCATTCTATACACTAACAAATACAAATGCTGGAATATGTTCATAATTGTGAATTTGGCAATCTACCATTAAGGTCCTGGTCAAAAGCAATCCAAAAGTATCACCTAGACAAAAGATCCAGCAAATTTTAAGAGATCAAACTAAACTTTAGATATAGGCTGGATTGGTAAGCCTTTCCATTTTGCTAGTGTCACAATTTTTTTGCGACAAAAGTGTGTGACGTAAGTGCTGTTCTGACTTGAAATATTAAAGTGAGGAGGCATGTTTTGTGCGTACTAAATACTAATCGGTGCAACAGCAAATGGGCCTTGATATGCCAAAGCATGTTGGATCAGGAAAACATCACGCAGGCAAGGCCTAGTCTTGCAGAGAAGTCAAAACTTTTAAGAGTGTTGACCTTGGAATACAATAATGTAAGATGCAGTTGAAAGCGACCTACTAGTAGGATTGATTCTGTGTTCAAAACCAACATTTCTTTAGATTTTTTTTTAAAAAAAAAAACTAAAACAAGAAACACCTAGCAAAACAAAGTCTAGAATAGGGTAGCCAGGTAGTTGTAATAATGAGCAAAAATATGCATTAGTACAACCATATCATGAGCTAAGTTAAGCTTAAGAATTGGCATTTCTTCCATAAAATGATATAATCAATCAGCAGACACAGAAAAGACTTACACAAATTACAGAAAACCATTCAATCATGCTAAACTGGGAAGCTTGCTGAAGCTCAAGTATGCTAAACAGGTCAGCACTAGATTATCATAACTTCTAGCTTTTGAAATACAGCAGATGAGAACTACTGCAAAGATTACAAATCGATAACATATATTGAGTCCCTACGTAGACAACTAACCAAGTAACCCAAAAAAAAAAGAGTAGACAACAAACCAAGTAACCCAAAAAAAAAAGAGAGAAAAAATTGTCACATATTCAGTGCACCTATTTCAAAAAAAAAAAAAAAAAAAAAAAAAAAAAAAGAAAAAAAAACTAAATTCCTTTCCTCTTTGATAAGAAATCAAAAAAAAAAAAATTATCACAGAAGTAATTTATATGATGAGCTGGTCTATATTGGCAAAATGCCAAAACAATGGAGAGACCCAAATAGATACTGGCCTTGTTAGGCCCGCTTGCTCCAATTTGGAGCTTCTCAAAACCCTGCCTTTTTTGCAGTTGTACATGCAGGCAACTGTCCAAGTAACTTTAAGTCACGGAGCTCTTCCAAGCTCTGAGAAAATACCTTCTAGCATAAAAGAGAATTATGATAAAAGTTTGAACACGAACATTCCAAGTATGAGGCGTCATGAAGTTTAAAAGTATGAAAATAACTAGTTTGTTATAATATAACATATAGATAAAGTTACATCCCTCTGTTCAATTCAAACCTCCTTTAATCTTTTCATTTTCTACCCTGACTCCAGTTGGCTGGAAAACTATGGCCTTTTTTGTTACTCTTCAGACACATAACTGAGATATTCTAATCACCTAATCCCGCTAAAATCTGATGTAGTCCATTTATATCAAGTTTGTCAATACATAGCTCAATACACTTTTAATGACTCTCTTTCATTTGCATAACACTAGATAACTTCACTTTCTTATTTCTCTATTGAGTGATTTTGACATGAACATGCAACAGCTTTCTCAAAAATTGCCTACAAGTTACCAAGTAAAATTTTTCTTGATTCTTACATGGAATATAAATGGGTCATTACTTCAGGTGATAGTAATTTTCATAGGTTCCCAATCATGTGATTACAAGTTAAAGTCTTTATAGAAGCCACTTCATGCAAAAGATATTGAAGATTTTTCTACTAAGTCCTCCTCAGAAACCACATTGGAAGGCCAAAACTAGGTTATGGTCATTTTTCCTTACAAAGCAGGGTATCCTTTGTCGTGCATTTACTTATTACATGATATATGCATCAGGAACTTGCCAATGATTATATCAGGCTTACTCATTATTTGGAATTTACTTATTTCAAAATTATTTATTTGAAAATCATTGCTTTCAGAAAATACTTAATTCCTGTTGGTATTTGGAGATGAAAAACTTTCATTGGATCCTATTCTTATTACACATTCGAAAGTTGACTGTTGTGAACCAAGTTCTTTGCTCAATAAAATCTTAGATCAACAAGAAAGAGGATTTCTAGAATGCAAAACAATAAACATAATACTGCAAAGTTATATTGCACTAAAAATTCAAATTTTTAAACGAGTGCGAACTAAAAGCACATCATTAATAAGGTAACAGTTTCAACTGTCAGCTACGATCACACGCATAGGTAGCCACTAGCTAACAACATGTCTCTGAATACAAAACTATCAAAATACACAAATTCTATTACATTTAACAGTACATAAAACAAGAGTAGCAATAGGAATTTTGTTTTTTAATTATTTCACTAACAACTGATATATACTTCCCCTCTGCCAAGTCCCACCTCTGTACACTGTAGAATTGTAAGCAACAAAACTTTGCTAAAAACTGTTGAGAGTTAACTTAACATGTACTCGTTGTGTTATGACCTAACACCTTTGTTTCACATACGTATGGAGTACTTAGTTTTTGTGTCCAACAATAGGCCTGATGAAGCCAATTAGAAGGATGAACTATCTATGGGATGCCAAAAGCCAGTTTAACGCACATGAAATATCAAACCAAAAAATTTGATTACTTTGCTTTTTTGTAGGAGCTATACCTGCACAAATAGGCACTAGCAGTAATCATAACCACTGCAAAGTGGGAACTCCACGAAAATCATTAATAATCATGGCCAACATTGAGGTTCCCTAAAAGCTCTAAGAGTTTACACAGTGTTGCCAAAAAAAAAGAAAACATAATTTTATATTCACCTCGCATAATGCTTTTACAGCCGATAACAATATTAACTTCAAAAATGGAACATTTCTATACTTGTCATCTTCTCCGGACTAAATATAAAGCAATTCGCACAATCTACGTTACAACACATGGTGAGATACTCTAGTCACTCGGACACCATTGAGAGCATATTATGTGCAGAAAAGTAAAATAAACAATCGAAAAAGCCCACCATCATCACATCTGCCGACCCTAGATTTAGTTTGCTTTTCACTACATCTACCTTAATTCTTCCCCAGTAGACAAATACAGCAAATGATTAGAACCCCCCTTTTTTCTACTTAAGAGTCACAAATAATCGGCTCAAAGACCAAAACCCCAAACTAGAAAAGGCTTTCCTGCAACTAAAGAAATCAATTCTATCCCAAATACTTCTTTGAAGTAGCATGCACTCCATAAATAGGCAAGGCATGTAATCTCAAACCCTACCTAAACCTACAAACTAAAATTAGCTGTCTTTTTAGGTTCCGAGCACTAATTTCAAAACTTGATCACAGATTCAATGTCCCCCAAAAATTATGACCAAAACAAAAGGACAATCAGAGAAAAAACAGCATCTCGAAGTCTCAAAACCTAATCTGTGAATTCGGAAGTGATCCAACTAAATCAAAAAATACTGCTCCAATCTACACACCCCAGCTACTATCACAGATACTCTGCAAAGTACAGTTAACAGCACTAGATTCAAACCAACAAGCAGCATATCAACAACAGTGCTCCAGCACCAGAAATTAGCACTAATCAGCATCCAAAGATAACAACTAGGGCATCGATCTAATCAAGGGCTCACCGGCTCCGACTCCAGCTTCAGGGCGGGCGCCGCCGACATCCCCCCGGACAAGATCTGCTGCAGCCGCAGGGGCAAGCTCGCCGACGACCTGTTCCCGGCCATCGCCGCTCCCAGATCACCTATACCAAAACCCTAACCCAAAAAAACCACCAAAAAACCCTAGAAATCAGAGTAAAAATCGCAGATAATCCCAAAAAAGATCGGGTAAAAAGGGGGAGATAAAGCGACATACCTAGAAATCGCGATACAGGGCGAAATCAAGGGTTTGTCGACGACGATGATCAGTCGATGATCCTGATGATGCATACACATGAAGTTATAGCGAGAGCGAGAGAGAGAGGGAGAGAGGAGGAGGGGTCGAGAAGGGGAGGAGAGAAAGAGAGAGAGAGAGAGAGGGGGAGAAAAGGGGGAGAACACGCCACCGAATAACACAATAGGGCGAAAATTATATATACGGGTGGATTTATATAGGAGAAAGAAATGGTATGGGTTCGGGTTCGGGTTCGGGTTGGAGTGATCAATAAATAGGTTTGGGTTCGAGCCCGAGTCCGAATCTGATAATATTTTTCGAATATGCTTTTCCCTTTTTTTTTTTATTTTTATTCCTTTTATTTTTACGTAGCAATTTCCTGGTGACTTGATGTGTTTATATCCTCGAAAAATGCGCGGAAAAAATAAATTTAATAAAATAGGTTTTTATGAAAACCTCTATTTCAATTTTTTATCCCTTTAGTTGCAAAAAAAAAAAAAAAAATAATTTTAAAATTTTCATAGCAAATTAATATTTTGTTTTTTTAAAAAAAAATCAAAAAAATAATAATAATAATTTTTCATAATTTTTGAAATTTAAAAAATACGATGATAAATTATGTAACTTATTATGATGATGATATTATGAGAAAGTACAAATTGAAAAATACTTTATTCATATTTTATAAATATAATATTAGCAACCAACTTTTTTTCACCAAATATTGTTATAGACAACATTAAATTAAAATAAAAATAAATCTTAGCTTAAAACATATAAAACTGTTCAGAATTATATATTATTTTAAATTTATTATTCAATCTTTTAATTTATTATTTCGACTTTAAAATTCAACTTAATCTTTAACCTTAATAAATTTATAAATACAATAAATGAATAAAATATACTAACCAAAACCGTAAATATATACGACATATTTAAATTTTAAGTTGATTCAAAATTATCTATAATTCAGATAAGTTCTACTGCCCATGTTTTATCCATCTTACTTTTTTAGCTTTTATTTTTATTTTTCAGATACAAATCTTTTACATTAAAAATTAGTAACATCTTAAATAAGGAGATAATATTTTATGAAAAGCTCGTTTCATGTGGATTTTTTTTTTTTTTTTTTTTTGACTAAACATTGCAATTATGACAAAATGGAATGTTTATTCCTGAGCAAATTCGGCCCGACACATGCAATCCGACCCGACCCGGGCCCAACAGGCTTCAATCGGGTCGGCACTAAACATTAATTTCAAAATTTTGAACCGTCAGAAACCATACCAACATGGCACTCACAAATTGGCCCAACTCAGTTTCACGTTATTTCCAACACAAATCGCTCAACTCAATTTCACGTCATTTTGAACGTAACTCGATCCAACCTAACATCCCGCCACAAGATAAAATGTTGATCCCTTTTAAGCCAACAGTTTCAATTATGGGTGGCAATCCAGTTCGCTGTTCGCGAGAGCTCGTGTTCGATTCGAAATGAGCTCGAGATTGAATCGCTCGTTTAGTAAACGAGCCGAACACAAGCCGAATTTTTCACCTCGTTTAATAAACGAGCCGAACACGAGCTGGGATTAGCTCGTTCGTGTTCGGCTCGATAACACTTCGAATATATATATATATATATATTATTTAGATTTTAAGCCATCAAATTTTGTGAATTTTAATTATTAAATTAAAATTTTAACTTTATACCTAATAGTAGGAATGGAAATCAAACTTGTTGTTCGCGAGCCAGCTTGTGTTCGGCTCGTTAATAAACAAGCCGAACACGAGCTGAATTTTTCAGCTTGTGTTCGGCTCGTTAATTAAACGAGCCGAAATTCAGCTCGTGTTCGGCTCGTTAATTAAACGAGCCGAACAAGAGCCGACCCTAGCTCGCTCGTGTTCGGCTCGTTGACACCCCTAGTTTCAACTAGGGCAGATCCCTAATAAGAACCATTTAACCATAAAATATCTTTTTTCTACTTATAAGTAGGGATGTCAACGGATCGGATTTGGAGCGAATTTTCAAAAATCGAACTCGAACCCGAATTCTACGGATTTTCAAAATCCATATCCAAATCTGAACCCGAAATCTAAATTTTTCAAAACATATTACATTAAATTTAAATTTTTAAAATATAATATTAAATATTTATATACACATAAATTATATAACGTAAAATCAATTCGAATTTGAATCATGTTCAAATACAATCAAAATTCATATCCAAATTCAAATCTATCAGGTTTTTATTTTTTATATTCGTATCCTATCTACTACAATCCATTTACAACTATATCCAACCAATCACAGCCCTTTAAACTAGCTGAGAGTTTATTTTTATTTCCTCCAATGTAATGTATAGTTGTTGGTTGTACATTAGTGTTATGGAGAAATTTGAAGTTTAATTCAAATTCAAATCATACACATAAATTTGAATTACAATGAAAGGCACATGCACGAATTTGACACCTCTTACACAAGTGAATAATATCCAACAAGTACAAAGATGAAAGATTTAAAAAAAAATAAAAATAAAAAATAGTGAGGATTATTTGGAGATATTTATTAGAGGTCCAAGTTCATCACTTTGCGCGCCAGCTGAAGCACAAGAATCTCTGCAAAAAAATAAAAAAAAATAAAAAAAATAAAAAAATTGAAAAATAAAAAAGGGCTTGCTTTAGTTCTTCGTGCTAAAAAAAAGAGAATAAAGTTGCCAAAAGAGAATAGTTGTACTAAATAGATGATTAGAGGACATGTCGAAAGTCCTGTTTGGATGTCGGTATAAGTTCGATACTTCGGTTGTCAAATTTTGACTGATTTTTTGCGAGTTTTGGTTCGAATTTTCTGAATTGTTGCAATCAAATCTCAAAATGCAACTTAGTTGACTAAACATTGATGCATCGTTAATTGATGATGCGATAATAATTAAGCTGCTGCATTACTTTCACATCAGCAACACGTCAATAATTAGTCAACATTATAACATTGTAATTTAGTCAAAATATAATTTATCAAAACAATAATATATTTATGCATCCAAACATGGCCTAAATTTTCATTCGAACACCGAAACCGAATCCATGAAAAGCTAAGAAAAGAAAGAAATGTTGGCTATTTATTTATGGGTTAAAATAGGCCAAACTTTCTGTCCCGTGACAATAGGTCCAGAAAACTAATAAGTTGAGTTGGGTGAGCCCAATAAGTTGAGTGGGACTGCGGTCCACGATAGACCTAACGGCAAGAGGCTCAACAATAGACCTAACGTCCAAGTGGGTTGAGTCCGGTCGAGACCCGTGGGCGCTATGTCTGTACGCTTTAAGTGAATTGATTGCGTATTTCTAACAGTTCGAGCTTTTGGAATTAATGGTTAGCGCCAACGATCCGACAAGAAAGATATCTAAAGAGCTCTTCATTTGGATCAATACCATTTAACCATATATTCCAAAATGAAAGCCATAAGCAAGGATTGGGGCGCACCTTTACTTGCGGACTTCTATCGTAGTCGTGACCGTTTGTCGGATACGGCGGCTCGAACATAGGCGACTGCCGGTCATCCCTCAGCTTATTGAAAATGCCTGTGTATTTGTCTCCCGACTCGGGATTGCTCTCGTCCCATTTACCGAACGGCGGCACCACGAATTCTTGCTCCGGCTGTCGCAATCGCATTTACAAAGTTAAACCACAACACTTCACTAATCAAACAAGATATTTGGTTCCCTCTAGTTTGTATTTTGTTAGCTAAACATTTGTCGATATCCCCTCAACTATGAACCATTTTGAAACAACTCAAATCAAAAACGAGCAAAGTTCGCGGTCTTCTACAAAATGTGAAGTCGAGAGAATTATTACCGATACATTGCCTCGACCACTATGCCGCCTTCTAGATCTTTCCGGAGTTTTAGCATTATGCCCACGAGCTTGAGATCGTACTCCGACGCTCACTTTGTTACCCCTGGTACTTTGCGAGTCCATACGCCTCTGGCGAGGATCGGCTTCTTGCTTCCTCGCATCCTTCGGTCTCCGAGCCCTCGGCTCGGCTCTGACCGGAGGTTCGTTGTCGAGAAACGCTTCTGGGTTTTGTGTCGGATCATTCGGGTTGATCATCCTTCCAGGGGTTCTCTGCGTTCGCGCATTGTCGAAGTATTGGGTATAACCGATGTCGTCAGCATCTTCCCACTTCCCGAATTCAGGTACGCGCGCTTGCTGCTTCATCCAACAAAAAACAAGAAAAACAAAACATATAGAATGAGCTTTCGATTGACCGTAAATTGAATCTCCGTAAATGTTTACTCTTCTCGGAAACCAATTTGTTACACGCGCAACATATCGAATGAGCTTATGATCCAAAATAAGATTACGAAATTGGTGACATTAGAGACGAATTCATAACAAAAGATATAGAACTTAAACCATACTCTTTATATTCTTACAAGTTTAAACAATGATCTTACTTTTCTTACAAGTCTAAATCTAAACCGTAATAAAAAACGGTTACTTCTAATACCAGTTGGAGACTTGGAGTACAACCTGAAAAACTTTAGCACCACTCCAAAGTCGAAACTCTTTTGAATCGACAGCTACGCGTTGAAAAGTAACCAAAACCATTCATTCAAGAACAAGAAAAAGGGTGGGTGTCCTAATGCACAAGCAAAAACAAAGAAGTTGTTTGCGTGGTATTTACCGAACGATTACGCGACGACAAAATGAAGGAGATAACTTAGTAATTTGTTATATGGTTGAAAGTAAAATCACAACATATGGTTTAATCATAAAATCTCTCTCCTTAAATCATGATTAGAGGTGGCAATCCAGCTCGCTGTTCGCGAGCCAGCTCGTGTTCGGCTTGAAATGAGCTCGAAATCGACTCGCTCGACTCGCTCGTTTAGTAAACGAGTCAAACGCGAGCCGAATTTTTCAGCTCGATATTTAAATGAGCCAGCTCGTCCGAACACGAGCGTTGACACTCCTGATCATGATTCATGCATATGAGTAAATATAATTAACTTGTTTCTGGTACTATGCAGAATCAAAAGCACAAATACACATAAACATGTTCATCACTCTCCCAATTATAGATTTTAAACTCTTGTGATTATAATTAATATTATTTCAAATAAACCCAAGAACACAGTGATGAGAGTGTACCAATTCCAATAAGAGCATCAACATAATCCTCCACACCTCCTCCACACAAATCAAATAGAGAATGCTTAAAATTGAAGCAAACCCATCTCAAAACCAAACCATACCACTCCATAACCAAAGCATAAATGAAGCAACAAAACAACAAATTGGTAGTAAATAACACAAAATCACACACTAAATCCCAGAACCCAAGTGCCCAAACACCTCACCCCATAAAAAAGAAACCATTTTTAGCAATGTAAGAGAGAGAGAGAGAGAGAGAGAGAGAGAGAGAGAGAGAGAGAGAGAGAGAACCAATCAAATGAAAAATGTAAAAAATTGAAAGAAACCCACATCAAAACCAAACCATAACCCACAAAACAACAAATTTGTAGTAAATAACACAAAATCACACACTATATCCCAGAACCCAAGTGCCCAAACACATCACCCCATAGAAAAAAAACCATTTTTAGCAATATATATATATATATATATATATATAGAGAGAGAGAGAGAGAGAGAGAGAGAGAGAGAGAATCAAATAAAAAAAAGTTAAAAATAGAAAGAAACCCACATCAAAACCAAGCCTCAACACTCCATAACCAAAGCATCAATGAAGCAGCAAAACAACAAATTTGTAGGAAATAACACTAAATCCCAGAACCCAAGTGCCCAAACACTTCACCCCTCCAAAAAAAAAACCTTTTTTTTAGCAATTTATAGAGAGAAAATGAGTGGGGGAGAGATAGAGATAGAGAGAGAACTCACAGCCATTAAATTACTAGTCCAAAAGCTCCCAAACTCTACCAACAAGAAGAAGAAGAAGAAGAAGAAGAAGAAGAAGAGCCAAGTGCTCAGAAATGGCTAAAGGTGCCTCCTTTCTCCACCCCACACGCTTCTCTCTACTTCACAATTCCTCTCCTTTTCCACACATATATATATATAGAGAGAGAGAGATCGAAACCCTAAGAGAGAGAGAGAGGAGCCATTGATTCAACGGGGTTGAAGCATTCTATGAAGCAGCGTAGGAGGGGGAATATATAAACAGGGAATAGTATTATTTTAGTTTATTTTATTACGATTTGGTAAAATTGTATGGAGACCCCTCATCTGTACTTCGTTTCCAAAACGACTCCTCCTCATCTTTTATTTTTGCTTTAATTGAGATACTTTTAATTTGATAGATTTTGAGTTTTTTTTATTTAGTTACATTGAAAATTACATCAAATTTCAAAATTACATTAGAGGTACTAAATGCTTAGTAAAATCACTAATAAATTTGAGAAAACTCTTATTTGTTTTTTTTTAACAACGGAAAAAAATCAAAAGATAAGAAGTTTATTTCAAAATAGACTGTAGTTGAGGGGGTTTTTATATATTTTTATTTTTTTTATCTCCCACGTTTCACTGATCATTTCGAAATAATTGATAAATAATTTATCATCCTAAGATAGGTAGAATATATATCGTACATTTATTTCTCAGTTTACGAATATTATTATTATTTTTATAATTTTATCAAATTTAATAGTTTAAATAAATTTATAGTAAATAAAAATAAATATAAAATTTAGGTTTAATTTCATACAGCTTTTTATAAATATATCGAATAAAAATAAATTTACTTTTTTATCTTTCAGATATTTTTGTATTATTTTAAAAGTTAAAATTTTTTAAAATACATATTTAAAAAAATAAAATTAATATTTTACTTATATTTTACTAAAAACCTTAGGTCTTTCCCTAGAGTTTAAATTGTGTTAGGTGCTACATTTATTTGTGATTATTAATATATGATATGTTGGTTAATTTAATAATTCAAGCTAATGAAACCCTTTTTTTTTCATTTTTCCTTTTTTTTTCTTTTTTTTTTCTTTTTTTTGTTGGGGAGTAAAAGTCAACTTAGCATACGAAAATTAATTAGAAATGGTCAAGTCAACACGGGGCACATGGCATCCAAAAAAATAATAATAATAATAAAAAAATAATAATCTTTGGAAAGATCACATAAGTTTTATATTAATCACTTAAAGGATTTGTATCTTAATCCTATATATAAGCTATTTGGTTTTTATTTTTGACCAATTTAGTATCTGAAATTAAATTAAATAGAATAAAACGAGAGAAAAAAAAAATAAAAATATATAGATCTTATTTGAACTATGAACTACGTTGAATTTACTATCCGCCTATTCAAAAATTTGATTTTATTTTTCAATCTATCAATTTGTTTGATTTAAATTAGTTGACGATACTTTGACTTTAAAATTTAAATTTTTTTTTTTTATTTTAATAAACATGTAAAGTATATTAACCAAATATGTAAAATAACGATATATCCAATCATATCAAACAAGTTTTATATAAATAAAAAAAAAAACTTCAATACCTTGATTTATTTTATTTTATTTTATTTTATTTTAGTATTCAATTATTCTAGTGAAAGCTCTAATTATAAATTTGCTATTCTACCCAAAAAAAAAAAAAAAAAAAAAAAAACTAAATGCTTCTGAATTATGCAATTTTTAGTGTTAGATTTTTTTTTTTTTCCTCAAACAAATTTATTAAACTTATTTTTAGATTGCATTGACAAAATGATTAGGGAGAAATTAATTATTTGTTGCACATGTTTTAATTGTAAGCTCTATCAATCACTTTTATTTTTTGATAACTTATTTTGTAAAATTAAATAACTAATATGATAGGGTATGATATGTACTGTTTATTATTTTTATTATCTAAGCATTAATTTACTCTAAAACTCAAGCTTAGAAATTATTTAATTTATAAAAAAAATTCAAATTAACTAAAATATAAACTTAATTTGTACACATTTAATAAATTAAAATTTAATATTTTAATGTGCTTCGTAGAGAGTCGTAATCCGTACATAGCAACTCAACATCATGCAATTGTTTTTTTAAGCTATCTCATCATTTTTGATTAATTTAATTTTTAATTTTTAAAGTTTGGATCATTAATATATTTCTTTCCAACATTAAGGCCCCGTTTGTTTTTGGAACGGAACCGGGAATAGCGGGGATATCCCCCTTATTCTCCCAAACGCTCTGGAACCGTCTGGTATAACAAATCCCACCTTAATATTTTACTATTAAATTTTTTACCATACTACCCTTTTTTCTCTTTTATCTCATCCCAACATATTATTTAATAAAAACTCTCTTCTCACTCTCTCTCCTCTTCCCTCCTTTCTCTCTTCCCAATACACTCTCATCATCACAAATCCCTCTCTCCTCTCTCTCTTTTCCTTCATCCCACCTCCTTTCTCTCTTCCCAATACACTCTCATCATCACAAATTAATATTATAAAATTTAAATTTATTATTTAAAATAAATATTATAAAATTTATTATTTAAAATAAATATTATAAAATTTTAAATCTTAAAATTAAAATGTTGAAATTTTATATTTTAAATTTAAATTTTATTTAAAAAAATAAATATTAAATTAAATATTATTTTTAAAATATAATTTAATTATGATTATAATTTTATTTCTATTTTTTTAAACTATTAATCCATTAATTAAAACGAAATAATTAGATTTTAACAACTTTTATCACAATTTTTTAAATCATTAATCCATTAATTTTAATTTGAAAAAGTTAACATTAAATTAAATGTAAATTTTTTAAATAATACATTTTAATTATGATTATAAATTTATTTTTATTTTTTAAACCAATAATTAATTAATTAAAATGAGAAAACGAGTTTAGCAAATTTTAATGACATAATAAAGCTCGTGGGTACAATTTACAAATATTATCAAATATACGAATTTTTGTGAATTTAAAAAAAAATTAAAGTTAAAAATTAATTTTTTAAAATTAAAATTATATAATTGTAAATCTTCAAATTAAAATGTTGAAATTTTATATTTTAAATTTCAATTTTAAGTTGAAAAAATTAAATATTAAATTAAATGTATTATTTTTAAATTATATATTTTAATTACGATTATAATTTTACTTTTAATTTTTTAAACTATTATCCATTAATTAAAACAAGAAAAACGAGTTTACAATATTTTAATGACATAATAAAGCTCGTGGGCGAAAATTTACAAATATTTAGCAAATATATAAATTTTGTGAAATTTTAAAAAGGTATTTTGTTAAAAATTAATTATTTAAAATTAATATTATAAAATTGTAAATTTTCAAATTAAAATGTTGAAATTTTATATTTTAAATTTAAATTTAAGTTGAAAAAATTAAATATAAATTAAATGTATTATTTTTAAATTAGATATTTTAATTATGATTATAATTTTACTTTTATTATTTTAAAATATTAATCCATTAATTAAAACGAAATAATCAATTTTAAACAACTTTTATCACATAATAACTCTTTGGGGCAAAAAGGTAATTTACCCATCTTATCCTCTTTATCCCTCCTATTCCTCATTATTAAACCAAACACGAATTGCCTTATCCCTGGAACCATCCCAAACGAGTTTAAGCTCTAATTCCGTACTTTATCCTTATCCCCAGAATAGCCAATTCCAGTCTATCCCGATTCCAAACGCAGCCTAAAGGACAAATAATATATTTCTTTTTTTTTTTACTAAAAAACAAAAATATTAGTTTTTTTTTTTTTTTTTTTTTTTTTTTTTTTTTGTGAAGTTCAATGATTAGAACAAGCTAAAAATTGACTAAGTCATGAATGCTATGTCAACATCCACTAATCCTAATTACATTTAATAATTTAATTAAATTATAATTATAACTCAAAATTTTAAAATTATTATAATTAAATCTCACAGTCTAATTTAATTAACTAGATATTAATATATCATCTTAATTATTGTCGCATCATCAATTACAATACTTTAGAGTGACTTTTATAATAAACATTTGTTAATTTTAGCCAAATAATTAGATTGTAAAATTTAATTGTAATAATTCTAAAACCTCAGCGTAAAAAATTGTAATAAATTAAAATTTGAAGACCAAATATTTCCCAACTCATAATTTGAGGAGCAAACGTGTAATTTACTCTTTGACTATTTAGGCCAATAATGCCTATCGGGTCTATTTAAGCGGGTTTCAATAATGATTATTCGTATATTATTCGTTTAAGACTAGATACGGTCGGGCACAAGTCAAATCTAGATCAGGTACGAATATTATCTATATGCATATATTTTTTATAAATTTTATTACACAATTTATAAACAAATTATGAACATTTTTTTATAAAAAACTTGTGTTCTAATAAACTGCACCCAGTTTAGAAGAAAAAATAAAATATCTTAATATAAAAAATGTACATCATTTTTTACTAATACAAAAGCTATAGAAAAGTTATCATACTCCACTGAGCATTATTATTTAATTGGGTCTGAATCTGGGTTTCGGTTCGGTCCGAATTTGCAAACTATTTCAGATTCTACCCATTAAAAGTTAGAATTCAAGTCGAGTATGAGTATAAAATACTCGGACCCATACTCAAAAATTTATTTGCAGATAACTGCTTAAATTTTTAAAACTTTATATTGTTCACATAAATTTTTAAAATTTTATATTCGAAGAATTTAAAGTGGCTCTATTGGCCAAATGATCATAAAATAATAAAAGATATATTTTGGCAATATAAAAGAATGTTTTTGACGTCAAAATTCAATTTTACAGGATAAAAATAAAGTTGTATCATTTGATTTTTACAATTTAATGTAATAATAATTATAGTCAATTTATCCACAAAAGTAAAGTATTTAAATTGATTAAATATAAATCGAGAGGATTAATTGCGAAATTTGAAAATATTGGACGGTAAATATAAAAATTTTAAAATTTTTGTGGCTATTTGCAAATAAGCAAAAGTTCGGATGGTTCTCAGAATTTAACCCAAAGAAAAAATATATATATATATTTTTTTTGAAAACGGTAAAGTTTGATCTCTGCATGGTGGCCGTTTGATCAAGAGAACGACGTGAATGGACGGTGGATAATTGGATGGTCCACAGAGGAAGTGGTGGACCAGGTCCACGCACCATTTTCTTTACTCTCTAACTGTAATAACTGAATAGTAGGAGGAAGCCTCGGATCCATTCAACTAACTCCTCTCTCTCTCTCTCTCTCTCTCACTTCAAAATCTCTCACATTTTTAGCTTAAACACAGGAGACCCATTAACCAATTTGAACCTTTTCGGGATCCGATCATGGCGATGGCGGTAGGGAACGAGTGGATCAACGGGTACCTGGAGGCGATCCTGGACAGCGGAGGGGCGGCGGTGGACGAGCAGAGGGGGGCGTCGCCGAAGGTGAGCCTGCAGGGGCGGGGCCACTTCAATCCGACCAAGTACTTCGTCGAGGAGGTGGTGACGGCCGTCGATGAGAGCGACCTCTACCGCACCTGGGCCAAGGTGTCCGCCACCCGCAACTCCCGCGAGCGTAGCAACCGCCTCGAGAACACCTGCTGGCGCATCTGGCACCTCGCGCGCAAGAAGAAGCAGGTCCTGCAAACTCTATCGCGCTATAAATGCTGACTTATCAACTATAAATTTAGCTTACACAGAAGAGGCCAAGTTGAGCCGAGTTATATTCGAATATGAATCGGCCCGATCAGGCCTCCCGTCTATTTCGAACGTGACTCAGCTCGACGTATGTTTTGTTTTATGGACGAAATGAGCAGTTGGAACTCGAAGATGTGCAAACGCGCGCGAACCGGCGGTGGGAGCTGGAGCAGGGGCGGCGGGAAGCGACGGAGGACATGTCGGAGGACTTGTCGGAGGGGGAGAAGGGCGACGTGGTCGGGGAGATGGTGCAGACGCCGCGGAAGAGGTTTCAGAGGAACTTCTCTGATCTCCAAACTTGGTCTGATGATAACAAAGGAAAGAAGCTCTACATTGTCCTCATCAGGTACTGGGAAAAACTGATCAAAATTTTTCTAAATCATAAATATTTTCTCTTTGGCACAATTTAATTACCTCAAAAATCTGAATTGCCCCTTGATTTTACTATCCAGCATGCATGGTCTCATCCGCGGCGAAAACATGGAGCTGGGTCGCGACTCCGATACCGGTGGTCAGGTAATATTAAACTAACAGAAGGAAATAGAAATCGATATCAAACTCTGGACCAAACTTTTTCTTCTTTTTTTTAACTATCTACTTTATTTCTGAATCGAATTCAAATTTTGAACAGGTGAAATACGTCGTGGAGCTCTCTCGAGCCCTATCGATGATGCCTGGCGTTTACCGGGTCGATCTCCTCACGCGCCAGATCATGTGCCCGGAAGTGGACTGGAGCTACGGAGAACCGACAGAAATGTTAACACCGATCTCAAATGAATCAAACAACAACAATGAAGAAGTCGGAGAGAGCGGAGGAGCTTACATTGTCAGAATACCGTTTGGTCCGACGAACGAATACCTTCGGAAAGAGCAACTGTGGCCTTATGTACAAGAATTTGTAGATGGGGCTCTAGCTCATATTTTGAACATGTCAAAGGTTTTAGGCGAACAAATTGGCGAGGGATCACCAGTGTGGCCTTATGTTATTCATGGACACTACGCCGATGCCGGAGATGCTGCAGCTCTTCTCTCAGGTGCCCTATTTTTCTCGATATATACACTAAATAATCACCAATTTAGATATATATGCTACTGTAAAATCTAAATTTTCATACATTTTCATTTGCAGCGATAGCATTCTATGTGAATGTAGAATAGGTGCAGCTGTTTTACATGCATGTAAAATGTTGCGAGCGTAGTTTTACTCATATGTAAAACCCTTAGTTCCGGTTTTTATAGCTAAATGAAATGAAATGCATCTTATATAGGTGCATTGAATGTGCCCATGGTGCTAACCGGCCATTCGCTGGGGAGGAACAAGTTGGAACAGCTAATTAAGCAAGGGAGACAATCGAGGGAGGATATCGACGCTACGTACAAGATAATGCGGAGGATAGAGGCCGAGGAGCTGTCCTTGGATGCGGCAGAGCTAGTGATCACGAGCACGAAGCAAGAGATCGAAGAACAGTGGGGCTTGTACGACGGTTTCGACGTGAAGCTCGAGAGGGTGTTGAGGGCCCGCAGCCGGAGGGGCGTGGATTGCCACGGGCGGTATATGCCGAGGATGGCAGTGAGTTTTCACATTTTTCATTCAAAAATGTGTAGTCTCTGAAAGTCGCGATTTAGCTAGGCAACACAAAGCATAAGGAGAGTTGTTCTGGTCAAACTAGGTTATTCTACGATAAGTATTAAACTTAAATTCTCGCAACCCCCTCATAACATTGTTCATATAATCTAACAATAAACCAAAAACCGTGTTAAAGAAGCGATCCTCACAAAATTTTTGTCGCGCCCAAAGGGAGAATCAATTTCTTCATAGAATTACACCCAAAAGCTATAATCTGATACTGAAATATTATCTAACAGAAACTGGAAACTGTAACTCTATACTACAATTGTATCATTAGATTTTGCATACAGTTTGATGGTTTCCATACATCACTATCTTATGTCGGAAGAACGATAACGAAGGTGTAGTAACTCTTAAGCAATTCATGAAATATTGGCAGGTTATTCCACCTGGTATGGATTTCAGCAATGTCGAGGTCCAAGAAGACGCAACGGATATAGACGGAGAATCAGCTCTCGAAGGTTCTTCTCCGAGGTCGATTTCCCCTATATGTTCCGATGTAAGATACTCGTGCTCATCATATCTATTTTCCTTCTATTGCATATTTCCTCCCTCCAATTTTCCTTCGAAAATAAAGAGGAAGTTTCAATAGGTGATGCGCTTCTTCACGAACCCTCACAAGCCAATGATCTTGGCCTTATCGAGACCCGACCCGAAGAAGAACATCACCACCCTCGTGAAAGCCTTTGGAGAATGCCGCCCTTTAAGAGAGCTAGCAAATCTCGTAAGTAACCAAGAACTGGACCGCGCATATTTGTAAACAATTGTAGAAAATGTTAGTAGGCATAACATAGCCTAAGAGAATTATATCTTAATTTAGTATGCATAACTTCCGCCAGACGCTGATCATGGGCAACAGGGACGACATCGATGAAATGTCGTCAGGAAATGCTAACGTTCTCACGACAGTTTTGAAGCTAATAGACAGGTTTGATCTCTATGGATTTGTGGCATACCCGAAGCATCACAAGCAATCAGATGTTCCGGATATTTACAGGCTCGCAGGAAAAACAAAGGTTTTAGTACATTTCTGCGCTCTTCAAACAGTAAATTCTAAGATATTTGATACATTAAGTTAGCTCACTATGGTGTCTATCAAACTACATATCTTTTCTCTTTCTTTATTGCAGGGAGTTTTCATAAATCCAGCCCTGGTTGAGCCTTTCGGCCTTACATTAATTGAGGTTCGCCGGTCTTATATTTAACATATACCTATAGATTACCCTCCAATTGGTGTAACCAAGTTCACTACCGCATCACGTAGTTCGGACTAGAACACTTCGCCGCCTGTTCTTGTCGCCGATTAGGATTTATAGTAAAAATGACATTAAAATTGAGCATGAGGCAATCGCGTCGCTCAGTGGCTCACTTTATTTCAACGAGATAAAGCAACCGTACCTTATTTATAGTTTTATTGACGAGACATGATTTTTATGTTTCTCGACTTTTGCGGCATTTTCGTGACTAGACATAAAGTGGAATCTAGTCATACCAGTGGGGGGTATCTGAAGCTTTCCCTATACTGAACTTCTATATAAATTGAAGTTATTACCACCTATAAAACACTTACTCGCGGTAATAATATCGTAGGCAGCTGCACATGGTCTTCCAATGGTAGCCACAAAGAATGGAGGGCCAGTCGACATTCATAGGGTATCTAAGCTTTTCCTACACTCAAATATCAGATTAAGTCACTCAATTTCCTCGTCGATATTAATCAAAATCTCATTATGTTTTGCTATTCTCGGGGTGTTTCAGGCGCTGAACAACGGTCTCCTCGTCGACCCACACGACCAAAAGGCGATAGCAGATGCGCTGCTAAAACTTCTCGCAGATAAGAATTTATGGTATGAATGCAGGAAAAATGGGTGGAGGAACATACACTTATTCTCGTGGCCGGAGCATTGTAGGACATACCTCACGAGAATTGCCGCTTGTCGCATAAGACACCCACAGTGGCAAATGGACAGTACGGTGGACAACGACATGGCGGCCGATTATTCGCTCGGAGACTCCCTCAAAGATGTCCAAGAATCTTCTCTTAGATTATCTGTCGACATAGAGAATAAAGAAGCAACCAAAGGCGAGGGAGAGGTACAAGATCAAGTGAAACATATTATGGACAAGATCAAGAGAGCACCTGATAATAGTCACAAACAAAATGAGAGTTCGTCGAGTTTAGGTAATAAGTATCCAATTCTTAGGAAAAGGCGGAGATTGTTCGTGATAGCTGTCGATTGTTACACCGATTCCGGAGGTTTTGATAAGAAGATGGTACAAGCAATAGAAGAGACAATCAAAGCAGTAAAATCAGATCCACATGTAGCAAAGATTTCGGGTTTGTTCTCTCGACGGCGATGCCGATGAGCGAGACTTTAGAATCAATGAATAAGGGAAATATTCAGATGAAAGATTTTGATGCTTTAATTTGCAGTAGTGGTAGTGAAATGTACTATCCAGGGAGTTATCCGGGTGGTTCCGAC
Source organism: Tillandsia fasciculata (assembly GCA_029168755.2). Lineage (NCBI taxonomy): Eukaryota > Viridiplantae > Streptophyta > Magnoliopsida > Poales > Bromeliaceae > Tillandsia > Tillandsia fasciculata. The sequence continues at coordinate 997,328 of CM054943.1, read as the reverse complement.
GAGGATAGCAAATTCTCTTTGGATTTTGACTATGTGAAGCATATTGAGTATAGATGGGGTCATGAGGGTGTGAAGAGGACTATAGTAAAACTAATGAATTCGCAGGATGGTCAAGGTGATAACAAATCCGAGAGCTCTTTTACAGTGGTAGACGACGACGAGAGATCGAGCAACGAGCACTGTGTCTCATTCTTGGTCAAAGATAAAACTAAGGTGTGTAACATGGTTTTATACGAGTACTTTTACTCCAAAGGAAGATCTAGTGTTGGCCTTTGCTCATTGTCGCGAAAAACTGCTCATTTGTAACTATAGCTTCTTTTTGAACTTCTCCGACAAAAGTTCTACATTTGATCCTAAAAGTTTAGTTGGTTAAAGTTGCAAACAAGTTCCACATTTTCGTGAATATGAAAAGAAAAAAAGTGGATTCATGAAAAGGCCTTTTTTGGTAATTCGGTTCGATATCTACTAATTTACAAGGACAAATTCTATTTTCAGGCAATGCCTGTGGATATGCTAAGGCAGAAGCTGAGAATGCGCGGTCTCCGCTGCCATTTGATGTATTGCAGGAACTCAACACGGCTTCAAGTTATTCCTCTTCTAGCGTCTCGATCTCAGGCTCTACGGTATGGAACCTCCTTAGCTTAATTACAGAAAATAAAAAAAGGGCTTAACAAAACCACGGTTATTACATTGTATCGCAAATGACCTCAATGCGATATGTGAAATTCGTAACATCGCTTCTTTGGTACATAGAAAAAATTTGAAATGGCAATAGTAGGCATTTCGGAAAAGTTGAAATGTGACTACTTATCATCAATTTTATGCATTTCAATCCTAAGTATGTTCTAAAATCAAGGTATATGATAACCAGGCAATTCATAACATCGACTTACAATTTAACTTTACCTGAATTGAAGGTACCTGTTCGTCCGATGGGGTGTAAACTTGGCGAACATGTACATTATCGCCGGAGAAAAGGGGGACACGGACCTCGAAGAACTCCTGTCGGGATCCCAGAAGAAGGTGATATTAAAAGGCGCTGTCGAAAGAGGTTCAGAAGAGCTGCTCAGAACGTCCGGAAGCTACAAGATGAAAGACATCGTTCCGGCAGACAGCCCCTTCATTTTCTACACCAACGACAGATTCAAGTCGGAAGAGATCGCGAAAGCAATTCAAGAAGCAAGCAAAGCTGGTTATGGGAAGTGATCTAGTGATGATCTACTGATAAATATAACTTCAAATAATACTTTTTTTTTTTTGTCTCTTCGTTTGCCCGCAAATGTTACTCTATTTTTTGCAACTGAGAGATTGTTTTTGTTCTAATAAGTGAGTTTTTCAGATGGATACTGCAATCAAACAATCAATTTCAACAAATTTTTATGAGATGTGACTATTGTGACATGAATTTTCTAGCATTTAATTGGTAAGATCATCTTAAAAGTGTGCAGAAACAGAACTAGATAGTAGACATAACAACAAGAGAAAACAATTACTATCAAAAAAGAGCACAGCAACTTTAAATGAACCAAAATTGTAACTGAAAAGGTAATAGAATTCAAGCCCCTTTTTGATGCTCTCCTATGCATCTATCCTCGCAACTTCGATCATCAATTTCGCGAACAAACCAAAAGAGAAGTCACAAAAGTGCAAACCAAATCAAGCTTCAACCTGCATACCGGAAAAGATCGATTTGATAGAAAAAATTAACTTAGAAATAGTCTTAACACTTCTGCTCACATGCATAAAAAAGATTAAAAATTAGGATTCCTAGAATTGAACGGTCTTAGGACAACGAACACTGATAGAAAATGGTACACAAATAGTTTTAACACTTTACTCGCGTGCATAATGAAGATCAGATGAATCATATCACGTGAATTGACAGAAAAAATAACAGAATTGCGAACGTGGGTATTTAACCAATCAATTGTTGGATATGGGAAATCGAACCCGTGACTTCATAAAAGCGGTGGGACATAGGACGAACCCTAATAGAAAACTGCTCAGAAATAGTCTTAACAGTGACCAATGTATATTTATAATACAAGTACAGGAGTTTTCATTGAGACAATTCATCAAACAATAGAAAGGCACCATCCAACAAGAGTAATTTCTTCGGATTAGAGGAAGCTGTTGCTGTGGACCTTGTCTACCATCTCGTCCATGGACCGCACCAGTGTTTTTTTTTTTTTTTTTTTTTTTTTTTTTTTTTTTTAACCTTTTACCTCCACTAATTTTAAAATGAAATAAATTTCACAAACTATATCAATATAACAAATGAAATTTTTTTTTTATTAAATGAGTAGATGTACATGATACTGTACTTTCGCAAATTAGTCCCTAAATTTTTCATAATATTGTGAATCTATCCTTAAATTTAGTAGGATTTGGGAGTTATTACTTATTACTATAATAATTTTTCGTGTGAGTACAAACATAACGTTCCTGAAGTTGCTGTAAATTTCACAAAAGAAAACTTTTATTATTAAATAATATTAAATTATATTTAAATTAAGGATAGAACAATAGAATTTGTGAAAATTCTGGTAAATCACAGGGATAACTGTGCAATTTCCGTTCAGGAAAAAGGAAAATTATGCGGACGTCCCCACAGTAACCTACCCCTGCGGCACACACTCCTCACTTTATCCTACACCACCACCTTTCTCTCTTTCTCTCTCTCTCTCTCTCTCTCATCCTTCGCTTCGCTTCCCCACAGATCCCGATCGAGCTCTCGCTCCCCCGATCCCCTCTTCTAGGGTTTCCTCCTCCTCCTCCTCCTCTCTCTCTCTCTCTCTCTCTCTCTCTCTCTCTCTCTCTCGTCTCAAAACCCTAGCCCTAATCCCCCTCAATCCCATCCAATGAGAAGGTACGCTCCATCGCCTCCTCTCCCGATTGAATCTCGCTGCGAATTTGAACGATATTTGTACTAATTTTCTCCGATTTGTATTGCGTGTTGTAGAATCGGAGATGGTTGGGGCCGGAGAGGCGGCAGTGGCGGCGGCAGCGGCGGTGGAGGAGCGAGGCATCAGGCGAAGCAGCCCGGCGGTGGCGGAGGGATGAGGACGATGGCGGGAAGACTCGGGATCGCCGTCGTCGTCCTCGTCATCTGCACCCTATCGCTCTTCTCCTCGATCGGCGTCCCTCGCCCGTATAGCACAGTGAGGGTTCGTAGTGTTTCCTCTTGATTCCTCTGGGGTTTTGTGTTTGGACGTTTAGGGTTTTGATTCGATTGGCTTAAATGCGCCTAATAGCTGTTGATAAATGCAAAATTTTTGTACCAGTTTAATGCAGCATCGTTAGAATTTAGTTTAAATTTTAACTAAATTAGTGCATATGAAACCCTTTTTAACTAAATTAGCGTATTAATGTATTTGTTCATGATTCTGACTTCTTAACTTCGTTGATGTTTAACTTGTGAAGCTGCTACAAATGTAAGTATATGTTTTTACTGGGTGTTGGTTTAAGGATTGTGAATTGTGATTGTGGATATAACTGGGATCATTTGAGCTGTTATGCTTGGTACAGTGTTGCCCTTGTTTACGGCTTTTAATGCTTCTGAAATTTATCTCCTGCTGCTTATGTTATGCTGGAATCCTTCAGAAGGTTGATGCGAATGATCTGTGGAGAACTGCTGATTCTGGTGGCTGGAGAGCATCATCGGCACCGCGGTCCTACTGGCCTCGTATGTCATTTTCCTAAACCTTCTCCTATAATGCATACAGGTATTCTCACATTGAACTATGATGGTTAATTATCCTTTATGTTTTGATTGTTATAGCTCCTCCAATGGAGAGTAGTGGTTATTTACGCGTGCGGTGCAATGGTGGCCTGAATCAACAACGAAGTGCGGTACGAAGAGTATTCCTATTTCTAACAATCAATAAAGCTTAATCTCATCCATCTAAGTTCACACAGACATGCTTGAGTATTTAAATCGATGATGTTATTGAATTGAACTTCAATTTAGGCAAATACACCTTTGTCTATTCTTCCATGCTTGGCAATAAGAACATTTTAATTTTGGTTACTTAATGTGCGTTATAACCAGCACATATCTAACTTGGCAAACATCTCTCTCGTCATGATTTTGCCTCATGAAATATTGATCCCTGTTTGTGGGTTTCATAGATATGTAATGCTGTTATTGCTGCGCGAATCATGAATGCTACGCTGGTGCTGCCTGAGTTGGACACAAATTCTTTTTGGCGGGACGAGAGGTATCTCCTTTTCTTCATCTTAATTCATCATGTGTCCGTATTGCTTGTACTCCCCTTTTTTTTTCTTATTTTAGATGAGTGGATCAAACATTAACGGTGATCTTTGTATTGTGATCAAATAAGGAAGTAAAATTTCATGGTATATCAAGCCTAATTTCATGGGTTTTGTTCCTTTTGGCTGCACATCTTTTTTGCTTTCAGCATTATTTATAGTGCACTTAAAAAATTTGCTAAAGTTAGAAATGGCTTTCGAATTTATTAGATATAAAATTAATGCGGAAAAGGCTGAGCAAATCTGGTGGACTGCAAGAAATCAGTGTTTTTTGGTTGACACAATTGCCGTTAATTAGGAAAATTAGACTCAAATAACTATGCTATGTGAATTTCTTTAGCAAGTGATACCAAGCCTACAGATCAATAATTTGCTATAATTTAGTTGAATCTTTTTGTTCTTACTTATAAAATACCTGCCCTTCCATATTTAACTAATTTACAGTTCATTTGTATGCCCAGTGGTTTTCCAGGTATCTACGATGTTGAGCACTTCATCAAGTCACTGAGATATGATGTGCTCATTGTTAGAAGCCTTCCAGAAATCTCTTCAAATGGAAAGACCAAGAAGATGAAATCTTTTCAGGTCGAGCACTAAAGCTTAGTGAAGTATCTTCCACATTGTACCAGGATCACATGTATAACAGCATATTTTTGTGGGGTAAAATATATGGATAGTGTCTGTACTCTGTACTATCCAAATATAGCTACTTGTCAACTGAATTTAAGTGCTTAAACAAAAAGTTCAGGAACTAAGTTGCAATATTCACAGTATCCGGATAGTTCGGGGACTTCACCTATTTTGTATTGAGTTGCATTTGTGTCATAAACTTTTGTTTTTTTCTCGTCTTCTTTCAGATTCGCCCACCAAGAGATGCTCCTTTAAGCTGGTACACGACATTTGCATTGGAAAAGATGAAGCAGCATGGCGCGATTTATCTCACTCCTTTTTCACACCGTTTAGCAGAGGAGATTGATGATTCTGAGCTCCAGAGGTTGAGATGCCGTGTTAACTATCATGCACTTAGGTTTAAACCACACATCATGCAAATAAGCAGTGAAATAGTGAATAAACTCCGCGGACAAGGCCACTTCATGTCAATACACCTTCGATTCGAGATGGATATGCTTGCATTTGCTGGGTATGAGATTTTTACTGATGTTTTTAACTATATGCAATCATTTCCTTGCATATCTCTACCCGCATGGGCAGAGAATACGTAAGAATAGATAGTCTCTGATCTGATCATTTGCATGATAGCAATGGTTGGCATGAATTGAATTATTAGAATGGCTGTGGAACGTTGATTTTTTTCCTTTCAATTCTTCCATGATGAAGTTAAAAAAGTTGTGGTCCTTGTATTTTAGCAATTTGATTTGCGCTCTAATGAAACTAAGTGCGGATGCTGTGGTAAGACAAATTCATGTGTTTGCGAAATGTATTTAATATTAAATGTGGAAAATTTCAGGTGCATTGATATATTCACGCCGGAAGAGCAGAAAATCTTGATCAAATACCGAAAGGAAAACTTTGCAGAGAAGGAACTTGTTTACCGAGAAAGGAGGCTTATCGGGAAGTGCCCATTAACTCCAGAAGAGGTAAAGCTTTATCAATATTTTATCCTCATTTGTATTCTCATCACTGTCCATTTTTACTACTTACTGCTTTCCATCATTATCATGCATTGGTTGTGCTCAGCTGTTCACTTTGCATTTTCACATCTTCCTGATAGTTTTGCTTTGTCTTAGGTCTATAGTAGCCTGTAATCAATTTGGTATCAAAGCCATGTGTATATGTAGCGAGACACAACTAGTCATTGACTCATTTTATATCGTAAATACATTAGGCCTCTGACCACTTATAGAAAACCGTCATTCTATCTTTGACGCAAAGAAGAATTAACCTGGAAAATCTTTGGTGCGAAATGAAAAGGTTGGTCTCATTCTGCGCTCCTTGGGGTTCGACAACTCTACCCAAATCTACCTCGCTTCCGGCGAGCTTTTCGGGGGAGCGCGTTTCATGAAGCCATTCCGAGAAATGTTTCCTCACCTCGAGAACCATAGCTCGGTTGGACCCGAAAAGCTCGAAGAAAATGCTCGAGGATTGGCGGGCTCTGCGGTCGACTACATGGTCTGCCTCCTCTCCGACATCTTCGTGCCCACATACGACGGCCCGAGCAACTTCGCCAACAACCTAATGGGCCACCGCCTCTACTACGGATTTCGAACCATTATCCAACCCAATAGAAAGGCCTTGGCCCCTGTTTTCATGGACCGGGAGGAGGGCCGGGGGGCCGGGTTTGAGGAGCGGGTTAGGCAAGTCATGTACAGAACGAATTTCGGCGGACCGCACAAGAGAGTGCGTCCCGAGTCGTTCTACACGAACTCGTGGCCCGAGTGCTTCTGCCAGGTAGAGCCCAAGAGCTCTAAGGACAAGTGCCCGCCCGAGAACGTTGTAGAAGTTTTGGACAGCCAGTTGCAGAGCGAGGAGGGCGAGGGTTCGGAGGAAGGGAAGGACGTGAATCGGACGAACGCGAGCGCTCAAGCAGAAGAAGTGGGTTCAGCTTGAAGGGGGAGTGTTATTTTTTATGTACAGCTCGGAGAAATGATTGTTCGAGTGGCTCGGCCGCGGAACATATTCTACTCTGAATTTATAGAGGTTTCGGAGCTACAAATTTGGATTGTTGAAGACGAGTTACGGAGATTGAGATCGAAACACTCCTGTGCAACGGTAGAGTAAATTTCTTTCCCCCCTTCTTTTTTGTAGTGATATTTTTCGTTTGTAAAATTTTGAAAACACGATGATTTCTTAAAATAATAGACAATGATAATAAGTTGGATTTTAAACTTGAAGGTTAGTGGTGTTCTTTCAGTTTTCTCAGAATTTGGTTTGCGTTGAAGTGCATAGAGTCCAATTTTGTATCTTGAGGTTTAGGTTGAACTGTACCATATCTTTCTTTTCAAGATCATGTAGGCACATAAATGCATATAATAAATACATTACTACAAACCTCGAATTTTCCCTACTTCGCATTTGTTATCTTTCGAGGGTTCTCTAAATGTAACATCCTAATAGTCTCACATCCGATAGAAAAAAAGTCCTGATTGAATATATGAGATCATACATACTAATAATAATAACTGTATTTAGATATTTTGGATTATGATTTGAGCCTAACAAGTTATTATTACTAACGGGTCGGATTGTTACAAATGGTATCAGAGACGAATACTAGCCTGATAGTTCTTTGTTTGTGATCTGATTTGGACCCAACAGTTCTTTGTTTGTGATCTGATTTGGACCCGACGAGGACGCCAGAGTCTAAACGGAAGGAGTTTGTAATATCAAAAATTCTGATTGAATATATAATCATACATGCTAGTAATAATAATTAGACTTAAATATTTTACACTAGTAATAATAATTAGGCTTAAGTATTTTGGACTGTAGTTTGATTCCAATAAAATTGAAAACGTCGGGATCTAAACCATACACGCTAATAATAGTAACTAGACTTAAGCATTTTTATTATGGTTTGATTCCAACGAGTTATTATTGCTAGCAAGTAGGATTGTTACAACAAGTTATCTGCTTGGCTGACTGAAGAGAAGACTGAAGAGAAGTGTAAAAATATGTACAACATTTCATTCTCTTATAAGCCATAAACCAGGACCAGGAAATAAAGAGGGCACAAAGAAATCCACACTTAAAGATCTACACTAAGACAGATGCAACAAAATCCGAACTTATAAATGTAAACAATCGACACTCCGAAACACCAAATATGTTTCAGAAAAAATTTGCATATAAGCATATAACATAATCCAACATTACTATAAGGGGAAAAAAAAGAAAAAGGTCACTTTTAGTACAAATTCTATGCTTATATAGTTTACATAGGAATCGCGGTTTAAGATTGCGATTATCGCTACACAAGAATTTTCCAGATTCTGCTAAGATAAATACCATTCCTCAAAAACTAACCAACAATTTCCCATTGTTTAATTCACCTCGCCGCCCCCTTTAAACTCCTCACCCCTGCCAAAAAAAAAAAAAACAAAAAAAGGAGAGAAAAAATAACTTTTGTGATATAAACTAAGACAACGTCGAACAAAAAAAAACGCTTGCGAAGATGAGTCGGTCTATTCGTACATGCTGTATTGATGATACACCAAACGATCTAAAAAGATTGAGGGAAGCTCATGCCGGTAGCTGGAGCTTGACATTATTCTTCCAGCTGCAGATCAAATCAAAGTTCAAAGTCATTATGTGAAATTGCAATTCCTAATTGCGACAAATATGTTTAGAGATATGTAGATTCATGTAAGCCCTCCAAAAAATTTAGTTTTAGACGCACGCCCTTGTACTCAACTTGAAGAAATTGCACTTTCAGGAGGCATATATGAACTGATTCAAGGGGTACAGTAGCTAACCTAAGAAAGTAGTAGTAGAAGAAATCGGCATAGAGTAGCGTCTGGCCAAGTCCGGATATCCAGGCTGCGAAACAGTAAACATACCAGTGTTAAGGATATGAAATATATAATATCACGTGCAACGATGAGAAAGAGATTGAAGAATTATTAGGAGATTTCCATACTTATCCAGTGAACATAGTGGGGTTCGGTGAAGTAACGGTAAATCCAGTTGAGGATGTATAATGCTCTGTATGCGCTGCAGCGGGAAACGAAGTAAATTACTGACAACTATTATGGCTCGGGAAGGTAAACGTTCTAGGAACATTTCGGAAGAAAATGGTACTGCATAAATTTGTGCAAAGGTGCAGAATTTAAAGTGACGATTTTCCTAAATTCCAGCTAAACAGTTAAGACATAGCACGAAAAGCATATACAGGCAAAATAAAAGGTGGATTTTGAGATGAAGTTTACCCTAGAAGAAAAACATATTGCCCAGTCAAATTGTCAATATTCCTCGTGCGTTGCAATAATACTAGTTGAGGGAGAATTGCAACAGTCTCCAAGTATAAAGAGAATGTCCACATCACCTGTAATAAGTATATAAAGAAAAGAAAAAAGAAAGTTGGATAGTTATTAAAATTATCTCCACCAAAAGTGTTCTTTTTATATACATATATATATATATATAAAAGGATAGCTTAATGAGGCAAAAGTGTTTTTCATATATACGCTTGCTCCGTGCAAAATTGGTATTTCATGCATTTGCACAGGTGTATAAAGAGAAGGAGAATAAGTGTTGTGACGAAGGCTTGTATATGTATGCCTAAGAGCAGAAACAATTTGAAACGAAGAACATACCTCCATGAAAGTAAACTTTTCATTTATAAGTACGGCCAAGAGCAAACATGGCAGTATGAGAAAGTGGTGGCGGAAGGTGTCTTGATCCTTGTCATAAGTTCTGCGCACAATCTTGTGGCGTCTCATGTACCATAAGATCGAGAACGAGCTTCCCAAGAAGATCAGCTTCATGACCGTATTATATAGCGAAATAAAATGAGTGAAAATATCCAAATATCGAGTTGCAAATACGAGAGCATATAACTCCTGAGTCTTCAACGAAACACCTGCAGGAAACAGTTGGATGAATCGAGTCAAAAGATCATACCATAGACAACTAGTTTGGAAAACGAAAAGAATTTCAGCAGTCTAAGACATTAGACCCACACAAATAAAATATGCAAAAGCTGCAAACTATGAAAACCTAGAAAAATAAGCAGCATAATATAACTTAACCTGAGAATCGTATGATTTGAAGGCGCATGAAGTTCATAATAGTGATTTCAATGAAACACAATGCCATTTTGCAATAAATACCGATACAATCAATCGAACAAGTTCGCAAACAACAAGTAAAACAACAACAATCAGGTCTTAATCTGAGACTGGGAGAGTGCAAAACCAATGAAAAGAATCTGAAACATTAGGAAAAACTATTACATGATGAAATAGTTGATCTAATTGAATTTAGAACTACGATTTAACAAATTCATCTACTGCCAATCTCTCGGTTCGCTTAATGACTCACATTTCCTTTCTCTCTAAGGATGCATTATCATCTTTCGCATGCTTAAATTTTGGTTGTAAAGAGATCATATGGACAACTCATCCATATCCAACATCAAAATAATGTGTCGAAACAACATATCATAACATTACAATTCTCAGTACCTAGTCACTTGAAGAATCATAACATAGTTTGTTTAACCAACAAAGAAATTGTTTTAAGCACTCCTCAAATCCAATAAGGGAGGGAAAAAAATAATCTGAACAAATCGCCGTAATTCTTTTTCATTTCCTATAACCCAATTTCCCATTTTTCCTTATCCGAATTCTGAATGATACTTGTTCAAAAAAAAATGAAAAGGAAAAGAAGATCTTAACACAATCCCCATTTCCTAATAACACAAATCACAACATAGCTCATGAAATTTTCCATTCCCTGATCCAAACCACACCTAAAACAACCATTTTTCTTAAACCAGCAAATCACAACACAATCCCCATTTCCTAATCACCCAAATCACAACATAGCTCATCCAACTCTGAGAACTCATTCACTCTCATTTCCGACTCCAAATCTCAAAATCACACCCAAAACAACAGATCACAACACGACACCCACTTTCCCGAGCACCCCAATCCCAACACACCCCACCAAATCCCCCACCCGAAAAAAACCCATTTTTACCGCTCAAATCGAGCAAAAAAGGGGAAATAATAATAAAAAAAACTACCTGCGCAGGATTTGATGGTGTGGATCTTGAGGAGGAGGACGAGGACGCTCATCAGATGCGTCATGTCCCCCGCGAGCCGGAACACGTTCATTTTCGAAACCGGAGATCGCTCTCAGCCGTCCCTTTCTCCGATCCAACGGCTCCGGATCTACGGATCGATCCCTTACGATCGCAAACCCTAACCCTAACCCTAACCCTAACCCTAACCCTCGATTCGCCGTGGGATTCAGCTCCGCTCGTGTATTCGGAGTGGGGCGTTTCGTGCGTCGGCGGAGAAGAAGAAGCGAAACAGAGAGAGAGAAAGAGAACGTACGACGTTAGCGGTGGAAACGGGTCGGATTTAACAGGATCCGACTATCCGTCCGACCCTTGTTTCGGATCCGATTTTTAACGGTTACGATTTTATTTTATTTTATTTTATTTTATTTTTTTGCCTAATTACTAAAATTTTTCTTATATTGTATCATTATTTTAAAAAATAGGTTCAGAAATTTTGAGTAACAAATTATCAAAATTGACCGTTTATAAAATAATTTAATTTAATTTATATTATTCTATTGAATTAATTCTAACTAATTATATAATAAAGTTTTACAGCTAAATTTAATAATTATTTTAAAACTTTGGACCAAAATGTAAGAGGGTAATTGATGTAATTTTTAACACAGAAAATAATTTAAGACAGGGGCTAAAGTGCGAAGGTATTTTTTATATATATTTATATAATTTTGCCTGTTTATGGGTGGAACGGGTCGGGCTCGAATTGGGCTACAACCCAATTCTAAGCCCGGCCCAAAATAATTATGTTAAAAAAAAAAGTCCAAAGCCTAATATTTAGGCCCATCTTTAATTAAAAAAAAATGCTATATAAATAAAATACAAGGATTTTTTTTGCATAAAAAATTTACTAATTTTATAAGAGTATTGTACATATGTATGATCGTTTCGCGTAAAGTTAGGGGTGAACATTGTTCGGTTCAAATGAACCAAATCGATTAAAATTAGTTGGTTTGGTTCGATTCGGTTCGATTCGGTTGGCTTGTGGTCTAAAAACTAAAAATCAGTAAAAATCGAGTAAATCGACTAAATTGAAATTTGAGTAATTCAATATATATTAGTCTTAAATTTAAAAGTTATGAATTAGTTTTTAATAATAATTTAATAATTTGATATATTAATTATTATCTAATTAAAAAAATCTTGTTAGTTTCAAATATGTGGAAAGAGTACTGGGCCTTAATGGGCCTAATACGTGCAGAACTTTATACGTACCATCTACTCAAACCACAAGAATTAGGCTCAAATTGGCCCATCTAAAAAAAAAAAAAAAGGGCCGTGCAATCCGGGTCTGAGGGCCTAATTTTCCGCCCGGCCCGACTGTTTTTTCCCGGGCTGGATCCGACTGGGCCATTCTGGGCCCGTAGTTCAATTTGTAAATTTTCAGTTTCCATTCAGGCGGGGCCTAGCGGTGCCGCTCTATGGCTCTCGGCCATCCGAAATTTTGGCCTATCCAGTCCAAATTTTACCCGATAACCCAATAATCCAAAAACAGTCCAAATTATCGGATCCGATAACAACTCTTTCACCCGAAACCCATGCAGTGCTAAAAAATCTTGGCCCAGCCTGGTTCGTCCCCTATAGGCTCGGCCCCGCAAGGCTTTTTTGGGCTGGGCAATCCTTACGGCCTTTGTACAGGCCCGGACAGGCCCGGTGAGCGGCGTGGCAACCATTCTCCGGCAAAGCGGCGAGGCGGTCGCAGGCGGTTCGACAACTGTCACGACGTGGGCGGCGGCGCTGCACCACGGCGGCAAAGCGGAGCGTCTGTCACGGCGTGGGCGGCGGCGCGGCGACGGCTTCGTCTGCGCTTCGGCGTCGCGGCAGCGTGCCGGCAGCGAGTCGGTGCTTGCGACGGCGGCAAGACGGCGGCGTTGGAGCGGCACCACGCGGCCGTTCTGCGGCGCCACGCGGCGGGCTCTTCGGCGCACCCGGCGTCTAAGCGGCGCAAGCGTCGGCGAGTTCCGGCTCTGCGGCGGGCTCTTCGACTCCTACGCGTTGGCTCCGCGTTAGTGCCGCGGCGGCACCGCGGCTAATACGCGTCGGCTCTCGGAGCCACGCGGCGGCTCGCGGCGGCTCGCGGTGCAACGAGGCGGCTCGTGGCGGCTCGCGACGACACGCCTCGGCTTTCCGGCTTTCCTGCGCGACGCTACGGCTTAGCGGCTTAAGGGTGCGACGCGGCGCGGCGGCTTTACGGCTTAGCGGCTCAGTAGGGCTCGGCGTGGCGGTGCGGTTCAGCATCTCGGCGCTGCGGCTCGGCGCGGTGCGTCGGATCGACCCGGCCCGTGTGTCGGCCCGGCCCATTATGTCCCAGTATGGTCATTTTCGTTCTAGGCCAGACTAGCTAGGTTGGGGCGGTCCGAGCGCAGGCGAGATTGTATGTACAAAGCCCGTAAGATCTAGCCCAGTTAAAAAAAGCCAGGCCGAACCGGCAAAGGCCTGGCCCAGCTAAGCCAGGCCGAACTGAGCCTATCCAAGATATTCGGGCCGGGCCAACGCACAACGAGCCGAGCCGAGCCGTTTCGGGTGAAGGAGTTGTTATCGGATCCGATAATTTGGGCTGTTTTTGGATTATTGGGTTATCGGGTAAAATTTGAACTAGATAGGCCAAAATTTCGGAAGGTGTTGCCTAGAAACGCTAAAATTAGGACTAGATATGCTGAAATTTCTGAAAGTGTTGACATAATATATGGGATTCTGATTGAGTGATAGTAATTTGTGGAAAAAATAAAAAGAAGAGCATAATGCACACAATTTGAAAATTATTGGCCTTTTGCCTGTTTCTGATATACATTGTATTGTAAATTTTTTTATTATTGTATTATCAGTTCACTCAATATTTTCAAACTCAGTTTTTTTTTTTTTCTAATTAACCTGTCAATCTACATAAATATTATTAAGTTATATTTTTTCAAATCTAGGTGGAGTCAGATTAAAAAATAAGAAAAAAAAAATAGAATGGAAGAAAAAAAAAAAAAATCAATGAGGATAGAAATTACATTGCTTTTTGTCAAACAAAAAACAAAATCAAAGTCATCACAACAAAAAAATAAATTTTAAATACAGATAAAAATAAAAAATATATAAATTTATGCGAAAAACAAATTATATAAAACAAAAATTACAAGCAAAAAAATTTCTTTTACTATATGAGATAAGAAAATACAAATCGTTTGTTCTTACAAATCACTCGATTTGATTAGAGCAAAATAAAAAAGGAGAACAAATATTTTGTATATAACAAATTTTTTTTATAAAAGATTCGAACTAATCTGAGCCCTCCGCTTTTTATTATAGATATTTTATTTTTTATTTATCTTTTATTTATCGTAAAATTATCGATGAATTAAAAATATAAAATTAAAATAATTAATTTTTTTTTTTGTTGGAAAACATATCTATTTAACACTTCTGGTACTTGCAGTACAATGCAACTCTTTTTTTCTTTTTTTTTTTTTTTTTTTTTTTTTTTTTTTTGGTATAGTTTTATGTGTAATATTTATCACATTGAATGCTTTTGGACAGATGAGTGACACACAGCAGATGTCAGTTTCAGAGCCTTGCCTGTGCATATAATTGCAGTGGGGAACATGAAAAATTAAAGAGAAAAATATTGGACCATAAAAAGGCTACATAATGGTGGGGGCACAAAAAGCTAATTTGTGATAGTTGTGATTTGATGTGTGTATATGTTATTATTATTATTATTATTATTATTATTATTATTATTTTAATATTTCAACATGTTTTTGTCTTGGGATTTATATAAGTGATTAAAAGCATCATATACCAAACCAAAAAAAGAATATGCATATGTTGTAGGGTCACCAAGGGAGAGATTCTCTCTTAAAAACAAAAAAAAAAACTAATTTAATAAATTATATTTTTGAGATATTCATTATGGAAAATTAAATATAGTGCATGAGATGAGACGTACGGTTGCAAGTGCACAGATACAGTGTTTACGAATAAGTTATTAGTCTTTTTCCTTTCAACACCCACACACCGTGCGGAAATCAAATTCGTGTCACTGTCTCTAATATTACTTGTCGGATCGTTGGCGCTAATCATTAATCTCAAAAACTCCGACTGTTAGAAATACGTAACCAATTCACTTAAAGCGTACAGACACAGCGTTCACGGTTCTCAATCGAATTCAACCTGGACGTTAGGTTTATTATTGGGTCTCTTGCTGTTAGGTTTATTATGGACCGCAATCCCACTCAACTTATTAAGCTCATTCAACTCAACTTATTAGTCTCCTGAATCTATTGTTACAGGACAAGGCTCCGTTTGGGTACAATAACTAGGAGGGATAAGGGGGATATCCCCTCTTTTGTACCCAAACAATAAAAAGCTGCTTGGAACAGCTGTTCCACCTAATTCCGGAATTAGAGGGAAATAACTGTTCCAAGCAGTAGTTGTTCCACCTGCAGTTTTCTTTTTGTTTAAAAAAAAATTAATTAATTTTATTTTAAATTATAAATTATTTAAATTTATAAAATTTAAAATTTATTTTATTATTTTATAAAAATTTAATTTTCTCTATTTTTTTTTCTCTTTAATTTACCAAACACAATTTTATTCATATCCGGTATAACTCTTATACCCACTGAAATATAAATTAATATTAGTTCCTGCTAATATTATAATTCATACCTATTCGCGGTATAACTAAATTTTTTTATTTCCGATCAAAACGCAGTCTAAAGAATCGTTACATAGTGCAGTGATTGTTATTTATTTTTATTTGCCTTTTTTTTTTTTCATAAGCTAGGTTTAAGGGTGGTAGTATATATATATAGGAATAATTATCTGTGTAACTCTGAAATCTGAAGAAATATCTGATTTATCTTTCTTATTTTTTTCTTTCCAATATACTCTTTATACATAAAAAGGATAGTTTTAATATTAGCCTTCTAAGATATATATATATATATATATATATATATATATATAGAGAGAGAGAGAGAGAGAGAGAGAGAGAGAGAGAGAGAGAGGAGCATGATCATGGTATCCATGTGCAAATGTGCTCCTCATTTGTTACATGCATGCACTTATTCTCCTACCACTCCCATGTTGCATTGGATTCTCTCCTTTATAACTTTTTCATCTAAATGAAGCTTCCTAATTATTGTACACTTTTTGCTTAACTTTGTTGTTCTAAAATATAATCCTTCACACTACTCAACACTAATGATTAAATTGATCCAAAGTGCTCCTTCAATCAAGTAATTAATTAAAATTAGCCAAAATTGGCCAAATATATAGTAAAACCATAGCTACCAATATATATATAATAAATTAATTAATAAAGGGAAAGTTGAGCACATGCATGGAAAACATTATTTGTCCTTCTAAAAGTTGTTTTCTGGGAGTCCTCTCCCTCCCTACATTCACGCAACTTTGCCTCCCCATTTCTCTCTCTCTCTCTCTCTCTCTCTCTCTCTCTCTCATAATTATTTTGAGTGATGTTTACTTAAATTTTTTATGTTTGATTTTTTGAATTGAGTGATTTTTTAAACAGATTAAGTTACTTTTGGTCAACAAAACTAGAAAGATATATAACAAGGCCATTAAATTTATCATAATAACTCAAATCAAACACTAGAAATAAATAACCTTTTTTTTTTTTTTTGTCAATCTAAAACGATAAATTTAAGGGTGCCATTAATTCCACAATGTCTATGGTTGAAGGAATCATAGTACTTTTTTCTTTTTTTTTCTATCAAAGAAATTTCCACAACTTAATTACCTCTCTTCAATCCTCTAATCCATTATTCATTCTCTCTCTCTCTCTCTCTCTCTCACATATACACACACAATTGAAAGAAACACTATAATAAAATTATATTATAACGATACTTTAGCTGTTTCTAAAATTTTTAAAAATAATATTAATAAAAATATTAATATTTATTATAATATTATTATATGTACAGTCGTTAATACGGATAGCAACACATTATTCCGATATATTTTAAAAATATATACTTATAATTTAATTTTATTGAAGTGAAAAACAAACTCTATATTTTTTATTTTTTTTGTTTCTACCTGTCTATTAATCCTTATTCATATTCTCTCTCTCTCTCTTTCTCTCTCTCTCACACACACACACAATTGAAAGGAAAGCAAAGTCCACAAGTCACTCTCTTTCTTTCTACATTTTCCATATCCTAATTCATTCTCTCTCACTCTCTCTCTCTCTCTCTCTCACACACACACACACACAATTGAAAGGAAAGCAAAGTCCACAACTCACTCTCTTTCTTTCTACATTCTCCATATCCTAATTCATTCTCTCTCTCTCTCTCTCTCTCTCTCTCTACATTCTCCATATCCTAATTCACTCTCTCTCTCTCTCTCTCTCTCTCTCTCACACACACACACACACACAATTGAAAGGAAAGCAAAGTCCACAACTCTTTCTTTCTACATTTTCCATATCCTAATTCATTCTCTCTCTCTCTCTCTCTCTCTATAGCAAACATTGAAACAATTAAAGCAAACTCAACTACCACTTTCTACATCCCCAATCCCTTTACTTCTCCTCCCCCACCCCTCTCACCACCAAAGAAAACGAAGAGAAAGAGAGAGAGAGAGAGAGAGAGAGAGAGAGAGAGAGAGAGAGAGCAAAGAAAGAAAGAAATGCAGCTCCAACATTTGAACACTACCACTACAAACACCACCTCCCTCTTCTTATCCTTCTTCTTAGATGACCTCTTCTCTTTTTGCACCTTCTTAGTCTCCCACCCTCTCCCCTTTGCCTATCTCCTCTTCTTCTCCCCTCACATCCTCTCCCTCCTCTCCTTCCTCTCCCCCCTCCTCCTCTCCACCACCCTTCTCCTCCTCCTCACCTTCTCAACACCTCCTCATCATCATCATGCTCTTGATGAAAAGCCCACTCTCCACCCTCCAAAGTTCCTCGGAAAAACCTGCGCAATTGCTCTTCAACTCCTCAACAACATCGAATTCGCCCGCGACGGCATCGAGGACCCGACCGGGCTAGTAGAGCATCTACATTGGATTGTTCTTTCGCCGAGTCATCACGATGCTCCTACTCCTACTACTCCTTGCTTTGATGAATCCAGTTCTAGCATCCAAGTGCAAGAAAAGGGTGCAACTACGCATTCTCTAGAGGAATCTAAAGATGCTAAACTTATCGGTTCATGCAATGAACACGTCGAGGAATCTAAAGGGAGTGATGGCATTGCCGAGAACGCGTCGAATTGTTCGATAAGGCGAAGAGCTCTACACACTCGAGCTGCGTCGGAGGGAGTTCAAAGAGAAGGATCGATGCGGAAGGAGCGAGAATGGAAGAGAACACTAGCTTGCATGCTTTACGAAGAGCGGATTACGTTTAAGCTACACAACGACAACGACGAGAGATCACCGGTGGTCGACGTCGAGGGGGGCGAAGAGATGGACTTGCTTTGGGAGGCTTATGAGGTGATAAATACTAGTAAGATCAACAATGGCAGTAAAAAAGACGAACGTAAAACGAAACTGAAACTGAAACTGAAAGCAGAAGCTGAAGAAGACGAAGAAGAAGACAAAGAAGAAGAAGAAGAAGAAGAAGAAGGATCAGTGAGACAATTGTGTTGCCTAAAAGCATTGAAGCTGTCAGCAGGCAACATGAAGTTAGGAGGAGTTGGAAGGCCAAATTTGATGAAGATATCAAAGGTTCTGAAAGGGATGAGGATGTTTCAGCATTTTGGTAAGCATAGCAACAGTAGAAAGAAATGAAATTGAGATTGATCAGATTCAAAAATATAAAATAATAATAATAATCTCTCTTAATAGATCAATGCATGATATATCCATGTGTTTATAATAGTTTTTTTTTTTTTTTGGAGGAATTTTATAACATCTAGTAGTAGTAGTAGGTATTATTTACATGTAAGTGTTGTTGTCTTTTTCTGAAACTCAGTTGGTGTTTGTAATTGTTTATCACCAAACAAAATTTCATCATAATTGCTTTGATAATTATGTGGCACCTAAAAATGTTCTTGCATAGTACATCATCTTAATTGTTGCTTCAAGAAGCTTCTTTTTCTACTAACAGAGCATCAATTTGGGATTTAGGTCCAATTATATATAAATAAATAACACCCAACAATGTACTACTCCATGTTTTATATCTTGGTTATATATTATGATTATGTATTTTTTTCTCCCACTTTTCTTATCTTTAGACTCTGTTCTTTACATGATCAATTCAATTCATGTGTAATAATGATTATGATTATGATCACCCACAACTATTACTAAGCATGAGAGGCACAACCAAAGGAAACAATTAAAGAGTTTGCAACTATGACTCTTCACTCTCTCCATCCTCATCAAGTAGAAGATTCCTCAATGTCTCCCCTTTTGCAAGCATAAATGTAGCCTACCCATTAGAGCATGCATCTACAATCTTATATTTCAATGTGATGGTGAGACTCAAATCAGGGGCAATATGATAATTTCAAATCAAAACAAGCTCTAAATCTAATTACTCTTCAAAGGGGTAGAGTATAAATCAAGCGAAAATCAACCATCACATAAGCTTGCAGTACCTATCAACTTAATGCAATTCAACCATTCGAAACTGCGGAGAACGAACGAAAGAAACATGAACAAATGGTTCAAATCTATAAATTATACTAAATGCTAAATCTCTTATTGCTATTTCTTCTATACAAACAGTGGGAATTATATATACATCACCTTTAATAATAAACGCAAAGAATGTGTTTGATGTGTGTTCCATTCTATAATCTTTCCAAGTCTCCGAAGTCTCTTGTCGGAAAAATAATTCTGTGAACAGATGGAGCCAACATCTTATTTTCCAGCAGGATATATAAGCCAGGAAGCGGAATTCAGATCTTCGGATCTACAAGTCCTTGCAAAAGAAGCCTCCAATGAATTCTCTTAAATCGAACTGTTGAGAAATCACGGTGAACAGTAGGCTTTGTAGATCGCGAAAACGACCGACGAATGAAAAGCAAGATAAGAAGCAACTATCTTTATTGGTTTTGAAGCTCTGATTCCGTGAGAACGGCCGTCTCTGTATTTGAAGAAGCATTCCCCATATCCTTCGTCTTGTGTAGAAGGAAAGTTCCCGAGAGAATGGTAACAAAGCCACAAAGTTCTGTAATGATCTGAGTCGCGTTCTGCGAGTCCCACTCCTGGTATCAAAGAGAGTAAAATTATGGACTAGCATGAGAAGCATACGAATAACCGAAATAGAAATATGGCTATACTATTAATTTTTTAAACAACGGAGTAAACTGTAAAAGAAATGGCGGATAGTTTACAGGAATACAACAACTGTAGTCAGCAATCTGTTTCGATAAAAACAAGATTTCAGTAGTGCAGTGCAGTTCATGCTCTCATAGGTAACGACAAGCATTCGAACTTTGAAAGATCAAAGAAAGGGAAAAACAGCATTAAGAAGAGATCGTAATCGAGTATGTCACCTTAAACATGATCATGCTAGCAAAAATAGTGAGAATGGTAAACATTACGAAGTACACCGGCGATACAACGGCTGTATTAAATGTGTCCAAAGCCTGCATATTACAAACAAGTCATCAGATCATGCTCAAAAGCTTATAAGTAGAAAAAAAAAAGCCAATCAAAGCCCTAATTTGTTTTATTTCCACCTTATCGTTCCTCTAGTTCAAATTCTATGTGATTATTTACCGCTGTACATTCCTCGACAACAAATTAATATAGTAAGTGAAATACAACCACCATGAAGTCTCGACTAAATATTGCTTGTATGTTCACTTACAGCAAACACAAACTCCAATTTAATATAAATATCGATCCTTGCGCAGATAGAAAGGATTCAATTGTACTGCACAAAGCAAAAAAGCAGAATGGATTTCCGATAGGGCTTTATGCTCAAAACTTTTATTCTAGATTATGCATTGTTTTGAACCAAATTTACTTACTGGCTAGGGCATTAACAATTACGAGTAAGAGCCGACTCTCCACTTTCTTTCTTGAATCATTAATTACCTTGTTTAAGTAGTTCAGTTGCACGAGACAACAGATAACGACAACAGCAGCGAAAAACCAAGTCTGAACATAAATAAATTGATTCATTCCTGAAAATGACAGCTTTAAGGCGATTCCCACAGCTTTCACGCACATAACCTGCCGAAGATGACAAATTTGGAATTATGGGTTGATTATTATTTATTTTTGAGATCATATTTGGGTGTGAAATTTTTTGGAAAAATTACCGTGAGAGAACCCATCAACGAGCAAATTCCAATATATATAACCATGTGCTTTTGCCCGTAGCGTGGAACAAACCGAACAATCAGAACAAGAACTAAGATCACAGCCACGCAGGAATAGACAAGAAAACCTGCTAATGAAACATCATTAGTTTGGCATTTGGTACCAGGAATCAAAAATGATTTCGGAAAAACCAGTACACCAAGGGAAAAGATTAACAAACTCATCAGGAACCTAGTGTTATTGCTAAAAATCTAGTCACGGAAGAATCGGTTGCTGCCATAATTTGTCTTATTATGGGTAAAATTACTCCATATATCATTAAATTAT
Organism: Tillandsia fasciculata; assembly: GCA_029168755.2. Classification (NCBI taxonomy): domain Eukaryota; kingdom Viridiplantae; phylum Streptophyta; class Magnoliopsida; order Poales; family Bromeliaceae; genus Tillandsia; species Tillandsia fasciculata. The sequence continues at coordinate 975,724 of CM054943.1, read as the reverse complement.
CATGAAGTTTCGATTAAACCACGAGCTTTAATTTCTGTTATTATGGCAACTGATGCGCTGCATTTCGATTTCCGTTACGATCAGGTATGTCCATTAGGTGCCGATACATTTCCTTACCTGAAAGATATGTGGTTGTTAATTTAGCTGTCATGCTATTCTGAAGGAATTACATGGCAATGGAATTAGTTACCATGCATGCCATCCCATATCGTTAGCGAAATTAAACGGCGCTTGACTGGCAAACCCAATTGTAAACAAAACATGAAGTTTTGTACACTGATTGAGAAGAGTAAAGTTCGGCGACCCAACCCATAAGAACTGTTAGTATGGACTTGTTTAAGTAATTAAACATAATTACCAGGTTCAGTTGCAAGATGCCACACTTCCTTCACCGACTCGATGTTTCTCTCTTTAGGGGCATGCAAAACTATAGTTGTGGAGCCCACAACGCAGAGAACGCAGCCGAGGATACCAAAAATGTGCAATTTCTCACCCAAAATGAAGTGTGCAAGTACTGCGCTGTATAAACGAGATATTTAGCAGAGAAAAAAAATGTAAAATCATCCATTCCCAGAAGTAATTAACGAGCACCATTACTACCTTACAATTATGCTCAGAGCTCCCAGGGGAGTAACAAGTATTGCGGGAGCAAATGCGTACGCAGCAAAATTAGCAATCTCACCAACAATCACTAGAAGAGAAGGAGAATGAATTAGCAGCGAATAATGAATTTGAAATTCCAAAATTAAAACATAATCAAACTAAGATGTATTGCCAAGATGTAATTGTGAAGTGTACCATAACGACTTAGAAAGACGACCAAAGTAACAAGGAACGATTTTAAAACTTATCTTCTGGAATTTCCTTACCATAATTAAAAGAAAAGGTAAACATTTGCAATGGTTCGACGCTTCTTTCCTGCAGAAGGTTGATAAGAAAATAATGACGGTTTAATATAATACGGTCATTAGGAAACTGGCCCAAGTTATCGGTTGGGTAATCGAGGTGTGATCCAGGTATGATTACTAGACTTAGACCAATCCAAACAACATCAAACAGTCAAATGCCTTTCCCAGGTGCTTGATTTTAAAAAGACAAAAGATGTTGTGGGACCTCCCTGCTATAGGATAATTACACAATGTGTTCATCCTTATACATGACAAAAAATGTTATTAATAGTACCACATGGAACACCCACATGGTGCACTAAAATAATATTAACAGAAGCTTATGTAAGATCTAAAAAGCGATGAAATGTCGAGAGTAAATGGTTAGCGAGCGCACAAAACTCAACTTGTCTCCCTCTCTTATCTCAAGAATTATACTTCGATCGAGAATGTTATCTTATTTCCGACCGTAAGCATGACCTGTATCAATGTAGGTGCATTATATATTGCAGTGAAATTAACTTAAAATTTCGAAAACTTCATTCCGCAAGTTTGGATTCGTAGCCAATATAATTTGCGAAAAGATAAATGAAACATGTAATCTACAATATTACTTCGAATAACGAAAAAGAGAGGCAAAATTTGAGTAATATACTTACTAGCAATCATTCCCAGCCACCACAGGGGCTCGATTAAGTACGAGTAACCTCCTGAACCTGGCAAAATGAAAAATAAAAAGTAAAAAAAATTGAAACAGTATAAACAATGTAAACATCACACCACAAACCAATCAAACAGGAAACAAGTATATATATGTATATTTACATGATTCAATGCGAAATAATCAGGGGGAAAAAAATCAGATTTTTATGAGATTTCGACACGAAATAATCAATACCTGGATCATAAAATCCCAAAAAAATCATAGAAAAAAAATGGGGTTTGGAGATGGAGAAGAGGAGGAGGAGGAGGAGGAGGAGGAGGGGGAGGGGGAGGAGCACAACCTGCTCTTACCCCCGACAACGCGGCCTTTCTCAAGCCGATCTTCTTGATGACGAAGCTCGATCCGATGAAGAAGCTCGAGGAGAGGGCCAGGGCGAAGCCACGGAGGTTGTCCTTGGACATCACCATCGCCTCCTCACGCCCCAAAAGCAAAACAAAAGCGGAAAAAACCCTAATCCTCCTACACCGTATCTACGAAACCCTAGCGCCGCCCCGCCTTTCCTCTACAGCGCGCACCAAACCGAGCGAGGCCTAGACCAAACGAAACCCCGAAGAGGCGGCCATTTCGCGCGGCGCGTCGTCGGACCTCGTGCTCGGCGGCGGAGGTGGCGGTGGCGGTGGTGGTGGCGCCGCGGAGGAGGGAGAGAGAGAGAGAGAGAGAGAGAGAGACGAGGGTTTCACGAGGGCAACGGCATTTCCGTTTCATGGGAGGATGGAGAGGGAGAGGTGGCGGAGGTCGCATGCGACCGCGCCCGCATAGCGAAAACGAAGTGGCGCTCCGCATTCCTTGGGAGCGCACCATAAATTGTATGGGGAGCTCACTCTATTTTTCACTATTATTATTATTTTTTTAAAAAAAAAATAATAATTTAACTTGAAATTGTAGTAATAATTAATAGTAATAGAATATCAATTTCTTTTTTTTTTTTTAGCTTTTTTGTCACACTTTCCAAAATTCTCTCATTGTTTGTCGTATAACAACAACGTTAATCATTAATTTTAAAAATTTAAAATTTATTTAAAATATATAAATACAGTGATTACGGATCTCGATCGGACTCAACCTATTTGAACATTAAATCTATTATTATTATAATTCTTATCATGAACTCTATTATGAACTATAACCTCACTCAACTTATTAATTTATTTGATTTATTATCACAATACAAAAAATTAAATTTATTTTTAATTTATAAATAAATATTAAACAATCTTAGTCCGCGGCAAAGAAAGAGAGAAAGAGAGAGAGAGAGGGAGGGAGGCGACGGTATACAGAAAAATAAGTTTGAAATATATTAATTGATAGTCTAATAAAAAAAAAAAACATCATAAATTAATAAGAAATAAAAAGCTGAGAATTGTAAATAGCAGTTAAATTAAATGTATTTTTTTTTATTAAATTCTTAATAGGGACAAAGTTAAATCGAATTACAAAATTAATTTTTTACAAAATTTAAGATATTCATCTTAAAATGTAAGATAACAAATTCTATATTGGATATTGTATACTTTCAATCTCAACCATTATTAAATTTATTATTATTTATTTTTCTTAAAATTAAATTTTTAATAAAAAATAATTAGAAACATAGTAATTAGCAACCTCATAAGATCTTCTATGCGGACCTCCGTATAAAAAAATATTTTTTATTAAAAAAATAATTTTTTAATAAAATGTTTTTTTTTTTTTTGAGAATATAATGTGAAGTATAAAAAATTAAAAGAATATACTTTGGGTATATTAAATAAGTGTCGCTTTTATGAGATTGAGTACAAATTGGGTGATCACGTAATAACATATATTTTATTAAGATATTTTTTTGTATGTTTAATTTTATAAAGCTAGATTAGTAAATATATTTTTATAATATTTAATTATTTATATTTATTTTTTAAAAAGTTATAAGTCGTCGGTGTTTAATTATTATTTATATTTATTTTTTAAAATATTTTAAGCTGTTTATATAGGTTGTTATCGTGAATGTCCGTTAAAAAAAATACAGTTAACTACAAATTAAATATTATATATATTTGTAACGACAAAATAAATATTTTATTTATATTCTGTTAAAAAATAATAATAAAAACTTTTATATATATTTATAAGGACAAAATATTTTGTTAAAAAATTAGATGGATATGTATTAATAATTTAAACTTTTGAAATAATAAATATAAAAAGTTAAATTTTGTAAAGATATATATGCTATTCAATATATTTATAAATAATTGTATGAAATTAATATATATATATATATATATATATATATATATATATATATATATATATATATATATATATATATATATATATATATATATATATATATATAACAACAAATATATGTAATTTAAAAATTATTTTTAGAGATTTTGTATTGATAAAAACAAATGATTTTGGTTTAGTTATTATTATTAATTTTTAATAAGTTTTGTTTTCTTGTTTAATCTATAACCTCTCCTTTTATTTTTCTTTTTTAAAAATACCAGTTAAATTTAAGTTAAAATTAATTCTGAATTTGATTTTAAATTTAAAATGATGGCAAGAGTCTATTTTTAATTAATTGATTTATAAATTTAGTTCTAATGTAAATATTTTTTTATATCTGTTTCATAGTACGCAAAATTTTAGAATTTTGAATCGATTCCAAAATTTAAATTAAAGTTCGAATTTATATTTAAATTTAATTTTGAATCTATTATTTGAATTTAAATAATTACTTAATTAATAGTTATATTTGACCATTCAACTCACGCGGTGCACTCACCGTTGAGTAATCGTAACCTCCAATTTCTTAATCCAATAATCCGCAAAAAAAAAGTTTCGAGCGAATCGAGAAACGTTGTGTTGGGGGGTAAGCTCACCGGGAGTGAGCACACTCAATAACGGGCCTGAGCCCGACCCAGCCCGACCCGGCCCGTCTAAAATTTCATTCTTGGCCGGGCCGGGTCTGGCCCGTGATGGTCTAGTATTCTTTTTAGATTTTAAAAATATTTAAAAAAATTCCTAAATATTTTTAACTATTAAAAAGCCTGTTATGGTTGAACATAATTAAAAATTTTAATACTTTCAATTATTCATACAAAAAAATTAAATTTAAATTTTTTTTAAAAAATTATTTGAATAAAAGCTTAAGCTAGCGTTTGGTAACGGGGATAAGGGGAGAATAACCCCCTTATCCTCGGATTTATACCCAAACGCTAATTGGGGGAGGAGGGAATTGCTAAACCTCTCCCTTAGCGGGTTATCCTGGGATAACCCGCTAAGGGGGGTTTAAGCAATCCCCCCAACTGTGGAATAGCGGAATTGGAAACGGACGGCGCGGTGACCGAGGCAAGGGGGCACACGTGGGCTTCTTTCCCTTTTCTCTCTGCGCCTCCTCTCTCTCTCTCTCTCTCCTCCTCTCTCTCTCTCTCCACGGTTTTTTTTCTTTTTTTTCTTTTTTTTTTTCCATTCACTAATAAAAATTAGTTTTTTTTATTTTTTTAAATTAAAATTTTAAATTTTAAAAGATATTTAAATTTATAAATTTTAAAATTTAAAATTTTTTATTTAATAAATATTATTTTTTAACTTATTTTTTAATAAATCTAAAAATTTTATTTTATTTAGGTTTTGTAAAAAAAATTATTAATTTTAAATTTTTATAATTAATATTTAATATTAAATATTAATATTTAATGTTTAATATTAAATATTAATATTAATATTACAATTTAATATTTAACTGTAAATATTATTTGAATTTTTTAATATTTATCTAAATTAAATATAAGGTTGAATAATACCATAAATTTATTTAATTTTAAATTATATCATAAAGGGCAAATTAGTAAATAAAAATATTTAACCCCTCAATTCTTCTTATTCCTCTAATCCCAACCAAACACAATTTTTTCTTATTCGTCTTATTCTTCTTATTCCAATATAAATTACCAAACATAATTTTGTTTAAACCCGGTATAACTCTTAAACCGAACCAAACGCAAATTTACTCTATCCCCGGCTAAAACCATAATTTATACCTATCCCCGGTATAACTAAATTTTTCTTATCCCCGAACCAAACGGAGCCTAAGAAAATTATTAATCATTAAAAAATCATTTGGACATAACTTTAAAAAATTAAAATAAAATTTTATTTGAATAAATTTTTAAAAATATATTATTTGGGTAGTTTTTTTAAACTGAAAACTATATATATATATATAAACAAAAATTTTAATAATTTTTAATATATAACAAAAATTTTAATAATTTTTAAAAATTCTCTGAAAACTATCTGAAACTTATTTTAATAAACTAATATTAAAATATAAAAATTTTAAAATATTGAAAAAATAAAATAATTCGGCTTCAATATTTGTATATATCTTTGTATAAGCTAATATTTTTATTGCTCTATTTTTATCTACTCATCCAAATTTATTTTTTCATATCTCTTGTTTCATACATAGAATAATAAATTTTTCTAAGAATAGATTTTTTTTTAAAAAAAAAAAAATTCTAACTATTTTCTCTTTCAAATTTACACATGACAAGTACTACATTAATTAATTTTAATGAAAAAAAAAGAAAAAGAAGAAGAAAACAAGATATGCATTTCATCATGTTAGTGAAATTCTCTTTATATATTTGTTACAAAAATGCCCCTCTCCAAAAATCATAAAATTCTATCATCAAAATAATCCTTTTTTTTCCTTTTTTTTTTTTTTTTTTTTTTTTTAATTTTAAGATATAATATGGAAAGGATAAATATGTAAATTCAATTTTTAATCTAACCAAGGTTAAGCATTTAACCCAGGGTTAAATCAATTTTTTTAACAGAGATGGACGGTAGGGGCATATTTGAATAACGGTAGATTTTTGAAGGAATAAATATGAAAAGTTGAATTTTGCAGGAATATATTTGTAATTCGACATATTTGGAGGAACATGTATGCAATTAACCCTTATATATATATATATATATATATATATATATATATATATATATATATATATATACATCACACAAACAATATTTATTACATGTAGTAAGTAGAGAGATCAAATATTTTCCCTAACATACTTGTAGTTCTCCCAAATGCTAGCCAACACCCTCCCCACCATCTCCACCGCGCTGTCGATCACCTGCGGTAGGATCTCGAATAACTTCTCGACCCCTTCCCTCGCCTTCTCCGAGATCACCACGACTCCCGTCGAGGTGAGCTCGTATGTTCCCTCGACCGCTTTGCTGAGCGCTTCGAAAAAGTTCGATATAACTGACTGAATCGTGTCAGCCAGCAATCGAATCACGTACTCTCCAATCGCACCGATTAGATCAGCTGTACGATCGAGTAAGTTGTCGATCGCCTCACCTGGCAATTTGAGAAGTCGAAAGAGAGCAACTATCAAAAGAGGTACACCTCTAAACACAAAAAATGTGACTAGCTCTTTGGATGAGACCAAGGACTCAATTATCAACCTCAGCAAGAAAAGAGCCATTGAGTTATGGTATGGGAAAGGGATCAAAGTTTAAGATCAGATCGAAAGGCGTAGTCGACTAATAAGATGCGAATATTTCGTTCTAAGAAACGACGAAGAGAAAGAAGAAGATGATGAATATGTTCAAACAAACTAGTACAAGGATTTCCTTTGAAACAAAGGTATTGTGTTGGAATGTTGACTTGACTCAGACATGTGTAGAAGACACAGTAGTCAACAATAGAACATTCCATTGAGTCTATTTCTGAACATGTGGAAGATTCTAGAATATTAGAATTGAATCTAATGAAACTTGTGGATTGAACAATTTGTTATGAAGTTGGTCATGTATCAAGATCAATGCACTGGGACTCCCCTCAACTTTAGACCACTATGCAATCACCCCCTCGATTTTCGCCAGTTAAACTAGAGATTTTAAATCAGATTCATCGATGATTCGAAGTCGAGGGAGCTCTCGGAACATTTCTAAACTGTAATTTACATACTTTCAGCAGTGCTACACAAAATCAAACCTTCAGTTCTAGTACAGGTTTCTATTTACAAAATCTGGACCACTTTGTTTTTTTAGCTTCAGTTTACAAACAGCAGATTAAATCTGAATCAAGCTGCTGTTTCTCTCTCAGCTCTCCTTCAGCTTACAAATAGAGCCAACATAGTCTTCCACATCCCATAGAAAGGAACCAAATGCAACAGCTTCCAGCACCAGCCTCTTCAGTCCAGAGGGTGAAACTGTTACTACCTCGTTGCTCTCGACTTCTTTGGTTTCGCTGTCTCCGAATAAAGCCCAGGTGTGCTTCTCGATCACGTCGACAGCTTCTCGCGACCGCAGCTTCGCGCAGAGTTGCAGTGCCTTCGAATCGAACCCCATCACGTAACCCCTCAATGCCGAAGCTTTTAGTCTTGAATCCGAGCTAGAGCGCGGAGAGTCAGAAGAAGTCGTAGCCGTGTCGAAAGAATAGCCGAGATGAATAAAGTTCTCCTGCTTCTTTTTACGGGGATTTTGAGTTCGAGCGTTCGCTAAGCAGTCGAGAGGAAGCACTTCTTGAATCGGATTCAGAGTAAGCTCGAGCTGAAACCGCAGAGAAACGGACTTGAGAAAATACCCGTACATTACGGAGGCGGCGTAGTGCCGGCCGAATTGAAGCCTTTTGATCTCGATTGAGTTGGATTGACGAGTCCATTTGAGAATATTGGCGAGATGCTCTCGTACTAATTCTAAGATTTCGGGTTGGTGGACGGATTCTAAGCTCGTGTCCATGGACGGGCATATCTGCAGTTTTCCGTTGGTGATTAATTTGGAGAGTTTGGGAACCATGGGGACTTTGATTTCGGAGAACTTGTGGACAATTGACATGTAGATGATGTCCTCGACGGCGATTTCGCACTCGTTGTCCTTCATTTCTGCTATTCTCCTGGATTCGATAACTCATAAGTTAGGATCACTTAGTTGTACAAATATCAACATTGAGGAATGCTTATGCAATATCAAATGGGAACTACGGATATATCTAGGAAAGATGATAGAAATTTTATACCCTTTCTGATTTGATACAGAAACGACTACGAAAACCGAAAAAACATCTTAGAATTATAAACACTATTTCCAGGAAGCCTCCAAAGCCTAAAAAAGCTATAGGATGTAGATAAAAGAACACAACAGTTAACTGCTGAACGATATAGTACGACGTAGATCCAAAGATAGGTACAGTAATCCCGCAAAGCTCTAACCTGATCTGCGAAAGGAAGAAACTGGAATTTACATCAATAGCTGTATAGTTTCAGTTTGACCCAGAAAATCTCAATTGTTACAGTTGAGTTCTCAACTGTTGCACTTTATGCAAATTGAAATCTTACCCTTTCGGTCAAATTCGCAACTAAACCAACCAGAAATATCCACATAACCGTGATCTAACTGCCATTAAAGGGACTTATAGAGCTTCTAGGGCCACCGAGTGAGTAATATTGAACAAAGAGCAAGGATGCAATGGATTGCAAAGGTAAGAAAGATTCAATAAGCCCACCCTACAGGTGTTTAACTTAAACTATATGAGTTATTACGTTGGTGCATTAATAGATAGTTCCACTGATTTACTATTAATGAACTTTAATTCATCAACTTGTACTTCATAAGATGAAGAAACAGGACTTGAATCTGGGGGACTTCAGTGACTGATAACGCCAATTTTACTTGATCTTAGGGCCTGCTTCCTGCTTTCTCCACTTCCAGAAGAGATGACAATTCGTTTCTCCTTATGAAGAAAGCTACTTTTATAGCAGCTGCCCTGTCCTATTAACCAAGCTGATATGAGTCTAAACAGATGGTTCAGTTCCCTTAAATAGCCGGCATAAAGTTCCTTGCATCAAAACTGCTACTTCCTATGATAAAGGCACTTTATCCTAATAAAAACTTCCAAAAATATAGGGGAAAGAAAATCTTTGAACTCATTAATGTTAATTCACAAATAGGTAGTAAAATTAAGCCAAGTACACAAATGAACCGAAGTTAAAGACCGACAAATAGGTAACCTTGATCGGACGCCTATGATACATGATTCAGATAAACCTTGATTAGGGGCATTGGGCTTACCAAAATTCAGCTTCATAAAAGTCTTTCTCCAAGTTTTTACTTCTCTCCTTTTCTTTTATAATCTATTTGATTCAAAAATACAGAATCGTTTAATGTTGTCTAAAATTTAATACATAAATCAATGTTTTTCTTGTTATTGAATTTTCTATAATGGGAAGATGGAACTTTTTTTTCCGCCCGTGAAGCGAAACACTAGTCGAAAGAATCCAGAAACATAACTGATGAAATAATAAGCGGCAACTAAGAGGAAGAATGATTCAAGGCAAAATTACAAACATGTACAAGTAAGATCCTGCGAAGGAGACCATACACAACGGAAATGCAACTAACCTATGAAGGCATGATTCTTCCGAGCCAACACTACGCTCGTGGCGAGCGAAGGCACTTTCCCTTTGATAGGCCAACTCCTCCAGCTGCTCTTTTACAGCAATCGGAAAAATATGAGGTTGGTTCTTTAATACACCGCACAAAAAGCTCCCTTCCGGCGATTGTGGCTCAAGTGGAGTACCAATACTTTGAGATTCACGCTCATTGGGCTCCGCACTAGCAACCGGACTTAATAGTGGGGCCCTTCTACTAGTAAAATTGCAGCTCTGACGAAACTTAGAAATTCCCTATACAATAAACGGAAATACGCAATAAAAAATTAAGAGGGTGTCGATGAAATAAATGTAAAATTTGGGAGATTTATTTCCAAATGGACTAAAATTCATGGAGTCTCCATACACTTTCTTTAACAAATATCCAATTTTCTGTACTAAGAAATTATACTCCAATCAAGAATGTTAGTTCATGTTAAGAAGATAAATCAGATATCCGATGTCTTAAAGATACTACTAATTAGCCGAACAGCCGAACTATTTCCTTAAAACCCTGTTTTCTCCATCTTATTTCTATCTATCCCCCAGGTGAACTATTTAAATATATTGAATCTAAAATCCCAGATACATCATAAGATCAAAAGTTCACAGGTGAAGATACCAACTATAAAAAAAGAGGGAAAAAAAACAAAAAGAAAGATTACTTTTGTTGGCTTAAATGGGATTGTGATCCATTGTTCATACATTTTAAGTGACTTGGTTACAAGTTTCTAATAACACGAGCTTTTGGAATTGGTGGTTAGCGCCAACGATCCACAATTTCTCCGAACAACTTGTGCCCATCTATGAATTTATCGAATATTCCACCACACAAACCCAAAATTGGCGTCTTTTACAATAAAAACAGATCAACAGAATGGATTGGAAACTTGCTCCTTCCACACAAAGGTCTCATCTTTGCCCATTTTAAGAGTATAAAAATCAAATTTTTGGCTCCTAACTTCGTGCTCCTCTACCATTGTTCCTTTAAACCTCCACATTTCAACAGAAAAAGTTTTTAAAAAATACATAATAAATAAAACAAAAAGAAATCGGAAAACCAACTACAGGGCCATTTCTCCGAACACCTTGCGCGCGCCCACGAACTCGACCGAGTTCTCCACCATAAAAAAGTCCAAAAAGGTGGCGACTTTAAAACCAAAAATCGGATCAAGAGGCGAGGGTTAGAACCTGGGTGGAGGACAAGGAGAGGCAAAGAGAGGAGCCGAGGGATTGGAGCTTGGGAGAAGGGATCCTGCGAGGGACATGGTGAGATCGAGACCCCGCGAGCCTCGCCCATGGGGTTAGGGTTTCGGAGAGGGTTTGCGTCGGCGATGGTGGTGGTGACCTCTTCAAGAGCGCGACGCGATCCATCACACATACCCAAACCCTAAGAGAGAGAAAGAGAGAAAGAGAGAGAGAGAGAGAGTGAGAGGATAAGAAGTATCCGGCAACGAGTCAGAGTCGTCGCCGGATTTGGTTCTAGCCTTATTTATTCATTTATTTATTTATTTATTTATTTATTTATTTATTTTGGTGAAATTGTATGCAGATCCTCTCAACTCTGAAATTGGGTGAAATTGGACCCCCTTAACTTATAAATTTTTTGTATTAATTTCATTGACAATTTTTATCATTTTTTGTAATAAATAAATTTAAAATAATTAATAAATAATAACTGATGGGTAGCATAACTGTAAAAATTTAACCAAAATTTTCAACTTAAGTAGCTAGATTAATTCAATTCTAAAAAATAAAAGTTAAAGAGGCCTACAAATCAAAATTTCATATAGTTGAGGGGTCTCCGTGCATATCTCTATTCTATCTGTCTTTGGTCGACGTGGTCCACCGATGGCTATCTGCTATCATGAGGCAGCATTTTGGATCAGAAATTAATATGTGAAAAGTCGATTTTGCCCTAACCTCGAATTATAAATTTTAGGAATGCAAACGGGTCGGATCCCATGGATCACTATCTTTTTTTTTTTTTTTTTGAACGATCGAAACAGATTAATTTTTATTTTATTTTTAATCCCGACAAATTATTCTATTCAGAATTTTCCAAAATTTGTAGCAAATTTTTTTACAAATCGAAACGGATTTAAAAAAGATCAAATGGAATGTACTCTTGTTTTCTTTTTTTTTTTGGTCCCCATTTACTTTTTAATGTAAATATTAAAAAGTTAAGGTTTACAAAATATCATTTTATGATAATTTAAATTTTTAAAAAATAATTATTATTTTACATAATTTAACACATTCCTATAGCGGTTTAGCAGGTCGGAACGGGAGCTCCATCAACCCATATCCATTTGCATCCCCATATATAGTTTATGCCACTCCACCTTCGATTATTAAACTAATAGCTAAATTAGGAATTAGGGATTTTTTAAATAATCTTAAAAATTAATTATTTCACCAAGTTGTTTTCTGTTATTATTAGAATTATTATTTGACTAAATATAATTTTTTTTAAGGTTATTAAAAAACAAAGGGCTTTAAAATTATTCTAATTTTTTAGATTATTGCAATCAAATTGTCCTCTAGTGAAAAGTAAAACTTAATTGATCAGATGATGAGGTGATGCAACATGGTGCTAATATAACATTTTAATTTTTGTAATCATTAAATCAGCAAAATTGTATAATAAAATTCAATACTAAAATTATAATAAATTAAAATTTAAAAAATCAAATCATCACGCACCTCATAATTTGAGAATCAAAAGTGTAAGCTCGCAAACGAAGACCCTACATATACAATTATTTATTTTGGTAACAATTATTAATCTCCAAAAACTTAAAATGCAATGGAACAGTGCTTAGAAACATTTATATAAAATAACATGTAACACTCACAAAATTTGCCAACTCAAAAATTAATACACCAAAATAAGCCTTTAGATCTTACAAGCTGCAAGCAGGTTACCACTTTTGTTGCAGAAATCTGACATGCTCAGAAAAAAAAAGAAGAAAATATGCACCAAGCATAAAATAACATTCATGATCTTTTAAGGTTTTTAAGTTATTTTTTTTTTAAAAAAAAATATATATCAATCAGATGCATTTTAGCTTTGAGTTATAAAATTTCATAGGAATTCAGACAACATATGCAAAGTGAGAGTAGGGTTTTCGCAGTAGTGGAAAACAAGAAACTCCTTCATTTCATACCAAGTGTCTGCATAATTTTCGATATAGTTACGAGTTTCGAATCGAATTACAAGAGATGAAGGAATATAAAAGTTTAAAGTTTACGATGATCCATAGAACATAAACTTCTGTAGAGACTTACTACTGTTTGTCTCAGGAGATGGAATTTTCCGCTCTTCTATGCAATCCGCGAATGTCACCCTTGGCCTCTGCAAGATAAATCTATAAATTTCAGCTTCATTTCATTAAAACATAATTGGAAAAAAGAAATGAGATTTTATGGGAAGAACGCTAACGGGGATTCTGCAATGTGAGTTTAGATCATTAAACATTTGTCGACAACGGTTACTTGCTATCTCCTCCGCTCGAGAGGCTCGTCGGCAAGCTCCTTCAATAAGTTCATGCTGGAAATGGGGAAAACTATTTAAGTACGACGATATATTTGTAATTTTGGTTTCTGAACACGAATTCACTTGCAACCTTGTTGCGATTAGTGATGAATATTTTAGGACTCTTATCTGATTTTGATGGCATTTTACAACATAGATAATTTTGGTATGCAGATGCTACAGATTGGGGCAAATCTAATCTATGTTGTGCACATTATTTCATGCTACAATTCATGATCAAGGAATTCAAATCAGCCTATGTACTTCTTTGCTCTAAATTATTAGATTCAAATTTTTTTATTAACACGGACACCGATACGACAAGGAATCTCCACCAAGCAAGCTTGATTCCTGTTCTAGACGAACAATTCAACCACAAATCAACTCGAAGTAGCAATCATTTGGCGGGATTGTCATCCTAAAATGTCTCTAGTGATCTCCCCAACTGATTAAACTAATTGAAAAAAAAAAAAAAAAAAACATTCACTCTTAACTAAACAACAATTGATTAGGGAAAATTTCATCAAATTCTAAAACAATACACCCTATATTCGAAGCTAACTTAACCGGACTCAATCTAGACTAAGATGAGACATCAATTGATTCAGTCAATCAAAAAGATTAGACTAACACGGACAACCAACCAAGAACCTAAAAGACTAAATTATTTTATTCTCTGCGTAAGTCCCTCTACGCAAAAGTGGAGTAGGAAATCATACCGAGTTATTTCCTTATAATAAAACCTAAGGGAAACGCAAGAGTAGGTACTATTAGTTTCATAAGGAAGTTAAAGAGCACATTGCACGAAAAAAAAAAAAAAAACTCACTTGAGTGAATTGAAGAATGCCATAGCTCCCGCTGCCGACCAAAGGCAAAATAGATTTCTCCACGAGATTTCTCAGACTAGCCAGCTCCTTCACTAGTCCTGATATTGTCTCATCAGCCTCTTGCATCTGCTTCCTCGAGAACTCAAAAGCACGATCCGCATGTATCCTAAAGGAAACACAATCCAAACACATGCATATCCCCTTACATCCTCTCGTATGCCTCTTCAAAATCCCCCTCTTCGGAGAAAGGAGATGCCTTTCTGAAGAATGAACTATATCCGATTTTGATGTTACTATTGGCCTTCGATCAATATCAATAGTGGGAACAATATTTTTGCAGCCCACTTTACCGTCTTTCGGCACAATTAGAGTACATGGCACACCACCGGCCATTTCCTGAACTGATAAGGCTTCGGAAATCGTAGGAGGTGAACAAGCCGGTTTGAGAAGAAGCTGTGCTTCGATAACGGGGTCTACAAGAGAGGCCTCAGGTTCCATTTTAGAAACTTCCACACATCGTCCATCACATGAATTCATTGATGGGTTGTCAACAAAATCTGAGCGTTTGCAAAATTCTTCATTTAAAGATACTCCTAAGCTGCTAAGCTGAACCGGTTGTTCAGATAGGAGGTTTCCGGGTGGTGATAACTGTTTTTCCTGTAGGATTCTTTCAACTTCAGCAGGATTATTATTTTCGCAAGGAGGGTTTTCTGCAACACCAAAATAAGGAAATTCATGATTATAGTGAGCTGTAAATTAATATAAGAGTGAACAAAAAGGTTACGTCTAAGCGAAACTACAGAGTAAACTTTAATCTAACCCTCTTTATCGAGATCCATGAGAAAAGGAAGCATTCTCCGGTAGCTAAACAAGCTCGGATTCTGAACCAGCTTCGATCTGGAGCATGGAGCAAGCCCCTGGAAGTTATTTCTACCATTAAATTATGGTGCAGGAGCAACAAGAATACCAAATATGATCCAAGTCATATGAATATAAAGAACAAAATGCTAGCCCTAATTTGATCTCTAAAGTTCAAATTGTGTAAAAAATAATAGAATAGTTTTACACAGATCATGTGAAAAGCTTACAAATATTTTCTTAGAAGGATTATAAGGATCCAACTTTACACCATCCTTAATATCACTCAGAGAGTCCTTCATCAATTGATCAATGTTCTTCATTCCCAAATCCACTGCGACTACACACTGCGGCGGAGTGCTCTGGACCAGCACCAAAAGTAAGAAATATGAAACCCTAACCCTAATTTGCTTTCGGAAGTTCGTGCTATGCGTAAATCAAAAGAATAGCATAAATAGAAGCATATATGGATTCAAATCATATTAAAAAAACTCACCTTTGTGCTCTTAAGAGAATCAATCGGATCCAACTTCGCATCATCCTTTGAATCCCTGCTCTTCATGCTACAATTCACAGCAATTATTACAAGCTCCGGCGGAGTGCTCTGGATCAACTCAATATAACAAAATGAAACCTTAGCCCTAATTTGCTCAAAAGTTCAAATCATGCATAAATATTTAAGCGATCATATTCAAAAACCTCACCGATCCACTCTTCGGAGGATCAATTGAATCCAACTTGTCGTCATCCTTTAGATCCCCGCTGTTGATCCCAGAATCCACAGCGACTTTGCTGTCCAGCGTAAAGCTCTCAAATCCATTAGATCTATGAGAATCCTTCGAGATCTCATCAATCCCACCATTTCCACTCTCTTCACCCACCCTATCGTCCCCCGATCCGATCTTAGCCGTTCGATCAGGGGACGCCGCCTCCTCGACGGAGACAGCAGCCGGGGAGAAGACGCGCCTCAGTCGCAGATCCTTGACGAGGTTTCCTCCATGGGTGTGTGGTGGTGGAGAGGTGGTCGAGAGGTGGCGGAGGAGGAGGTGACGGCGAAGCGGGGCGGGGTCGAGGCGGGCGAGGCCGGATCGAGTGCGGTGGAGGAAGAGCTCGGATCTGCTACGCGTGTAGGCACCGCCATGAGAGGGCGAGGGCGAGGGCAATGGCGAGAGCTCCGTCCTCCTCTTCGGCATGGATTGGGATCGAGCGCTAGGGTTTTGGGGAGGCGAAGGAGACGACGACGACGACGACGAAGAAGAAGAAGAAGAAGAAGAAGAAAGGGAATGGATTTGGCGGGAAAGATATGCGGCGGGAAAAATATCTTTCGCGGCAACGGAGAAAGTTTTTTCCCTGGACCCGGTCCACCACGTCGGCTGTGGACCCCCCAATAATATACCCTTACGTGGACACAACTCAGTAAATTGAAATTTCTTTTTAGGATAAATTTATATATATATAATTTTCAAATAACTAAAAAATTTATATAATTTTATAAATTTTACAAAGTATAACTTCCTAACTTTTAATTTCTTTGAAATTAAATAATTTTAGTGAATTTAAATTGCATTATTCTACACAACTATACAAATCTTTTATTCCTGAATATAGAATTTAAAAACTCAGAGATTCAAATTCCTGATTCATTACTTTCACATAATTTTTCAAAAAAATTGCCCCCCCCAAATTCTCAAATTATAAAAATAATAATATCTTTTGTGGGGGCTTTTGAGATAAAAAATCAATAAGTAAGTTTTAAATTTGATTTAGTTAAAAAAAAACTAATTGAATCAATCAAACCAAACCAGTAACATTTTTTAGTACAAATTCTAATTTTTTAAAAACAATATTATTAAATATTAAATTTTATTTGGGCTCAATTTTGAAGTGCACTGAATTTTTTTGAGTGAATCAATCCCCTCAAGAAAAGAAAAACAAAAAAACAAAAACAAAAACAAAAAACAAAAAACAAAAAACAAAAAAAAAAGGTGAAGTGCCAACCAGCTAATATTCCAAAAGGTGCCCAAGAAAAGCGTTTCCCTTAAAATAAAGTGGTTTATTCCACTAATTTTTTAACCATTTTTCTTTTTTTTTAACCCCTCCTTTTTGCAACACATGATTATGATGATGGTAGGTGAGCTATCTCAATCAAACCCTTTGGTCAAGGACCCTGTTGCTTTTTTTCAAAATCTTTAGGTAAAAAAAGTTGAAAAATATTAAAAGTAATGTTATCGTACAATTATATATATATCGAAAAATAAGTATACGATATATATATTTTATTTATTTTAAAATAAAATTTTATTCATTAAATATTTTAAAATAATTAGAGTATTCATTTGTAATGTCCAAATAGTATTTTTTAAATACTAATAATATACTCTAAACAAAAAAAATACAAATTGCTCAAAAGTTAGAATGAAGAACCCCCTCAACTATAAGTTCTTCTGGAAAGGCCCCTTAACTATCTTTTCATCTCTTTATTAGCATTCAAATAAATTGAATTTTTTTTTTTTCCTTTTTTTTTTTTTTCTGATGGATAGCTAATGTAATTGCCAATTTTAGTAAAATCTCCTATTCAAATGATTGAAAAAAGAGATAATTTCATAAAGCTCTTTAGCTCTCTTTAAATATATCAAATAATATATACATATATTTTTAAAAAATTTAATTTATTATACTTATTTTTTAAAATTTTTTAAATTATTTATATATATATTTCTGTGATTCATCACCGTTAATTTATTATTTCTAAACAAGATTAAGTTTTTAATTTATAGTTAATTATATTTTTCTAAATATTGACTGCCTATCGGAATATATATATAAATAACTTAGAATTTTTTAAAAAATAAATATAAAAAATTAAATTTTATGAAAATATATATACATGCTATTCGATATATTTATAAAAAACTGTATAAAATTAAGCACTCTATTTGGAATATACGATGTACACCATATCCATCCAAAAATAAAAAATCATTCACTCGTCACTTCGAAATGATAAGTGAAATTTATTTTATTCTAGAATAAGTGGGGTATAAGATATACACTCTATTTGAAATGTACGATGTACACCATATCCATCTAAAAATAAAAAATTATTCACTCCAGTGAAATTTATTTCATTCTAGAATAAGTGGGGTATAAGATATACACTCTGTTTGAAAAGTATAAAAAATACCGTCTATTGAATGAAAGAATTATAAACATATATTTGTTTTGGAGTGTACCAGCAGCATAGCTGGCTTTATATACCCCAAGCAGCCTATGTTGAGTCACAGCACAAAGAAGAGCAAGAAGTGATGGAGAGCATAACTTTGAGAGCTCTATTGCTCCTCTCCATTCTACTCATTCCCAGAAATGCCGCTTTCGTCGTCTTCGCGAATTCGTTCGATGATGCTGCTACCGCTACCACTACCACTACCACTACCACTACCGCCACCGCCACCGCCACCGCTACCGCTACCACTTATTTCTCGAGCTCTGATACGAGCTTAGAGAGGAAAGTAGAGGAAGAGGTGGGCGTCGAGTTACCGTTGGATGTGGAGCCACATCGGAGGATCCTCGCCACGCTCGACCCGAGGACGGTCCTCGACCCGGACCGACCCGCTTGCATCGGTTCGTGCCCGGCAAAGGGCGGGTCGTACACCGGGCGGGGCTGTGAGAGTTACTACCAATGCCGCGGCGGTGGTTAACGAATTCTCCTAATTTTCTGACATTTCAGTTGATTATGTTATTATGTGATTGACTTATTTTTAATTTTATAAAATAGTATCTACTTAGCAAATCAAATTGTCAGAATTATTATTATTATTATTTTTTAATTTGATGTGACTATTTTGATGTATCAATTATTGTTGATTATCTCGTGATGCGCAACTTTTGTTGGATGGGTCAAAATTGTAGTACTGATAAAGGATCACATGATCAAATTGGAATCTTATTGGTTAGGTATGTGGAAATAATGATGATTGTCGCCTTGCTATAGGCGTATCTTAAAAATATATAAAATTTATTTTAACTAAAAATTATTTTGATTTATGAGTATAAATATTTTTGTATACTTATTAATTTTTAATTTTTAGATGAATAAATGTGCATTTAGAATGATACTAGTTTTCTAAGCTTCGTTTGGGTTTGGTTTTAGAATAAATCAGGAATAACGATTATTCGTGCTATTCTGTCAAATGGGGTAAAAAAATAACATGAATAACTATTTCGGTAAAACTGAATTATTCTAGATAATCTTAGAATAACCTGAAAATAAATAAGATTATTTTCAAATAATAATTACTTTATTAAAAATAATTAAAATAATATAAAAATATGGTTATATTATATATATAATAATTTTATAATATTCTAAAATATCTTATAATAATAATAATAATAATAATTATTATTATTATTATTATTATTATTATAAATATATTTATATTATATGTTATTTTAAAATATATCATATAATATAATATAAAATATTATATAAGATAATAAATATATTAAATATATAATATTTATATATTAAATTATTATATAATATATTATATTTATATTTATATATTATTTATGTATTACATTATATAATATTTATATATTATATAATATATAATATTTATATATTAAATTTTATATTATATGTTATTCTAAAATATGTTTTTTTTTATATATAATATTTGAAAGTATTTTTATATATTATTATTGAAGTATGTTATATATTAATATTGAAATATTTTATATAATAATATGATTATAATAGCATTAGATATAATATTTTAATTATTTTATATTGAAAAATATATATTATTTATATATATATTATTGTACATATATTAAATATTTTATATATAAAAGATATAGATAAGATTAATTTTGATATTTTTTTTAAAAAAAAATAATCAATTTTTGTACTGGCCTTCAATTGTTCTTCATAAAATTGCCAAACAAGATTTTGATTATTCTAAACAATAAAAAAATATTAAGAAAAAAACAAAAAAAAAAATTATTTCCCTATATCCTAGAATAGTAAATTATTTTAAGAATAAAAATATTTATTTTTTCAAATATTATTTCGTTACTAGTGGGTTATTGGTGAAATAGTATAAAAGCTACGGACCACTATAATCCTAACCACTAAATTACATTCTAAGATTTGATTTGCATCAATCTAAAAAGTTTGAGCTAAAAATTACGCTAAAAATTACAAATAATTGAAGTTTTAGATCAAAATATCACGCGCAACAGAGGGAGAATACTTGATATGGATGATTACATTTTTGTTGTGATCATTGTCCTAACACTTGAAATTTCTCTACTAAAATGCACAAAAGTTTCCACATAGTTACAAAAATACAAGGACCTTTTCCAGAAGAAGCTTTAAAAAGAGTGTTAATATTAGGCAATGAGATCTCTTGATATGCATCTTTCTATTTAATCAAGAGATATAAATCAAATGGACCAAACAGCTCTACAATTGACTGTTAGTCTGATCTTACTTCTGCTTTCAGCTGTAGTCATCTATCAGAGGGTTTATCATCTAGAAAAAGTAAGATCGAATCCCGAAGCAAAAAACTACAATTTGAGGCTTCCGATTCAACTATAGTGATTCTCTTAACAACACTACTCAAACAGGACTAGTTCGATCGAGCAATTAAAGAAAACAGCTAATACAACCAACAAGAATTGCATAACAATTCGGAGTTTCTTAAGTCGATAGTACTTCTCTTAACAACAACACTACTCAAACAGTACTGCATCCTACAACATGACTAGTTGGATGAAGCAATTAACGAAAATAGCTGCAAAGTATAAGAGAGTAGAGGCGAAACCTGATGAAAAGCAGCTAATTCTGGTGGGTCTTCGTCGAAATAACATCAAAAGTGATTCCATTTTCCTGCAACCTTTGCTGTAAATCCGTAGGGCCGAAGACAATCCCTGGCGTATACACTCCCCCCTTCGGTAAATTCTCTCTTTGGCCCAGCACAACCAAAGCGCACTGAATGAGTATTATCGGAGTCGTCAAATACCCAACCTCCGGCCCCGATACTCTAGTAATGATCTCTGTATCCAGTTTACTACCAGGTTGCGATGCAACATTTTGATCGCTATACCCTTTACCGACAAACCACATTTTGAAAGTCGCACTTCTCACCTCTTCTTCGGTCGGCCCTGTTTTCCTAAACCAGCCGAGAGAGAAAATCTCTGGGAACTTCAAAAGAATTTTTCTCCCAAAAGAGTATTTTCCGAGAAGACCGATGAACAATCCGGTGAAGATGAACCGTAGTATTCCGAGAATAGATTTCGAAGCAATCTTTACGCCAAAGTGCGCAGGCTTCACCGATGACCAGAACTGCCTTCTTTTCTCTGCGAAATCTTCCGATTCATCGACTCCGGGAAGGCCCTGAGGATTCTCTGTCAAAGTCACGAGAGTTCTGCGGACGACTGCGGAGTCCGCAGAGGGCAGCTTTAGCGCCCATAAACCGATGGTTTTTTGATGCTCGACCAATGGCCCTTTCGGAGGCGGGGGGCCAGGAATCTGGATTAAGAATGAATACATAACATGGATTACTGCAACTTCTTCATCTAATTTTTTAAATTTCAGAGTAGTTCCTGTATTTTCAGGTGCACATTTAACTCGACACTTGAGTCCATAAACTTTCCGACAACTCGATTCATTTGTGATAAATCTAATCTAATTCAAGTTAACTATTTAATGGGCAAGTAAAATCCAAGGTACGACAAGCGACAAAGGTGAGAAATTCAATTCGACAACACACGACAGCGCAATCAACCTGTAAGAAAGCTGAGAGATTCCTCGAACATGCAGGCGCTGTAACTTGTTCGAAGGTCGAATTGAGATACAGGAAACAAAAAATAAATGCAAATGAAGTAGTGGTTGTTATAATTGAACCTCAAGATCAAGCTCTATGAACTAAATAGCTGCGACGAAATTGAGATCTAAGAACAAAGATGGTATAGAAATTTGAACTTTGATTTAGCTGCAATGTAGATGAAATGAAAAGGGCACAAAAAAGGAGGGATTTTTGGCATACCACAGGCCTAGGTTTTCTAGGCCTGGATCTTCTCAGCTGCTGCAGCTTCTCCACATTGGCAACGCCGAGCACTGCGGACTCGTAGGTACCCAAATTCCCCACGATTTGCATCTCCGATTCCAAGCTCACGTAGGCGTCCGCGTGATTCGGCACCGCGCGCTGCGCGGCCCAGCGCCGAGAATGGAAGAGGAGGCCGAGTTCGGCGGGGACGGAGTCGAAGCCGCAGGCGGAGACGAGGAGGGAGCCGGTTTCTAGGGCTTGGGTGTGGAGGTCGGCGACGAGGCGCTCCATGAACTCGGGCTCGCCGGAGATGTCGAGGTAGTCGGCGGCGGCCGCGGCGCAGGCGGCGGCGACTGGGGCGCCGTAGAGGCGGAAAGGGCCGACGCAGGAGAGGACGAGGCGGGCGCGGCGTGCGAGGGCGAGGAGCGAGGCGGGGTCGGAGACGTCGGCGGGGATGAGGGGGAGCGACGTAGGAGGGGAGGAGGAGGAGGAGGAGGAGGCCCATTGGAGCGCGGCGGCGAGCTTGGAGGGGGAGCGCCCCGCGAGGGCGAGGGAGCGGAGCGGGGAAGAAGGGGCGGAGAGGGCTTTTAGGGCTTCACGCACCACGTACCTCCCCGTGAACCCCGACGCACCGAAGATCACGACGTCGAACTCGCGACTCCGCCGCGGCGGAGGTGGTGGCGGCGCCGCCGCATCGTCGTCGTCGGCGGCGGCGCCGGCGATGGCCATGGATTTGGGGTGGGGAGAAGGAGAAGGAGAAGGAGAAGGGTTTTCAATTTTGGGAGAGGAGGCGAAGGGACTGATTTGTAAAAAGGGAGTTTTATAGGGGCGGTTTCGCAATATTTCAGGCACAAAATCAAAATCCACCCCGGGATTTTTCTCTTCTCTTTTCAAGGAGAAACAAAAGCTAAAAGTAAATAACAACTTATGAGCAACAATGATACAGTAAACAAGTTTTTCCATTTCTCTTTTTTTTTTTCCTCACTAATAAATGCAATCTACTGAGAATCTAAACAAACACTGCTTCTCATAGCCAGTGAGAAGCAGAAGATCCAGTCATGTCCAATCTACAACAGATGATTTTTTGTTTTTTTTTTTTTTTTTTTTTTTTCCGGAAAGAACAAAGTGTACAACACATTCATCGATTCCGCCGCAATAAAAGAAACATTTGCTTTAGATGTTGCACCGGTCGTAACCGGAGAACCAGGATCTCGGATCCGCGCCATTGGAGAGGTCGCTGCTGTTGTCCATTCCTTGGTAGAACGGCGCGAACTCCTCTCTCCACCGCTGGTCGGTGAGACTGCCGCCTTCGTCGTATTTGGCCGCATTAGCATCAGTGGCTTCAGTAGGTCTTAACGCGTCGCGAGGCAACCGCGACTCAGCGAGGAACTGATTCAGCAAGGCGATCTCTCTGTCGTGGTTCTTCTTCAAGTTATCGATCTCTGCATGCACCTTCTTGGTCTCTTGTTCTGATGACATTGCGCGCTTCTGCGACAAAAGCATGATTGAATGTTGAGGCATGTACTATGTTTATGGAACCAAAACAAATTCGAATGAGCATTTCGACAGCAGAAACAGAAGCTTCAAATTTTCCTACAATTTGACTAACAAATATCAAGTTAGAACACAGTTAAGTACCTGAGCGACCGCAGCTGCTTCTTCTGCTTCTTTCAACCGCACGAGCAGCTCCCCGGCGGCCTGTACAGCTTCAGCGGTATCCCGAAGCTGCGCCTGAAGCCCTTTATTCTCATCCCTCCAATACCTCCTCTCCTTCTCCCTCTCCGCCCTCAGTACAGAAATCTCAGCAGCAAGAGAATTAATGAACCTCGATTCCGCCCCCTTAACGCCGGCTTTCGCCGCCGCTCGTTTCACATCCTCAATACCGTCGCTTATCCTTCTATGCCTATAAAGCAAATCCATATGCTTCTCCTGAAGATCCGCGTACTGCTCCAAAATCCGTGCGTGCCCCTGCATGGCTGTTTGCAGTGCCTCTTTTAACTCCTCCGAGCACTTCTTTTCGGAATCGAGTTCGAGCCTACATTTTTCATAAAGAGACCGATGTTTTTCCAATTCGACTCTAAGTTCTTCAGTGAGTGTAATCCATCTGCTCTCTGCTTCGGTCCATTGCCGCCTCTCCTCTTCGAGTTTTGCAATATCGATACTCTCTTCGTTCGATTCAGGTATTGTAGTTAGAGGAGATGATACGGGCTCGTTAAAATGAGTCAAGTGAAGTGACGGTTTGGTCTTTTGATTTGACATAGAAGAGGAATTTACGTAGTGGTGCAATTGGTCTTGTAGATCCTGAATTTCCTCAATAAGGATATCCTTTTCACCCAAATCGAAGAAGTTCTTGTATCGATCCAACTCCTCTTGAACACTCTTCAGCTCAATTTTTAGTTGCAGAACTTCAGGATGGTTCTCAAATTTCTCTTTTAGAAGCTGTATTTGTCATAGAAAAGAAATTAGGGGCTTTTATGGATATATCTCTGCAAAATCATCTATTTATACAATTACTTCTCGGAAGTGCAGTAGAAAAGCTTCGGTACAATGAATGGCACAAGTAAGATTTTGAAAGGCATTATGTAAAAATTCTGGTTTTGCAGGGATAAATAAGTAAATAGCTAATTTAGCAGGGGCATATATTAAACATCTAAAAAAAAAAAAGATCAATGGCATCTAAGATGACAATGAAAAACTATAATATGAAAGACCTTGTGTTCATTTGTCAAAGAGATGAACTCTTCATGCACGAACTCTTCGGCCGATAAAATACCATCCACGAGGCTCTCGAGGCGGGAAATTTTGTCCTCGCGCGTCTCTGCAATTATCGCATTGCATTCCCGCTCATGCTTATATTGTTGGACCTGAAAATCCACGCCAATTAGGCCATCTGAATTTCTGATAATTTCTTGTCTCTAAACTAAAGATCCTGAACAAGAAACCAAAAAAAAAAACACATACCAAACGGTGAAGTTGTGAAATCTCAGAAGCCTGCTTTGCACAATGCTCTTTTAGTGCCATTTCTCGTCTGATTGCTCCGGCTAAGACCTTCTCCATAGCCTACCGAAATAAAAAAAAAAAATTATGTTCCTGCAATACTTTTACCTTAAGCTAAAATTACATAACCTAATATTCTGACACAACAGAAAGATAAATCTTCAGTGGTCTTTCTGGCATACCATGTATTTTCCTTTTTTTTGTTTTCCTTTTGCTACAGTTGACTAGTTTGCAAAGTCGGCATCATTTCCGACGAAGAATGAAAGAAACAATAAAAAGCTACTATTGTTTTTTCATGATTGTTGTCAAACAAAACGGCTATCCCGAAGTACCCTTAACCACAGAGAACTTGAACAAAATAGAAATCACAAAACATAAACAATACGAAATATGCACCAAGTAACCAGAGATTTTAAAAGGGATAGGTTGAAACCTACTTTAATTACTTGTTGCTTCTTGGGTTTAACTGACGGCACTGGTCCATCAACCGGAACTAATTGCAAATCCATGCTGTTGCCAATATCTTTGTTTTCATCTGAGGAAGCTTCATTCTTAGAACAGCTACAAGTAGCTACAGGTAAATATTCCGGCATTTCTAAATCACATTCGAGCGTTTGAATACCAACATCAACCTTCTGTACCGACTGAACAGGAAACTTGAATGAAGACCTCCTTAAAACCGAACTACTTTGGTGAAGCTCAATAGCTTCAAGACCGCGGCGAAGACTAGCGGCAAGGTGTTCAGTTGAGGAGCGGAACTTCTTACTTTTTCTGATTGGAGACTTAATTGGAGAATCTGCAATTTCTGGTATTTTATTCTGAGATGCAGATAATGCAGATGAATTATTCAGACTCTTCCTACTATAATTCTCCAAAACTGGTGAGATGCTCAATGTAGGTGGCTGAAGAACCGGTGATGTCTGGCACGGCACAATACTAAGGTTGGAAGATGGTGCTGCGATGGAACTTGAAGAGTGAGAAGATTCATTACGTGGGTCTGCAACCATATCATGAGTACAATCTCTCTCCAACACCAAGTCTTGGAATTCACAACCCTTTCCTTCCGAAGATAGGCAAACTATAGGAACTTTCTCTGCATCAGTCAATTCATGCTCATTCTGAGCAGACCTTCGCAAGGCTTCAGTAGTACCCTCTAATTCAGAATCACCAACCGCTCCCTTCAAGGCGGGAGAGGATTTTCCCTCCCCGAAATTCTCTGATTTTGAAGGTATTTCTTCGTCACTACAAGATGGTTGCACTCTTAATTGAAGAAAAGGCTTCTCAACATCGTTCTCATCAATTTCCATCTCTTCGTCACTGTCATCTTTATTAGCCGGAGGTAATCCTGTGGCACGGCATAAACTCATTCTCAAAAGATTTAAACTCCTCCTTGCATTCCATCCTGTCGAAAAACTTCCATTTTCTGCGGCTGCAGTCCCATTGGACTTCATTCTTAGAAGCTCATCCTGTTAGAATATTTATTATCAGAATAATTCTAGTATAATGCAGTAAAAAGTTGGTTCATGAGTAATATCTAATCAAAGAAAAAAAAAAGAAGATGATAATAATAATACCTTTAACTGTCGGATCTGCTCACGCAAGACATTTACATCATCCTGAGTAATTTCATTCACAACTGCTTTATTTTTTATGGCCTTTGCACGCTGCGCGAATCTAAGAGTACTGAATGATTCGCTCTTACAGCTGCATTTAGTAATTTCCAGTAAGAGCACAAAAAGGAAAATATTTACATATATATACTCCCCGCAAAATTACCAGTTTACTTACATCCCTGCAAAATCCATATTTTCATATATATACCTCTTCGATTTAAAAAGGGGTAATTCTACGCTTACAACCAAAAAGTTCACAGATCAAATCCCATTTAATTGTTGGATTTTTTTCCCCTTAACCTGGTAAATCATGCCTACTTTTTCGTACTTCATGCCTACCTGCCAATTAAATTTAGCCATATAGATGCTCCTTCCCGGTATGGCCCTAGAAAAAGATTTTAAAATGCGAAACCCAGTGTCCCTACGAATTGAACTGCTCACTTATGGGTATTATCTAAGAAACTGCACTTTCAAGGTTATATATGATAATTAAGGTTTAACAGGGGCATATATGTAAACAGAAAAGTACACAGGTTGTACGTTTAACCCCCCAACAAAGAAAAAAAGAAAAGAACAGGGTGAAGGAGAGATCCCAGAAAAAAACCCATAACGACAGAAGAAGGCACAACAAAATTCCAAAGAATTACCTTCGTGACGGTGAAATGGCACATATCATTGCTAGCTTCGCATTACCACCGAGAGATTCCTGCAGTAAAAAGGTCAGCTTGGAATCACGGTAAGGAATATGCCTCTGCTTGCCGGACTGTGAAACTTCCGCAAGGATATTAATTAAGTTCCTGCAATGACAGAATATACAATTATTAGCTGAAATCAAGTAGCTTCAAACATGCCATCATATCGAGTAGCTTCTCACATCTACTCATTCTATTGCAGGTTAATTGCATTGGATAGCACTAGATTCATTTGGTTTACCATAGACAATATGGTGAGGAGATCTGGTTATGTTGGTTTGTATATATATATATAGAAAACTATTAAAGAGCAATATTTTTGTAAGCAGAGTACGTATGTAAGAAATAAATCTTATGAAGGGCAAATAGTAAAATTCGGACTTTGCAGGGATGAATATGTACATATAATTTTTTTGCCAGGATTATAGATGTAAATACGTCATCTGAGAAATCAACATTCTCATTTGAATTATATTCATAATTTTTTCTTTACGGGAACAAGCAATTACTAAGTCAAAAATTAGTCCTACAATCCTACAAGGTGAATTGATCAATCTTTCAAGAAAAGAAACATATAATCATCAGAACCAAGGCAAGCTCTATTTACAGAAATCATACCCAAGCTGTGAAAGTGAACGATTTATATTTCCTGCCTCCCTCAAACGCTCTCCAGCTGCACCTGTAAGCTTTTGCCTCTCTGATCCAGCAAGATCAACCAAATTGATTCTGCTAATTCTTAAGCTGTTGAAACCATCTGCAGTGTTCTACAATAATTGCCAAAAAAAAAAGGGAGACCCTTTTGATAAATTTTACTAATAGGAAAACTACAGCCTATTTTGACTACATTATACGGCTTACGATGTGTTTCAATTATTCAACTAGCCATTTATCTTACCACAAGCAATAGTAAACTATTACCTTGGATTGGGATTTGACTATGCAAGTAAAAACGCAATGTGAACGGGAACTCTCTGTGTTTACACTTGTTGCGCCTGTTCGTCTATTTGCCAATCCCTGCATATCACCAAGACAGTGTAAATGAACCAAATAAACAACAAAGAGAGCTATCTTCATCTCATAATTTTCACTATAACTAGTTTTTTGCATGAAATTAGACAAATTTTAGCCATACTGAATTAAACTAGCAAAAACTAATTAAAATTGATCAGCACTGTTCAGCTTTCATAAATTACAGGTAACTCATAATTTAAGAGGCACCATTTTATCGTTAGATTTGCATAAAGAAGGGTCGAAAACTTATTAACCAATTTTAACTCGTAAACACACACAAGTAGCACGAAGCGGGATGATAAACACTATTAGTTGTAAGCAACAACGAAAGAAAATTGTAACTTCTAGTTATTATCCTTAAAGAGGGATGTGCCGGCATCCACACCTTTATTAACAACTGAGTTACATCCTTCATGGTGCACACATTCTCCTCTGTCAAATTATCGACATAGACACCAACTTTAGTATCTTCCCTGATCTGAAAATGCATGGGCCAAATCAGTATACACAGAGAAAGTGCAGTACTTAAGTAGAAAACAAAGTCGAACAAATTCAATATATTTTCTAACCTGAAGGTTCCTTTGTGTTGGGTCCAACAAGTCTGTTATTTGCTCATTATAAATCTGCAAGTAAAGCAATGATTTATAAACCAGAAAAACAGGTAAATAGAACAAATGCATGCATTATTCAAGTAGCATCGATACACTTGCCTCCAGAAAAGAACAGCAGCAATGATAAATCAATTGCTTGTCTGAATGCTTAGCTTGCTCCTACGATAAAAACATAAGTTAGCAAAATTAAACCAAATCAATTTCCCATATGCTGCAAAAAAATAATTTTTACAGCCACCCACTTCCGCGATCCGAGAAAACAGCAGCTCAAACACACGCGGAGTCAATCCTCGCTCGCTGCTCAATGAGCTGCCTTCTGACAAAGCACTTGGCGGTCCCCACATTGTATAAGTTTTCCCGCTGCCGGTCTTTTCAGGAAAAGTAAATCAAGATCAGTTCCTGGGTTCGTGGTTATTGGCAGCAAATAAAAATATGAAAATTTTCAACAAGATGTTAAGCTACTGAAGCTGAAACTACCTGCCCATACGCAAAGATAGAACTATTGAACCCAGCAAGGCAATTCTCCACTAACGGAATCCCGACAAGCTGGAATAAAGCCTCCTGATACACAATTTCAAGGAGCGAACGCCGAAGCATCAGAATTTATGTAAATGGGGAGCTTTAGCTTGGAATGAATGAAATGAGAACTCACCTGCGTGGATCCGACATCAGCGACTGAATCGAAAGTAAAGGTGTGATCAAGAACCGAAACGCAGTTCGGCGAGGTCTTCTGCGCAATGAGGTCGCCTTCTTCTTCTTCTCCGTTCGGAGGCCTAATCCGAACAATAACCTGAAACCCCAACAAAGATCTCAAACGCAGGAAAAGTGACTACAAGAAGAGATCTTTAGAACCTAATCAGGTCAAATCCACAACAAAAAACGAAACCAACCTGAACACCAGAATCTGAAGCTGATGTGGGAGGAACACCATTCTCCAGCAGGGTTTCCAAGCTCAGCTTCCTCTTGAGAGGGTTCGAAGACCCCTGCGGCGGCCGCGGCGGTAGCGGGCTCCGGTTCTTCGGCGCCAGAGGCTTCGCCCCACCCGACGACGGCGACCGGAACGGCGACGACTCCGGCGCCGCCGCGGCGGGGCTGGGATCGACGTTCTCCTTGGGGACCCGCGGCGGGCGCTGCTTCTGGGATGAAGGGGTTAGGGTTTCCGTAGCCCTCCCGCTCCTCGAGTGGAAGAGGGCCTTCATCGAGATCTCTAATGGAGGAGAGAGAGAGAGAGATCGAGACCCTAAGAGAGAGAGAGAGAGAGAGAGAGAGAGACGTTAGAGCGTGGGGGAGGAGGGAGAAAGGGGGAATCGATTTGAAATCGGGGAAGGGTAGAATCGTCATTTGCATTTATATTTATTTATTTATTTTAGATTTTACGGGATTTGAAATGCTACACTACGATCACCGTGTGTGAGAGTAAGCAAAAGTCACCGAACGAGTAAATTGATCTGGACCGTTGGATATGATTTCAAGTGCAGATCCGGAGTCTGTGATCGATGGATTCGGCACGGAGGCTCCTCGGTCGTCGTTGACTATTATAGGCTTGACTTTAGACTGGACCTGAATTATCAAATAGTTATTCGATAGTCATTAATTTCAAAATTTTGAACAAGATAGCTAATTTATTTAAATTTAAAACGTACGAATATAATGCGTATCTCGACAATATTTATTTTATCTGAAAGTTAAATTTATTATTGAGTCTATTATCGTTAAATCTATTATGAACTGCAGTCATACTCAACTTATTCGTTTTCTGAATCTATTAATCACGAAATATGAAGTTAAATTTATTTTTAACTCATAAATAAATAATCAACAAGAACAATGGGATCGTCTCAACCGCCATTTATGCTGCTTAGCGATTCTTATAGTATAATTCACGTTATAGATGACTTTATGTTGGAGATCGTTTGTCTTGTAACTTAAAAAAAATAATAATAATAAATAAAATAATTGCATACAGTTTTTCGTAAACTTATCGAATAGCAGATATATTTCTATAAAGTTTAATTTTTTATAGTTATCCATTCAAAAGTCCTAAGTTATTCATATATATCCTTCCGGTTTATTACTGTTAGTTCATTGTTTATTTTTTAACTGATTATATTTGAAATGACAATTTTATCATTTCAAAAATGTTCTTCCAAAAATTTCTAACTGTTAAAATAATACAAAAATATCTGAAATGGTAAAAAAATAAATTTACCCCATTAACTAATTAACATTAAATATTTAACCTATGGTTAACTATATTTTTCTAGTAAAGATAGACGGTAGGGATATATATATATATATGAATAACGTTAGATTTTTAGGCCGCGTTTGGTTCGGGTATAAGCGAAAATTGGTTATTTGTTAGATGTAAGTTCAGGTAGTAATTTTGTGTTTGGTTGAGTATAAAGATTGCACCGGATAAGAAAAATTGTGTTTGGTAAATAAAAAGAGGAATAAGAATAATAGAGAGATTAAATTTTATAAAATAAAATAAAAAAATTTAAAATTTTATAAATTTAAATATCTTATAATTTAAAAAATTTTAATTAAAAAATAATAATAATAAGTAATATGTGAAACAGCTGTTCCACCCCACAGGTCCATCATTTTGATATTCATGACTAAATTCGACACGTGAACTTTCAAAATTTATAAGAATTAGAATATATTTTATATTGTGGATAGATTACACTGCTTAAGATAGAAAAATATAATAAAAAATAATATTATATTTATTTTTATACATAATATTTTCTGTAATCAATGGAACTTTTAAAATATATCTCTATATATTTTCATCCTAATTTTATTTTACCTATTAGCATTAAATGTGCTTCAAAATAACGAATGGTGGAAAATATAAAAA
This sequence comes from Tillandsia fasciculata, assembly GCA_029168755.2. NCBI lineage: Eukaryota > Viridiplantae > Streptophyta > Magnoliopsida > Poales > Bromeliaceae > Tillandsia > Tillandsia fasciculata. Next base: position 943,613 of record CM054943.1, on the reverse strand, counting down.
AAAAAAAATTAATAAAAAAAAATACAAAAAAAATGAAGAAAAGATTAAAAAATTGATGATAGAGAAAAAGACAAAAATATACAAACATAAAAAAAAAAAAAAATAAAATATATATATATAAAGAAAATCGAATATGAGTTAACTTGCAAAAATAAATTATATCACATGCCTACTAGTCGGTGATAAGTTAAAGTTTTAATATGAAAAATAAATTTTATAATATATATATATATATATATATATATATATATATATATATATATATATATATATATTTATTTATTTATTTATTATAAATTTGAGTTATACTGAGTAACAAAAGGATGAATAAAAAAAAAAATTAAAAAATTATTAAACACAAGGGAACAATGAGTAATTCGCGTTTCCACCATGACCTCATCTGACGTCATCACGCATGTGATCCCAACATCGCCCTTTTTTTTTTTTTATTCCTCTCCACTGGCCTCCCGCCACGTCACCCACTCCCAAATGAATTGGGTACAACCCCGATCGTAGATCTTGCAGAAAGGGAAGTTGATCCGACCGTTCATTACAAGCAGAGTTAATCAAAACCGTTTAGTATAGACGTTACAGATCAATCACGCTGTTAATAAACGGTGGGATCAGCCTGTGCGTAGAAAAATGCTACACACGGGATTGTAGGGAATCCGATCCCACTGTGGACCTGTCCCGTCGCCTTTTCCCATTTTGCCCCTTCCTCTCCGCACGAAGCGATCGCGCTCCCCTCTCGATCGATCGAACGCGATCGCAGGAGAGAGAGAGAGAGAGGTCGAAGACGACGATCTCAAAACCCTACCTCTCCATGCCTCCTCCTCGCCCCAACTACGAGTTCCAGGAGTGGTGGAACCGCGAGCGCGATCGCCTCCTTTCCCCGGAGCCCCCCTCCTCCTCCGCCGGCGGCGGCGGCGGTGGCGGTGGCGGCGGCGGCGACGGCGGCGGTGGCGGTGGCGACGACGGTGGTGACGGTGGCGGCGCCGACACTCCCTCCGCCGGCGCATCCAGGTGGCGTGGCCGTAGCACGAGCCAGACATCGCGGCTCCTCCTCCTCCGCCTCCGCCGCCCCGCCGCCGACGCCGCGGCACTCCCCCTCCGCCTCCTCTCCCTCGTCGCCACCGCCGCGCGCCGCGTCTCCTCGGCCCCGCGATCGCCGGAGCCCTCCCCGCGCCTCTACCGCCTCATCCGCGCCTTCCTCGCACTCGCCGTCGCCCTCCTCGTCCTCGACCTCGCCGCCTACGCCCGTGGATGGCACTTTGAGGCCCCCTCCTACGCCTCCGCCCACGCCCTCGAGGTCCTCTACGCCAATTGGCTCTTCGTCCGGGCCAATTACCTCGCGCCACCCCTCCAGGCCGTGGCCAACGTGTGCATCGTCCTCTTCCTCGTCCAATCCGTGGATCGCCTCGCGCTCATGCTCCTGTGCATCTACATTAGGGCTCGGCGGATTCGGCCTGTGGCAGCCGTAAAGTACGACGAGGGGAATGGGGATGTGGAGGTAGGAGGGGAAATGGTAGGAGAAATGGGAAGTGATGAGGAGTATCCCATGGTGTTGCTCCAGATCCCGATGTGCAACGAGCGGGAGGTAAGAACATGTAGGTTCCTCCCCATAGTTCTTCTTCTTCTTGTTTGCTAAAGTTTATCTGATCTTATGAATTTATCTGATCTTATTTGCTAAAGTTTTGGAGTTGTAGCGAATTTGTAACCAAAAATGAGATCTTTTGGTATTTGACATGAAGTTAACTTGATGTGTGCTAGCTTGAGCTCCTGAGCTCTCTTTGATTTTAATGCTGTTCGAAAATTTGACCATGAGTGTTTATATGTGCAACTGTAAATTTACCTTCTTAAAACTATTGTTATACAGAGAATTAGACTAAGCATTTGTTGCTGTATGTTAGATCACGCAGTAATGGAGAAGCATTTTGGTCTAACATTCATTAGTGTCGTGAATTTGTTGACATCGACTTTTATAACTGCAAATATTTGACATTTACTGGAGACTTCTTTATTCATAACTTTTCGTGTTGTTTAAATCGTTGGTTAGCTCACATTCAATTTCTTATAACACTCTTGTTTGATGAGTTCTTGAACTTTTTCATTCTGCTTGCTGATGTATTTGTATATACTTCTACTTTTAAAGACTAGTCGACAATTGAGAAATGAAACAAGTGAGGAAAATCTTGTTTACCTTGGATGCTGACACATTATCATTTTTGGAAACTTATGCTGTTAGTCCACAATGGTGGACTTTGTTACTTTAAGAACACACCAAGGGTGTGCTTGATGTATGAGTTATTTTCTCTCATGCAGTCATTAATTATTAGGCATTTTGATTATAGGAGTTATAAATAGCACCATGTTTGGGATGAAAAAGCTCTTGATGTTTTTTTTTGGGTACCCAAACTACGCTGTTAGTATTTAAATGTGGTTGATACTCACGTGATAAGACATTATGCCTTTTTTTTTTTTCCTGAAACATAACATGAGATATGTTTGCTTGTGACTGACATGGATTGATACTATGTCTTACTATTTCATATTTCTTTTGTATATCGACCACTTTTGAAGTGTGGTGGTTGAGAAAGTGAGAAACACTATAGCAATATGAGTATAATGAAGTGAAGTTCAACTAATTGCAAAAGTGGTTTAATGGTAGAGGAAATGGTAAAGCTTTTATTGCTTTTAGATTAATTTGTAAAACCTTGCAGCTTCATCGTACTATCTTGAGAGGTTTACTGTTAGGCATTATCTTTACTAGATGGTGTTGCATGGTATAATGTCACTATCTTCATAGTTTTGATGCAGCTACTTTTACTAAATTTAACAAAGTTTGAATATAATGCAACTAAATACGGAGATGGTAGTTATTAACTTGTTAAAATCTTCTCTTACTTGTGAAATAATACAATCGGATGAGGTGAATACAAAATCAGTTTCCTCCCAGAATTGGATGATTCCTCAAATTAAGATAAATAGGCTTTTTGACAGGGGAAAAAAGCACTTGATAGGGGTATATATGAAAATCTTAGATTTTCCAGGGTATATATGAAAATCTTATTAAATATGTGAATAGATGATTTTTTAGGGTGAATATGTAAAGATTTATATATACGGTAGTTATTTTAGCACTAAATACTTCTTATAAAACAACAGGTTTACCAGCAATCTATGGCAGCAGTGTGTATCCAGGATTGGCCAAGGGATAGAATGCTAGTCCAGGTCTTGGATGACTCAGATGATATGGACGTGCAGCTTCTTATAAAAGCGGAGGTGTTGAAGTGGCAACAAAAGGGTATCAACATTGTGTATCGGCATCGACTCATTCGCACAGGATACAAGGCAGGGAATCTCAAGTCTGCTATGAGCTGTGAATACGTGAAGGATTATGAGTTTGTCGCAATTTTTGATGCTGATTTCCAGCCTGCACCTGATTTCCTGAAGAGGACTATCCCTCATTTTAAGGTAGCTCTTTTTTTGGTTTGGATTTTTTTTTCTATTGGTCTCTCTCTCCTTTTTTTAAAAAAAATGTTTACTGAATGTTAGTCCCAAATTTTTTTCAACATTTGCATTCTTAGTACATTCTTGAACCTGCTTTTAAATTTACCCAGAGATAACAGTAATATTAAGTAATGGGGATATGCCCATCTGTTTCGAGCATTTTTATTGTTCAGAACTGCTAATCTAGACATGACAGACAACCAGAAATGTTCTTATTTTTCCATCTGCAATCTTCTATTCTATAAACAATTTAGATCAACTGATAAAGTCAAATGTACAGACGCATCTGTTTATGATTTCCTACAATACATGTGCAATTCCAGGGAGCAAAATGCTAAGAGAACTGTATATGCTCCTTGGGATATAGTTAGTGCATCTAAAATTTATGTTGCTTTCCAGGCTGTGAACCTTAGAGGCGATGTTTATTTCTCGCTAAAATGTAGAACAACCGCTCTAGAAAATATCGAAACTTACATATTATCGCTTATTTATTAGGCATGTATAACTTTTTTTCCTTAGGAATCAGATAGGAAGTACAATAATATTTTTGTGAAGATAGGGTAAATTCACACTTCCTCTTTTTACTAGTTACTAAGTTTCAGATCAAACTATATGACATTAAGGGATAATTATATTTTGAATCTTCCCGATATAATTTTTTTTTCCTTCTATCTACAGGGTAATGACAATTTGGCCCTCGTACAAACTAGGTGGGCCTTTGTCAACAAGGACGAAAACCTACTCACGAGGCTGCAAAACATTAATCTGTCCTTCCATTTCGAGGTGGAACAGCAGGTCAATGGCATCTTTATTAATTTCTTTGGTTTCAATGGCACTGCTGGGGTATGGAGAATAAAAGCACTCGAAGAATCTGGCGGCTGGTTAGAAAGAACAACTGTGGAGGACATGGATATTGCCGTCCGTGCTCACCTCTGTGGATGGAAATTCATATTCCTAAATGACGTAAAGGTTTGGCTACTTAATTACTATGCAGATAATTACATATATGCCCCTGCAAAATTATCTATTTACATCATGTCTGTAGAATCTGAATTTTCATGAATACCCTTCAATTCAGTAATTTAAACATATATCCTTGCATCCACGAAAGCGCCTCTGTGCGAAATGCATATCCTACTACAAAACCGACTTCCCTTCCATGAATTGAATTGCTTCCCAAAATATAAATAAGAGTAACTTTCATAAAGAATCTGCACTTTCCATTGGTATATATGAAGAATCATATTTGAAGTGAATAAATATGTAAATGCATGATTTTGCAGGGATATATTTGTAAAATATCATTCTTATACAACTCAACTACAAACCATCATAGATGTTTAACTCTTGTATGCTACTCTATATGCAGTGTCTTTGCGAACTCCCCGAGTCTTATGAGGCCTACAAAAAGCAGCAGTACCGGTGGCATTCTGGCCCAATGCAGCTGTTCCGCTTATGCTTTCTTGACATTCTTCGGTCGAAGGTGATGTTTCCATACTTGTCGAGCCCTTGAATGGGTTTAGCATTAAAAACATCCCTGCTTAAACTTTTTGTGTGTGTTATTGTTTGGCCTAGCTGCTTGAATGACTTCTCAGTAACACAAAGGCTTTGAGAAACTAGGTTTTTTTATTAGCAAAAGGTCTGGCTCTCGTGCTGTGGCCGGAAGCTAAAATAAGCTTTTTGGCACCCGGAAGTAGAAGCTCCGAACAACTTCTGCTCCTTCAGCATCGAGAATTTCTGATTCTGTGAAGAGATTTTAATGAAAACATATAATTCTACTCAAACAACACTTCTGCTGCATAAGCTAAAAATGCTTTTGACATATGCCGATGCCTCTGACCGGTCTTTTTTTCTCCTCTCGTTTTATAGGTAAATATCTTTAAGAAGGCAAATTTGATCTTCCTTTTCTTCCTCCTACGAAAGCTCGTACTCCCATTCTATTCTTTCACACTCTTCTGCTTCATCCTCCCGCTAACCATGTTTCTACCCGAAGCCCAATTGCCCGCTTGGGTTATATGCTACGTACCTGGTATAATGTCTGTAGTAAATATCCTCCCGTCTCCAAAATCCTTCCCATTTATAGTCCCATATCTATTATTTGAAAATACAATGTCGGTCACCAAATTCAATGCGATGGTCTCTGGGTTGCTCCAATTCGGGAGTTCGTACGAATGGATTGTAACCAAGAAGCTGGGGAGATCATCAGAAGCCGATTTAGTTTCCTTTTCTGGGAATGATTCGGCCCCGCAAGCTGAAAGCAAAGGGCTTCTTCATAAAGCTTCCTCTGAATCAGATCTCGCAGAGCTGACTAGACTGGAGATGAATAAGAAGGCCAAAAAGATCAAGAAGAATCGGCTGTACCGGAAAGAGCTTGCTCTTGCGTTCATACTGTTAACTGCTTCTGCGAGAAGCCTTTTGTCGGCCCAAGGGATCCACTTCTACTTCTTGCTGTTTCAAGGTATCACTTTCCTCATCGTCGGGCTCGATCTGATCGGTGAGCAGGTGAGCTGAACCATACCAATCATATTCAAATGCTCATTAATAAAAGGGCTTCGAGAAAAGATCTAATCTACCCAAATGCGCTTCCCTCGTAAGTTATAAGCTGTAAAAACATGAGGGAAGGTCATATAATTCATTCAGATTTGTTGTGCATTATTTAGAAAGTAAGTTGGTAATTGATTGATTGTTTGATTGAAAGAGTAGCCACAATATAGCAAGGATTCAAAATCATTCCTTTCTCATTCTTTTTCTCATTGTTTGTTTGTGTACCATTCTTAGATAGATGTGAATTATTGTTTAATGTCATATTTGATTTATTTTTTGAGATTGAACTTGTACCTTAATATAATTATTTGATTCAAAAATTTACCAAACTAATGTGATTTTAGTTTCATTTATTGAGATTGAACTCAGCTGTGCTATCCTCTTTGTTTCCCCATATATATAATATTCATTCACATTTTACCTTTTCCTGTTGTGTTCTACATTTTTTTTTTTTTTTTTTGAAGTTCACTCTCATAGTTCTAGTGAGTTCACTAGAATGTTGTGATTGATGATTCGATAATAATTAAAACATCATAATAGAAGTTGGTTTAAAAATTTATAATAAGTTAAAATTAAAATTTGATGATTAAAATGTTGCTATCAGGATCAAAGTATCATGTCTCATCAATCATGATATTGCCACATTACTTAATTGGATGTGAGATTTAGTTGCATTAATAAAAAATATTATACTAAAAATTATAATAATAAATTAAAATGTGAGAACCGAAATGTTATGAGTTTTTAGTTTGAGTACCAAAAGTGCAATCTAAGAAGTTCAGTAATGAAATTTATATTTAATTAATGGAAATACTGCTTTAGTTGGGCCTCTAAAACTGCTTCTGTTAATTATTAATGTATTATATATATATATATAGAGAGAGAGAGAGAGAGAGTTTGGTTATTATATTATCGATAGTATCAAGCATCTGATGCTATCAAGTTTTCTATGTTTAGATCAGCTTTTTTAATTATTTTCATCCATTATATTTTATTATTTTTTCAACCATCCATTAATTCCAAGGAAACTGCTATCAACTTAATCACACATTTTTTAATTCAACGGTTAAAAATTTAATTACACCAATAATTTTGTAATATTAATAATATTTCAAGCTATATATATATATATATATATATATATATATATATATATATATATATATATATATATATAGTCCGGCTACTATACTATTGATAGTACCAAGCATTTGGTACTATCAACTTTTCTACTCTTAGATCAACTTATTTAATTATTTTTATCCGTTAGATTTCACTATTTTTCTAACCATCTATTAAACCCAAGGGGTCTACTATCGTCTCAACCACACATCTTTTAATTCAACGGTTAAAAACTTAATAGCACTAATGACTTGGTACTATCAATAGTATTCCAATCTACCTCATATATATATATAGAGAGAGAGAGAGAGTCCGACTAGTATACTATTAATAGTACAAAGTTATTGGTACTATCAAGTTTTCTACTCTTAGATAAACTTTTTGAATCATTTTTACTCGTTAGATTTTACTATTTTTCCAACCACCTATTAAATTCAGGAAATCCACTATCATCTCAACCACACATTTTTTAATCTAAAATTAAAAACTTAATAGCGATATTATTAATAGTACTCCAGTATAACTATATATATATATATATATATATATATATATATATATATATATATATATATATAATACTTTTGAACTTATGAATCAGTGCCGTATTTCACCGAATCTCCGAGACGAACTGCAAGTGCAGACCTCCCCTTGTCAAACTGCGAGTGCAGACTTCCCCTTGTCAAACTGCGAGTGCAGACGTTCAGACGAGCGAACTTGGAGATCGGATGACGGGACGGGTTGGAAATGTTTGGTGTATGACTGCTGACATAAACTTCTTGTACGATGTGAAATTGATGTTTGATCAAACCACGACTTTTTTTTTTTTTTTTTTTTTTTTTTTGTTTCCTTTGACGGTAAATATTTATTTTTATTATTTAATTTATTAAAATTTTAGAAACTTAAATATTTTAAAATAACATAATTGACACCTGTTACATCTCCCTCCCGTGTTTACTTTATTTATTTTTGGTTCTTCGAAATAAAAAGATAAATAAATTTTTAATTTTTAATTTTTTTTTTTTATATAAAAAGCTGTATTTTTAGTAATCCGTGGATTGATTATAAGAAAAATAAATTCATATGAAAATTATTTTTTAATCCAGATTTGATAAAATACTATATTCAGTAAAATATTATAATTTTTTTATAATTTTTATATTCGTGAGAAATAATATATTCTTTTTATATTAAAATATTTATTAATTTTTTAAATAAATTTAATTTGACGGGTATAACTAATTAAAACACGAGCTTTTAATAATAAGACATTTATAATTTATTATATATATATATATTTAAATTTGATCAGTATCTAATTCATATTTTACGCTTTCAAATATATTCATAAATATATTAATAATTTGATATAAGTTAAATAAAAATATTTTTTTATTTTTTAAAATATAAAAATTTACTCAAACCAATTATTTACTCAATTCCAAAAAAAAAAAAAAAAACTCCCTCGACACTTTTCCACACCTTTTACTTTTACTTTTACTTTTTTTTTTTAAAAAAAAAAAAAAATCAAAATTTTGACCCATCCCCATTTTTTCAACTTTTGAAAACGCGAACGACACGTCACGACACAGTGACGTCGACTCGGCACGGGGAACCGTCGCCGTGTCTCATAATCTCCACGTGTACGGCCACGATTCACCCTCCGAATACAACGTACCAAAGTTGGTGACCTACCATGCATGTCACTGTTACATATCACGGTGATACGATCACATTATCTCCACCATTAAATGTTGTTCCAGTTTAATTATGAAAGAAAAATATTAATTTTTATTTTTTAAAAAATAAATTAGTATAAGATTAGAATTTTATTTAGTTAGTTCGTAAATTATTTATAAATTATTCATAAATTATTAAAAAATTGAATTAAATTATTTGTAAATTATTCATAAATTATTAAAAATTTGAACTAACTGTTCGTATATGATTTTTTTTTTAAAAATTTAAAATAAAATGTTAATTTTTGAAGTAATTTTAATAATTGCAAATAATTCGGCGGGCATGAATTATTCAGCAAAAAATTGAATAATATTTTAAAATAATTTTAATGATTCGAGAATAATTAAGCCACAAATTTAGATAAAATATTTTAATAAAAATTTTGTGTCTCCAACTTCCTAAAAAAAAATAATAATTTTGCTGAAAAAAATTATCGCTCACTTTCTATTTTATTTTGTTGCTCTATATTCTTAAAAATTATAACTATTTATACTAATAGCATAAATCTAGAATTTTTTTTAAAAAATTAATAGTTTAAATTTTTATCCCGAATTTTTATTGGTGAACGTGTAATTTTCGTATAAATTATGTATTCAAATAATTGATATTTTTTAAGCCGAATGTTTCCACGAATTTAAAAATTAGGATATAATTTTTAGTCGTATTATATACTGAATTTTTATCGAATTAACTAACTATGGTTAAAATTACTGTTCAAATTTATTCCTGCTTAATATTCATAGTAATCGAATTTAAATATTATTATTGTTAATTATTTTATCAATTAATATTTAAAATTATTTAATAATAATTAATTAAATAAATCAAATTATTATTTAATTAGTATTTTTATATTAATTAATTAGATAAAATATTATTATTTTAAAATTATAATTACTCTTATTCTTATTATTTTAAAACAATTATTCAAACATTTTATTTTATTATTATTTTGAAAATAATCAAACACTTCCACTAGTGTAACCAAACCAAAATCCAAATTATTATTATTATTATTTAATTATTTCTTATATATTCAATCATAATTTTATTTTAATCTGACGTAGAATTATAGATTATATCCGAACTAAACGCAGTATAAAGATACATTATTATTATGAAATTATATTATGTGGTTTTTACTAAATTATATGTTCTTGTTGAAATTTTAATTTGTCAAATTAAGTTAATAAAATTTTTATTTTAAAAGATAAATTTAAATAAGCGGTGTCTGTATCAAATCGACAGAATTTATCATCGCAGTGTGAATTGTAAATTTACAATTCAACAATAATTCGTAAATAATTAAAATACAGAAAGTAGAGAATTTATCATCCTAATTTTAAACTTTTTTATATTTTTTTATTTTTGGCATGAATTATAATTTTTATCTTTTTTCTTGTATATTTTTGATGGGGGTAGGTTTAATTTTTTTTTTTTAAAAAAAATGGAAGGAATTTAAGATTATTTTATGAAAAATTATATGCAGATTCCTTTTATTACAAATTTTGTTACATTTACAAATTTAAATTATATAAACTTACTAAAATTTTAAAAACAGTATGAAACTTTAATACTTGTGACCAAAAAAAATAAATAGTAAAATATAAAATATTTTTTGAAATTTAATTTTATATATTTTTAAATACTGTAAATTATCATCAAATAAAAGGAAATAATTTAAAAGAAAATAATTTGAGCCCAAATCTTCTTATAAGGATACTAATTTTTTGCTATATATATATATATATATATATATATATATATATATATATATATATATATCAAATGTGAAATATAAAAATAAATTAGAAAAATAAGATTATTAATTGAAAATTTATAGAATAATACAAACTTTTTTAAAACTTAGACCAAATTACACTTTTGATCATCAAACAATCAAATTATAATGATGATTCTTTGGTTCTTAAAATTTAATTTGTTTTTATTTTTGGCTTAAATTTTATAAATTAATGCGATTAAGTCCTATAATTTGATATTTATACAACTAAATTATGCTATAGAATTTAATTATAATAATTTAAAAAATTTGAATCAAATTTTACAATAGATTAAAATTTGAGGACGAAAATATCACGTTACTCATTGTTTGAGGACTATACGTACAATTTAGCCAAAAAAAAATTTATAAAAATGAAAAAGTAATTATTTTAATTATTTTAAAATGTTTCAGGAAAGTGATATGTAACTGTTACACCGAAGATATTTCGAGAAGTAAGAGCTTTTATTATTTATTTATTTTTTTTATTTTTGGGGTTTTTTTGGTTTCGCGTTAAATAAAGAGATCGAGAGGACGAGGCGAAAATCGCTCCCAAATTCCCCAAATCCCCGCAAAAGGAAACCGTACGCGACAAATCCGACGCTCCCGAGCACTCCATGACCTTCCGATTCGTCGCTCCCTCGCTTCGCCCGTCGCAGGACGTGATTTTGAGGGTTTCCGAGCTGGATCTCGCTCGTGGCCGTTGGATCTAGGGTTTCCGGGAAGATGCTCTCGCTGCAGGGCGACGTGCGGCAGCCGCTGCTGCAGGGCGACGTGTGGCAGCAGCTGCAGCCGCCTCCGGCGGCCGCGGCGGCGCCGGTGATCGGCTCCGGCGTGGTCGATTGGTTAGGGTTTAGTCGCGGCGCGGTCGTAAAGGCGGGGGAGGTGGGGAGTGGTTCGTTCCAGCTGCAGCCCTTGCTCGATGGTAGAGTCGATTTCAAGTCCTTGCAGAGTCAAAATCCGCTCGAAGGTGAGAAATTTTGGACCTTTTCTGCTTCGAACTCGATTTAACAGCAAAAAGATCTAATTTTCGGTAGTAATCTGATCTCAAGAGTATGCACTTTTTTTTTTAGTTCATCAGGAATTGCATACAAAATTAGGCCCTGCATATTTTTTATTTCTACAAAAAAAATGCTTCTTTTAGGTTCAATATCTAGGAATATGGATGTTTTGATGTATGATATCAAATTGATGTTTCGAGTTGTCTAGTTAAAGTAGCAAATTTTACTTTCATTTTTAACATTGTGTATGGAGATTTGAAGAGTTTCGAATAAGGAATTGAAGCTCCTCCAAGTTTAAAAGTCATGCTTTTAAAGGTAAAATGTTATATCATAATAAATTGTTAGATACTATATTATGGTTCTACTTTTACTGTGTATAAACTTAACCTGATCATCTTTTGTAATCATCGTCTCGACGTATGTGAGTCTCCTTTGCAAGCTGAATCCGCTTATTCTTTTGTTGAATTTGTTTTCGTTGTTGATTTTGAGGCCTTTTGTGTTTTGCCATGTATTTATGCTTCTATTTGTGGTGTACACACATGTGCATGTTTGTGGCAATTTAGTGTTCCTAGTTGTTGTTATGGTAATTTTAATTTGTGTGATGTGTGAGTATGGCATGTTGATTGTTGTAGTTGATGAGGAGATGCATCTGACTCTTGCGCATCAGAACTACAAAGCAGGGAACTACAAGAAAGCACTTGAGCATAGCAATGTTGTTTATGAGAAGAACCCACAGCGCACTGACAATCTCCTTCTTCTAGGAGCAATATACTATCAGGTTACTGTTTAATTGAACTCGTGTAGCTATACACCTCTCTCTCTCTCTCTCTTTTCTCTCTCACTCACTCTAATCCTTATTCGGCTCTTCACAGCTACATGATTTTGATATGTGCATTGCAAAGAATGAAGAAGCTCTGACAATTGATCCTCATTTTGCGGAGTGCTACGGTAACATGGCAAATGCATGGAAGGTAACTAATGGGGCTTTATTTTTTCATGAATACTCTTTTTTGTTGGGTAAACATAGATTGGCTTCTTAACTTACAACGGGCATCCTCTATGTGATGCAGGAGAAAGGCGATGTTGATCTTTCTATCCGTTATTACTTAACTGCTATCCAGGTTTGATTTTTTATAGGAGTTTTTACTTGTGATGTTAGTCGTTCACTATCTCATTTTATATAGTATTCCTTAGGATTTGTAGTCAGATATTGAACTCCCTTTTTCTTGTTTGATGAACGTAGAATTGTTGGCTATAGGTGGTTTGTCGTTTGTTCCTTTGGAACTGCTAATAATGGCTTTGAAATTTTGCATAAAAGAAAGGCAACGGTGTTGCTTTCTATCCGAAATTAGGAAACATCCCATCTGCTCTAATTGCTTTCATTCAGGTCCGTTTTAGGAATCCTCTTTTACTTCGTAACCTTTAGATTGAATTGAATAAACCCGAAGTAGGCACAATACGTGGTTTTTGTTCTCAACTCTAGCTTCTTTTAGTTCTCCATTATCATTCCTTAAATCTTTCCTCTTGACGGCATCTATCCATGTCATAATTTTCGTATATAAGTTGACTTTCGTTGTAACATGTATACTGTGTGCACCTATTTTAGAAAGGAAACCACCCCACATTTTCTAGTATTTTGTTATGTTACTCTTCTTCACGTTTTCTAGTATTTCTGGGATTTCGATATGTTAGTCACTGAATATCTACTTTTTTTTCCTTTCTTTTATTTATTTTCACTTGGTTTGTGGAACAAATCTCTCTTTGTTATTCACTTAATTCTTTCCTTCAAATTTTGCTGTCTTTGTGTACTGCTTTCAGCTCCGACCTAACTTCTCCGACGCGTGGTCCAACTTGGCTAGTGCGTACACTCGGAAAGGAAAACTGAATGAGGCAGCGCAGTGTTGTAGACAGGCTCTCTCACTGAATCCTCGCCTGGCAAGCCTCAACAATTATTTTCTGTTCATTTTCCTATGTCTTGAGAGTTTATATTAACTTCTTCTTTTGTATTACTAGGTTGACGCCCATAGTAACCTAGGAAATTTGCTGAAATCCCAAGGATTTATTCAAGAGGTACTGAATTTTGTTCAAATAATGTCATAATAAATTCTTTGCTAAAAATTTACTGAGGCCCCCTCAGCTAGAGGACATTTTGGAATAGGCCCCTAAACTCTACTTTCTTTTATTATCGACAGCCTGTCAAGTTTTTTTTTTTTTAAAAAAAAATAGCTATTCTAGTTGATTTGAAAGTTTTGATTAATATAATGACTCTCGTTTTGTTATCAGCTGAATTATTACAGTTTCATATGCTGGAAAGTGATTAGAGTCAAAATTTGATGGAATCACCTATGAATTTAATAAATTTCTCAATTTAATTAAGCTAAAACCACTCTCAATGATTTTAAGGGAGCCGTTTCTCGATGGCCTGCAGTTAAGGGCGTTTCCATTAATTTTTACCTAATTTTTCTTTAAATCTCAGAAATGAATCCAAATGCGTGCTGCTACTCTTGAAAATGTAATTTTCACAATGATGTTCAGAAACTTTGTATTCCCTGTATTTACAAACTGATGGTAATAGGAGTTTGTTGGATACTTCAATTTCAAGGGGTATCTGCAAAAAGTATTTGCAGGAATACACATCGGAACCCCAAAATAATTTCATTCGACTAAATGTATGAGTTTTATAAAGGGAATAGTAGTTTCTGTCGAAGCATTTCAATTGTAGATATTTCGTATTGGATAATATCATTGAGCATTGTACATTATGAATGCCTTGTCACTTGCCGCATGCATTATGGAACTTTATTCAGGCATACAAGTGCTACATTGAGGCCTTGCGGATTCAGCCCACCTTTGCTATCGCATGGTCAAATCTTGCTGGGCTATTCATGGAGGCTGGAGATCTTAACAGAGCCCTCCTATATTATAAGGTAGAGAGCTTTCCTATAAATTGAAGTTTGATGTGTTACGTACAATTCTGTGATGTAATGGGTCATAAAATGTAGTCTATCTAAAGATTATGGTGATAGTGTGTTGGTTTTTGGTGATTAATCTCTTCTGAGAACTTGCAATGGATTGGGGGGGAAAAAAATGGGACACACCTTAATCAGTAACCTTTGTTACTTTTGACTATTAAAAATATTCACCGGAAAATATGAACATCTTCCTCCAACTTTAGATCCTCATTTTCTAAATATTTCACTCTGCTGTGGCTTACCAATTTCTCGTAGTCATGCTTCTGTTCAATGTTAGTTCGCCATTTGGTCTGGTAAATTCATCTCTTGCCTTAACCCAGATATCTGCATGGACGTAAGTAACATGTTGTCATCGGATTATGTTCTCAGGAAGCTATTAAACTCAAGCCATCGTATGCTGATGCCTACCTGAATATGGGGAATGTTTACAAGGTAAGCCTTGATGAATTGTGACAATATCACCAGGCAGCAGAAGTTGCTAGGAAGTGCTTTTGGGAGGAAAACAAAAGTTTTTTCTTGGCTTTTCCAGGCTTTGAGAATGCCTCAAGAGGCTATTACGTGCTACCAGCATGCTCTGCAGTCACGTCCTGACTATGCCATGGCATTCGGTGAGTGTCGCCCTTTCAAGATTATTTGATATTGTCATTGAGGCAAGATCTATTTGTTAGTTTCCCTTCACGCCCTGAAGCTTTGAAACCTATATATTGCCCCGCTCAAGCTATGTTTTATGACTTCATCTCCAAATGTTTTTCTCTGGGGCTTGGGCAATATATATCACTTTGCTTGTGGGCCGTGCGGCACATTGTTGGTTTTAATATTTGAGTGAATAATGTGAAAATCATGATTTTAACAGCTTAAGTAGTGAAAGCTGAGTGGTAGAACAGTATATTCTTGTATATCAAATGTAGCTGATTACAGAGCATAACAGAGTAGGGATGAAATGAATATTTGGTGCAGGAAACCTTGCAAGCACTTATTATGAGCAAGGCCAGCTTGATTTGGCTATTCTCCACTACAATCAAGCCATAATTTGCGATTCCCGTTTTGTGGAGGCATACAACAATCTGGTATTTTGATATACACCTCTTATTCTATAGAGTGAATAGTGCTCCAAGATATTAGTTTCTTAGTTGTCGCTTTTGTGATCCTAAAGGGAAATGCTCTTAAAGATGCTGGTAGATTGGAAGAAGCTATCAATTGTTACCAAGTGAGCCATCTCATTTTTCTATTCCGCCCTGGGAATTAAGTGTCGCCCGTGCCAAGCGGCACGGGCCGGCTCCAGTCTCGGCGATACCCATTGGGTAACGCTCGAGACAGAGCGATACCCATTAACCGGTGCCGTGCCGAGCGTGCCAAGTTTTTTTTTTTTTTTTTTTACACATGGTTTTACAGTAAACATATAGTTAAATACTTATTATACTTGTGAATTTTATTATTATATTGTTATTTCTATTTTCTATGAGGTATAGTTGGACTTTATATATAAAAAAAGTTATCAATATGTTAATTGGTGAGTATAATAAGCTATATATAGTCAATATTCATAATTTTTTGACTAAACATTTCAAAATAATATTATAAGAGCTTATTGGGAACAAAAAAAATAAAAAAAAATCGTGCCAAAGCGTGCCATTGGGAGGTCATGCGTCTCCATCGGCACGCAAGCGTGCCACGTGTCGGCACGGAAGCGTGCCCGTATCGTATCGTGCCAGGCGGAGAGCGGCACGCCCCCGTGCCACGGCACTTAATTCCTTGTTTCCGCCTCTTTATTTATCAATTTTTCTTATGGTCTAAATTCATCTTTTTTCCCTTGCTAAGTCATGCCTCACCCTACAAGCTAACCACCCACAAGCTCTCACTAATCTGGGTAATGTATACATGGAATGGTGAGTTCTTTAGATGTTTTGACCTGCATATAAGAGTATGAAAATATGTGATACTTTGTTACATATTTTGAGATCATTTTACATAGGGAAAGACCAATTATACTTGCAGGAACATGATTAGTACAGCTGCTTCATACTACAAGGCAACATTATCTGTAACAACTGGATTATCTGCTCCTTTTAGCAATTTAGCAGTGATATATAAACAACAAGTACTTATCCTGTTACTTTTCTGCTTGTTTTAACGTGTTTCGATTTTATTAGCATTTGATATCAGTTTTAATTGAATTTCTAAAAGTTTGACCTTTTATTGCTATTATCAGGGAAACTACGCAGACGCTATAGCTTGTTACAATGAGGTGCTCCGAATAGATCCCGTGGCAGCTGATGCCCTAGTTAACAGAGGGAACACATTTAAAGAGATTGGCAGAGTTAATGAAGCGATTCAGGATTATATGCGCGCTGCGTCAATTAGGCCGACTATGGCGGAAGCTCATGCAAACTTAGCCTCAGCTTATAAGGACAGGTGTTCCCTCAAAAATTAATTTTCAGATTTGAGATAGGTTTCTTTTTGCATATGTAATCTCAAAATCAAGTGTTTCCATGTATAGCTGTCCGAAGTTAATACTTACCTATATGCTCTTCTGCTTAACTTTCAGTAACCAGAAATTGGAAACAGAATCTCATGAAATGACCGCTATATTTATTTACCCTCTAAAAGACTAAATGTTGGCAAAAAAGGTGTTGGTGCCTATAATCAGTTTCTGTTTTTAAAGGGGTGTTAATGCAAAAGGAGCGGCATATTTTTTGCCTCGAGGTGTTAGTGAGGTCCACAGATACTGTTAATGGAGGTGAATAGATACGAATGCAATATATTTTTAAGGTCATAGGTGCAAATACACATTTTAGTAAGAATAAATGCAAATACATATACTCTTAAGGGATTGAAAAATCTCTTTTCTTATGTGTACGCGATTTTTTGTAGTGGACGTGTTGAAGATGCTATAAAGAGCTATATGCAAGCTCTTTTTATGCGTGCAGACTTTCCGGAAGCTACTTGTAATCTTTTGCACACTTTGCAGGTAGTTTAACGGTTAATTTTGAGGAGACTGGATATATATATTTTACATATGTTATAATAAATTAAATTACATATTTTCTTCGGATCTGTGTAGTGTGTCTGTGATTGGGAAGATAGAGAGAACAAGTTCCTTGAGGTGGAAGGAATCATTAGAAGGCAGATAAAGGTTTAAATTCATCAATCGAATTGTGAAAAATTATTTTTCTTTCTTCTTGTTTGGATCTTGAATCAAATTACTCATCGAAAATCGTAAGCTCAGTTAATTCATACTTTCATTTCAGATGTCGGTTCTTCCAAGTGTGCAACCATTCCATGCTATAGCTTATCCACTCGATCCCATGCTTGCCTTGGAGATCAGGTGACACATTCGTTCTTGTAAGCTTTTTGAATTTGAACAAATCTGTGGGTTCCTACCCCAATCAAAGAAAGGAAAAAAGGAAAAAATGAAATATTCTTTTTCTTGGCCTACATGGTAATTTCTATTTCTTTGTTGAAAATCATTAGGGTTGGAAAAGAAGTTTCTGAAATCAAATTTCACATTACTTAGGGGGCTCAAATACGAATAGCAAATAAAACTTATGGTTCTATTTACTATCGACCTCTAATTAGTGTGCGAGTGTGACTCTGTGTGAGCTTGATTCATCAGTTCGTCATGTAATTAGTAAGATGGATTAGCGCCTTAACTAATGACTTATTTTTCAGCCGCAAATACGCTGCTCATTGCACACTGATAGCTTCTCGTTTCTCGCTTCCTCCCTTTACTCACCCCCCTCCCATTCCTGTGAAGAGTGAGGGTGGACTAGGTCGACTGAGGGTAGGGTAAGTATTTCACCTTCTCCCTTTCGATATTACTTTTCTTTGTTCGTAAAGTAACATAGAAATGCGCGAGTGTTTTGCAGATATGTGAGTAGCGACTTTGGCAACCATCCTCTATCTCATCTTATGGGCTCTATTTTCGGCATGCACAACCGGGAGAACATTGAGGTCACTCTCCTTTCCAGATATTTACATATGCACCCACGTAAAATTATTAACTTTTGCATATATGTCCTTGCAAATTCCAAATTCTCTCATATGCATGTCGAGAGAGTAGGGCATGTTTGGATGCCATAACATGTTATCCGCTGATACTTTCGCCTAAGACTGTAATTTCAGTCCATTGTAAGCCCTAATAATCGTGATTTCTCATTACTGTGAATTCCACCCTATGAGTAATTGGGATTGTTAGACTATATTATTGTTGTCTTGTAGGCACCTTTTTATACTTCCCATCAAATAATTTACCACATTCCTCTTTGAGTAAATAAAATAGATGTTGAGCAGGATATCCATGCATCATAAGAAGTCTTTATTTTTTAGAATTATGCCCTTTTGCTTAGAAACAGCGCCGCTCTTTGGCAAACTCTTTTTGATACAAGACCAACTTTCCGATGAATTTGATATCTCCCCAAGAAAATGCACTTTGGCCGTATATTTGTGAAAATTCAAATGCTGCATCTGTACGTATAAAATATCTTTAAATAGTGCTTCTGATGCTTTATTTTGGGCGTTTGTATATGAAAATTAAGAGAACTTTCTTTAAATAGCGATTCTCATGCCTTTTGATTTCTGAAAACTGACAGACTGTTACGCATGCAGGTTTTCTGTTATGCGCTGAGTCAAAATGACGGCACCGAGTGGAGGCAGCGTATTCAGTCTGAAGCCGAGCATTTTATTGACGTATCTTCTATGACATCCGATGTGATCGCCAGGTTGATCAACGAAGACAAGATACAGATCCTAGTCAATCTTAATGGATATACCAAGGTGCTCATTATTTCTTGACTTCTTCTTTTGCTTCTAAACCTAAAAACACCCAGGTTAACTCGGTAAAGGCATTCATATATTTAATATGTATTCTCATCATCGTTACTTGATGAAAACTAACAGAACTTACCCGAACAATCTGCATTTTTGCTATGAATGCCTGACTTCTGTCTGATTCCTTGTCTTTAGGGTGCTAGAAATGAAATTTTTGCTATGCAACCAGCGCCTATTCAGGTTTCTTACATGGGCTTTCCGGGGACAACTGGTGCAACATATATCGACTATTTGGTCACCGATGAAGTCTGAGACAATAAACCCTCTTTATCAATACTAACCTGCTATGCTGCTTATATTTCAATGCCTTAATTTCTGATGCATTATGCTTCTTTTGTCAACTTCTGCAGTTTGTTTCGCCTATGCGCTTCGCACATATTTACTCTGAAAATCTTGTCCATCTCCCTCATTGCTACTTCGTGAATGATTATAAGCAGGTAATGAACCCGTAGTTTCAGGCTCAATTTTGTTTGGGAATATACTTTAGATTGAATGACATTTTTCTTAATGTGGTCGAGAACAATGTCCCTTACATGTTTGATTGAAACTGTAATAATGAGGGTTAATTCGAAAGAGTATGGGTATAAGTGGTGATAAAGTGGGGGACGGACACACTTTTATCGTAATTACTATCCCCTCTGAGGATATGTGGCTCTTGGCGGAATAAGGCGGATAATTGTCTCTCTGAAACTTATTACTTTTGCTATTGTGATCATCAGAAGAACCGAGATGTCCTCGATCCGGTCTGCAAACACAAACGGTCTGATTATGGGTTGCCTGAGGATAAATTTATTTTCGCATGCTTTAATCAGCTTTACAAGATGGACCCTGAAATATTTAATACTTGGTAAATAATGCTCTATCTCGAAGTACTTCATCGTGATTTTTTGATGTACTTTTATACGTAAATTTTGTACATTTTTATTCACAATTATATGCTTAACATTTCGCAGGTGCAATATTCTTAGACGAGTTCCAAATAGTGTACTGTGGCTGCTAAGGTTTCCGGCTGGAGGCGAGATGAGGTTGCGAGCATGTAAGTGCATTCAAAAGGCCCCCACCTCAGTCAGTTCTCAGGCCAGGTTTTTAACAGATTTAGGGCTTTTGAAACTTTTACTTTGAGCTGCAGCAATGTTAGGATTATTATAATTAAAATTCAACAATTTAGTTGTATTTATCTTATAAAATTCTCCTGTACAGATGCTGTTGCAAAGGGGGTGAGGCCAGATCAGATCATTTTCACTGATGTAGCGATGAAGAGTGAGCACATTCGTCGAAGCGCTTTGGCAGATCTCTTCCTTGACACGTGAGCCGGTTTTTCTTTTCAAATAGTTCTCGCGTTCATGTTTCTTCAGTATTTAATGCTTCTTATTGCTAGAAATTTTTTTCCCCCCCTCTTTCTATTACCAGGCCCCTGTGTAATGCACACACAACAGGCACAGATGTATTATGGGCCGGGTTGCCGATGATTACACGGCCGCTGGAGAAAATGGCCACTAGAGTGGCCGGTTCGCTGTGTCTAGCTACTGGAGTCGGCGAAGAGATGATTGTAAACAGGTAATTAAACTAATACTGAAACCTGTATTTTATCTCTTAAACTACAAAATTCACCGCTCGCCGATAGAGGGTTTCTTTTAATTCAGACTTTCATAGTCGATGAATCTATTTTTTTGCGAAATTGAAGTACTTAAGATGTGATTTCCATCCTTCTCTGTTCCTTTTCAGTATGCAAGAGTACGAAGAAAAGGCTGTCACACTGGCTTTAAATCCCCCGAAGCTCAAGGCGCTTAGAGATAGATTGAAGCAAGCTCGCATGTTTTGCCCACTTTTTGACACCGCCCGATGGGTAACCAACCTCTCATGCTAATTTAGTTTTTTCAATTCATTTCAGCGCTCGTTGGATCCAGCTTTTCAAGCAGCTTCTCTACTATCAAAAATAGAAGCTTTCTGCTTTCTGAAACCATGCGGGTTCTGATAAAATGAACTTTTCAACTCCAAAAGTGAGCTTAATCTCTCTCAACAAGTCTCTGAGACATCTTAGACCTTTCACAGGTACGGAATCTCGATAGAGCTTACTTCAAAATGTGGAACCTCTACTGTTTCGGCCAGCATCCGAAGCCCTTTAAGGTGACGGAAAACGACACCGAGTTCCCGTACGATAGGTAGTCTGACTGCTAACATGAGGCTCTGTAAATAAAGACCAAAAAAAGAAGTAAAAAGAGTTGCAGTTTTACCGCATGTTCGTTCGTTGTTCCGATACGCGATCAGCGATCAAATTATATGCCTACAACAACAAAGATTTGAGTGGCTTCTTGTTGGGTAACAGAGATAAAGTGGTTCTGTGTGTGTGTGTGTGTGTGTGTGTGTGTGTGTGTGTGTTAAGCATATTTATGTATTGTTAGTATCTATTGTTATATATGAGGTTATATGTGTGGCTCAATTTAATATGCAATTCAACTTTGAATCTGTCCTTGTTAGAGGAGATTGGGTTCATTATTTATGGTTCAAACCTTTCTCAAGGTGTTCACATATTGATCAGTGTTTGTGATTTTTTTTTTTTTTACAATTGATCTTTTAATAATTTTATTTTTTATTTACAAAATTGACTCTTTCTGTCACGTAAGCGTCATGCAAGCGCTACGCAGATGGAGATGGTTAAGTTGAACACAATTAATTATTTTTTGTTTTTTTTGTTGCAGGAGCTCAGCTCAACTTAACCTTGTATTTTAGTAATGCTAAAATTTGTGCGGAGAGCTCTTCAATGAATGTTACCTCGTTGGGAAGCTCCATTCAAAAAATAAATAAATAAATAAATAAATAAATTTATATTTTGGCTAAATTATAGAAAATTTTTTCTAATATTCCGCTTTTTCACTTTATCTCCCGTCTTTTAAAAGTCGACAACCTGCCCCCTCGTAATTACGGAAATATGCATTTACCCTCCTGCCAAATATGAAAGTCCATCCATGAGTCTCTAATGGATGCATTTATCCTTTCCCCCCCGCCAGATATGAATTGGTTTCTTACCAATTTGTTACAAGCAATTGGCTCATTAGAGGCTCATGGATGGACTTTCATATCTGGCAGGGGGTAAATGTATATTTTGGTAATTACGAGGGGGCAGGTTGTCGACTTTTAAAAGACAGAGGGGTAAAGTGGAAAAGCGAAATATTAGAGAGGGATTTTCTGTAATTTAGCCTTATATTTTACTGGATAAAATTATTATGTTTTTACGGAGAGCCTAAATTTTCAATTGAAAGTAAAATTACAGTAAAATAAATAACCAAAAGAAAAATGTTTAACTGTGTTAAATTTAAAAATGTTATGTAAGATGCTTGCGTGGTAAGAAGATGACTATTTATGAAAATATAAATTTATTAAAATTATTTGTAAAAAAAATGTTTCGATGGGCCTAAATGTAAAAAAAAGTAAAAATAAAAGAGCCTAAATAAAAAATGTTAAGAAGGGATTTCGGAAAGCAGTATAGTTAAGGGTCTTCATGCATTTAACCGTGTTCACTTTAAAAATATAATAACATGATAGATGCTCGCGTGCTAAAAAGATGACTATTTATGTAAATATAAATGTATACAAATTATTTATAAAAAAATATTTTTATGGGACTAAATGCAAAAAAAAAACGCGAAGAAAAAGTACAAATAAAAAAATGTTAAGAAGCGATTTGGCAACGGCGTATAGTTAAGGGGGTATCCATGCATTGTTCACCTCATTAACGCGATTAAACCCGTTCCTCTCCTCTCCCCCGACCCATTTCCTCCGATCGCGACTCCTCCCAACTCCTCTCTCTCTCTCTCTTCGATCCGTTACCTCTCGAACCCTCCTCCCTCCTCCTCGTCCTCCTCGTCTTCCTCCTTCTCCGGCACCGGCACCGGCACCGGAGCTCCACCGCCACCAACAATGGCGGCGGCGGCGGCGGCGGCGGACCCCGATGGGCCGGACGCGGTGAGGCTGACATGGAGGTCGTGGCCCCGATCGAAGGTGGAGGCGAGCAAGTGCGTTGTACCAGTGGGCGCCTCCATATCGCCGCTCCGCACCTCAGCATCGCTCATCGTCCTACCCTACGCGCCCCTCCGCTGTAAGCCCCCCTGCGCCGCGGCGCTCAACCCCTACGCGCGCGTGGACTTCGCGGCGAGGATCTGGATCTGCCCCCTTTGCTTCTCCCGTAACCACTTCCCCCCTCACTACGCCGGGATCAGCGAGGCCAACGTCCCCGGCGAGCTCTACCCCCAGTGGACCACCGTCGAGTACGCGCCCCCGCCCCTCGACGCCTCCCCGCCCCCGCCCCCCGTGTTCCTCTTCGTCATCGACACTTGCCTCATCGAGGAGGAGCTAGGGTTCGTCAAATCCGCCATGCGCCGCGCCATCGGCCTCCTCCCCGACCACGCCCTCGTCGGCCTCCTCACCTTCGGGACGCAGGTGCACCTCCACGAGCTGGGCTTCGCGGATCTGTCCAAGATCTACGTGTTCCGTGGGACGAAGGAGATCTCCAAGGATCAGATCTTAGATCAGCTCGGGTTGGCGGCCGCCGGAGGGCGAGGAGCGGTCGCCGCCGGGTTCTCGAACCCTAAGGGGTTGCCGCAGGCCAACGGCCGGTTCCATCCGTCGGGCTCGGTCAATAGGTTCCTCCTCCCTGCGTCGGAGTGCGAGTACACCCTCAATTCGGTGAGATTGGATGAATCTCTTTCCCCACCTGCAGTTTTTACCTGAATTATGGTTGCATTTTTTGCAATGGATGGATGGATGCCTGCAATTTAAAGATTTTGATTTGACTGCCAAATTTTTGTTACTTTTGATTTCAAAACAATTCATACGGAAACTTGACAATTATTGCAGCATCTTATGTCAGGTAATAGATTATTTACTTCAAAAGGTTACAAGTACCTTAGTTCCAGAGGTGAGGTAGTAAAATCAGATTTTTTATCCATTTTAAAATGCATTATTGTTCAGGTAAGATCTGTACAGGTAGTTTCTGTGTGCTTTTGCTGAGTTATTAGAACAAATGGCTTGCTAATAATTTAATTTCGGCTTTTGTTTGCAGCTGTTGGATGAATTGCAGACTGATCAGTGGCCGGTGGAGGCAGGAAACCGAGCGTTGCGATGCACAGGTGTTGCTCTCAGTGTTGCAGCCGGCTTGTTGGGAGCGTGCGCGCCTGGAACTGGGGCTCGGATCATAGCTTTGGTTGGTGGGCCATGTACTGAAGGGCCGGGAATGGTAAAGGAGCCTGCTTTCTTTAATGCATTTTTCATGCTTGAATTTGTTCGGGCGAAGATTTGGTTTTAAAAAAATTGGGTTGTTGGTTTATCGACACAATTGCTCAATCAGTGGTTTTCCTGAGTATGTCTAGTTTAATTATGATTATTAGTTATTTTATGCTCTTGACTTGTTCAGAAATTATTTTATGTGTAATTGTACACGTTATTTGTTTGTGCAATTATTTATACAAAAGTTATGTAATGAACATAGTACTGATTTCTTATCGAGTCTATATTTCTACTAAAAACACACAATAATCTCTGCTTAATATGTAACAAATAACTTGCATACCATGCTATCTCGCTGCTTCTGTTCAGTAAGTTTGTTGGACTCACTGCATAAGATTTTTTACTGCATTGAAATTTTAGTGCTATTGCTACCACTTTGAAGTAATTTTAGGATTTTTTTTTTATATTCGTATCTGCAGATTGTATCAAAAGATTTGTCTGAGCCAGTGCGATCACATAAAGATCTTGACAAAGACGCAGCTCCACATTTCCACAAGGCGGTGAAATTTTATGACAATCTGGCAAAACAGTTGGTTAATCAGGGCCATGTGTTGGATCTTTTTGCATCTGCACTTGACCAGGTTTGTATGACATTTTGTTAGGATGTTTCTGAAACATGTTTATGTGATATTTAAGAAATTTTTACTTTATTTCCATGCATACTTGTTTGGTTCTCTTATTTTTTTGTAGTATTTTTTTGTTATACTAAATAATTTTTCATTTTATTTCTTACATACTTGGTGTTGTAGTGGTGTATACTCTGTGCAATGTATCTTCTTATGTAACAATATGCACTCTCACAAGTTTAAAATTTGAAAGCCTGATTATCCACTAGTGATTGATGTTTGTTTAACATGATATTTAATTTTAGGTTTGATCTATTAAGGAATACAAACATGTTGCTATGCATTTGCATCATGATAGTTTCAGGGTATAAGTAATGAGGATAAACTATTTGTTGTATAAATAATACAATGTATTACGGGTCCATCCACCCAGGACCGCTTGGCTACTTTGACTGACTACACTCTAAAAGTTAACGCATCTCTGACAAGTCCATCCGATGGTAACTTGAGGTGTTATCAGAGTTAATTCTTGGTAAGTTTTCTTTGTGGATTTGTTAATTACTGAAATTGTACTTCCTGGCAGATAGGTAAATTATGGGTCTTCAATTGATAGAATCTCGTCTTTTTTATTTGTTTTTCTTATAAATAAAAGTTGATGCCGCTCTTCACCTTTATCTTCATTTTTTCCATATGTGGTGATTTTGATTTTAGTTTGATTTGTAATCATGCAAAGATGAGTTATTGTCTTTCATTTGCTATCAATCTAACTCTTACCTTTTATAATTTCCATCAGGTTGGGGTTGCGGAGATGAAAGTTGCCGTTGAAAGAACAGGCGGTCTTGTCGTTCTGTCTGAAAGTTTTGGCCACTCTGTTTTCAAAGATTCGTTCAAACGAATCTTTGAGGATGGCGAGCGGTCTTTAGGCCTTTCTTTTAAGTGAGTTTTGCTGCAAATTTCTTCACGTGCAGGGCACCTAGAAAATTGTCTATGTACCAAAAGCTGATTTGATACTCCATAAATGGGATATAATTCGCATACTTGCACATGCATGATTCAGTGAGCATTTCCCTGCTAATTTAGGGTAAAAAGTGTAGGGCTTTCAGGAATGTAGAGCTTTTAGGAAATTAGTTGTTACTATGTATGTTTTACGCATTATAACCCAATTTACCATAACATTTTGCATTACAAGCTTTAGCTTATGTATAATCACCTGGGTTTAACTATTGTATTGTGCACACGAAGACCTCAGGATTCCCTATTCTGAACAATTGATTAAATTGAAAGAAGTGTGAGTAAATGATTCGCTGTCTACAATTAAATGTCCTGTTTCCCTATTTGGGGAAAGAATCTTCACCATTTGGTCATATGCAACTGATGCTATAAGTATGTGAAATACTACTTCTTTGCCTACTTTCTCATACATGTGCATACGACCAATTAAAGGGACGAGTCATATGCTGCTTATTTAGCTGTCTTTTCTTTGATTGGATAGATTTTTTCTAGCATGTTTCTTGTCATCCCGTGTACTTCTATGATAGTTATATTATATGTGCATTAATTAACAAATATTTTATGTGCATTAATGAGCGAATGACTTTGTATTTACATGTAATAAAGGAAGCTTGTGTATAGGCACACTGTATAACACCAGAGGTGTACTAATGCTTGTTAGCTTTTGTTTTCTAGTGGTACACTTGAAATCAACTGCTCAAAGGACATAAAGATTCAGGGAGTTATTGGGCCATGCACATCTTTGGAGAAGGTTTGCCTATTTTTTTTTTTATTTATAGTTCCTTTTCCTTTCACAGAAATGTCAGTTATCTCGATGTAATGATGTTATATCACATATCTTGCAGAAAGGAGCTCTGTGTTCTGATTCAGTTGTCGGTCAAGGAAACACAACTGCATGGAAAATGTGTGGTCTTGATAGGACTACTTCTCTGACCGTCTTTTTTGATATATCACCAAGTGATCGCTCAAGCCAACCAGGATATCCAAATCCCAATTTGTATATTCAGTTTGTGACAAAGTATGATGCTGGTTACTTTGGTGTACTTTTCTTTTATTATGGCTTCAAGCCTTCTCTTTTACTTTCACGGTAGAGTGTTGCAATCAGAGATATGATGGTCACTTTGTCTGCAGCTATCAGCATCCAGAAGGTCAAATGAGGATGAGGGTTACAACCATTACCCAGAAATGGGTCGATGGTACTGGTGGTACAGAGGTTAGTTTTGGATATATTAATATATTCTCTATCTGAGATTCATTGGAGATAAATAATGCAGAATTTCGTCTCATGACACTACATATGACTTGAAAGACAAAGAATGTTCAATATGGATGTGGTCTTTTTTCTGAGCACTTTTCTCCATTTTATTATGTTACTGTTGGTTGTGCTGTTCGGGTTTGTTTCTGGTTGGCAGATGCAGTTTGGAGGAGGGTTCACGTGGTTAACTTGTTTATTTAGATTTACTAGCTTTAAAAAAGTGTTTTGTGATTTTATTGCTGCTCCTGATGTGAAGCATGGAGACGATATTATCGTAAAGGAGAACTCTGAAATAATATGTGCAGAGATCAGTTTTCCAATTTGGAAATTTAGGCTTTTGTTTAGACTTATCCATTGTCCAGCATCAGTAACAGGCTAACAGCATGTTTTTTTCGAATGCTGTGTACTAGGCTCTGCTTGAAGATGTTATTAGATGCGTGATAGCGACCAGTTCATCCTGGAATGCGTCTTTTATTGCTTCAAATTTATTTGCATTTCTTGCTACTTTGTTCCGATGATTAAAGCGGGTTTTTTTGAATTTAGTATTTCTTCTTTTCTCAATTTTGTGATTGCTGATACTAAACAAGGTGTTTTGACTGTTCACTTGCTTCCAAGCTGCCTTTTTTGTCATATTGTTATGATTTTCTTCTTCTCACTTTTTCCTCTCTTATGACAGCTCTCTTTACTTGCAAATTGTTGTTTATCCTAAGTACTTGAATATGGAAGAGTAAGTTTCATGCAAATAGATGATATGCTAATTTCTATGCTTCGATATACTTCTTATTCTAGTATATCTCTTTGATGTGCATGTACATTTTAAAAGTGAAATCTAATGTGTTTCTTTTTGCTTCTATTGGCAGCTAATATTACCTTCTGTAATGTCTTGACTGCTTTTGTGTACCATCATTGTGACTGTAGGAATTGGTTGAAGGGTTTGACCAAGAAACTGCTGCTGTCGTTTTAGCAAGATATATCTCCTTGAAAATGGAGATGGAGGTAAGTCTATTTGATGACTTCACTACTCGCAAGTGCTTACTATTTCTAGATACTATGCTTCATATGCCAGAAAGTTGATCTATGATGAATAGTAGTCTTACCTAGACATATTTCTCTCTCTGTTATTTTGGGGCAATAACTTCTTTCAATTTTCAGGAAGAATTTGATGCAACACGATGGCTGGACAGATCGCTCATACGATTTTGTTCACGATTCGGTGATTATCGCAAAGACGATCCTTCTTCGTTTACCTTACATCCTAATTTGTCGCTACTTCCTCAATTCATGTTTAATCTGCGGCGTTCCCAATTCGTACAGGTAATGTGTTAATACATAATTATCGTAGAATATAGCCAAACTTTCGTAGTCTCAGTTACTCTCGATTATCTTGTTACAGGTTTTCAATAATAGTCCGGATGAAACTGCATATTTCCGAATGTTGTTGAACCGTGAGAGTATCACCAACTCTCTTGCGATGATCCAACCTTCCTTACTCTCATACTCATTTAATTCACCTCCAGCTCCTGTGTTACTCGACGTAGCATCCATTGCAGCAGATCGCATATTGTTGCTCGATGCCTATTTTAGCATTGTTATCTTCCATGGTATGACGGTTGCTCAGTGGCGCAACATGGGTTACCAGAATCAGCCAGAGCATCAGGTAACTTGTGTGAATAATACATGCTTTCGTTTGTTTGTTTTTTTTTTTTCCTGTAAATTCTATTTGTTTCTTACTTCTAGATGTGTTGATATCCTTGTTTTTATGCTATTTCTCTACATGCCTTCTGGAGCGCATGGGGCTAATTGTCCCGTCTCAGGCCCATAGCCGTTTCTAATCTCGTATTGTTTACTGCAATATTTATAAAGCGAAATTTGCACCGTACTTGATTTGCCAATAATTATATAATGGACATTAAAACAAAGAAGCTTGTCGAATATAATTTACTAGGAGGACATGATCTACTCTTTTGCTCGTGTACTAGCTCAACCTTGTTGCTACTTTATTTTGGTTGCTGTGAACTAGCTAGGAACCCAAATGCCGTTTATAGCAATCTGTGCTATTGCTTACGGTTTGGGCTTCTTCGACCCTTACTACAAACCCACTAGATGATAGTTTTGAATTTCGAAACTTGTCTTCTGGGGATTTTGCATGCTGTGCAGAGTGGTGAAGTAGGAAATTTGTTTTGTTTTGTTCATGGTGATAATTAAGCAAATAAATTTGTTACTACTATGAATTCACCAGGCAAGGCCAATGCAAGGGAGTAACGGACCCTTTCTTTGCCTACAAATTTTGCTACCTCACCTCCAAATTACTCACTTAACCGGTTCTTTGCAACATACTCTACGTTACTGATTGCAAAATATAGCTTTTGCATTATCAACTTTAGAAACTTTAGTTGCTTTTCAGAACTCCGATTCCTGATCTTTTTTGTAGTTTAGATTTGAACTGCATTGTAAAACATTGCCGTGCTATGGAAGGCAAATTCCACTTGTTGGTGTAAGGGCTCAAATTGTGCTATCAGAAACAAAACCCAAGCAAAAGGACTTCTAATCATCATTTATCCAAATTTGATTGCGTTAAAGAACGAGAGTGATAATTATTCTACGTAACTTATTCTTGAAATGCAGGCTTTTGCTCAACTGTTGCAAGCTCCTCACAACGATGCCCAGCTTATTATAACAGATCGATTCCCTGTACCAAGATTAGTTGTCTGTGATCAACATGGCTCGCAGGTCCGTATTATAATATCCTTCTGCTGTAGCATTGGTAGCCTTTGGCATCTATAATATTGCAGAAATTTTAGGAAAATTTTGGAAAAACTACTTTGTCGGTCTATAGTGAACTAATGCACTTTCGGTTTGGTCAAGCTAGGGCTTCTGTATAATTAGGGAAATTTTAGAAGCTCTAAACTATTTAGAGCTTCTGATTTGGGTTGCTGCTTCTTGGAGTAGAGAAGTTGGTCACCATGCGGGGGCACTTAATGCAATTTGTATAAATAAATAGCTGACGTATAATGATATAATAATCCAACCAATATGAAAAGAAAATCTCCCTAGAAGCTTAATAACCTACAATTTGCATGCCCTAAGTACTCACAAGTGCAACTGTTTGATTGGTCTTTTGCGCAGGCGAGATTTTTGCTGGCGAAACTGAACCCGTCGGCCACATACAACTCGGCTAACGAGGTTGCTCCGGGCTCCGACATCATCTTCACCGACGACGTCAGCCTCCAAGTATTCTACGAGCATCTCCAACGGTTGGCCGTTCAGTCGTAAAGACCATACATCATGCAAACCCCTTCTATTTTTAGGTAAATTAACTTATCATTATCAGAGCTCGGTGGTCGTTTTGATGTGTTGGTTATATTTCCTTATTATTATTAATTTTTTTTTTTTCCCGCTGTTTCGCTCACACCGATTTTCTCGTATGTGTTCTTCATAAATAAGTGCTTCTATTCTCTATATTTTGTTACTTCAATTAAGGAGATTAAGTTTGTCGTTGTATCAGGAGTCGGATCGATCAGAAGTTCGATAGTAGCAGTACATTCATTTCTTTCTTATTTTGAACTCTAGATTGGAAAAACTTGCTAGGGTTTGCAGTTTAAGGGCATAACTCAGAAATTTTTTGGTGATGTCATGTTGTTTATTTTTACTGCATTGAGAGCTATCGGAAAATTGTGTGAAAATGGTTTTATATATTAAAAATTTATAAAAATATATAATATTATAACTTTGTATTTTTCTATATTTTTAAAAGTACAAAGTTATTGGTGGTTATAAATTTTTTATAAGTTTTTTTAAATGTACAAAGTTAGGTGGTTATAAATTTTTAGCAATTCTTGGATGAAAGAATGTGCGGTTACGTAGGTTCTTTGGATTTAGTGAGTGATTAGTAGAATAGTATGATCTAAAAGTGTTCTTTGGATTTAGTGAGTGATTAGTAAAATAGTATGATCTGAAAGTAATTAGTCATGGTCGTTAATGGTATAATCTTATAAGCATCAAATTGAATTTTTAGAAGGATCGATCTAATAATAAAAAATTTATAACCATCAATTATTTGATATTTTTAAAAGCATTAGAATGATAATGGGCTTTTTAAATTTAGTGAATGATTAGTAGAATAAAATAAAATTAGTTAAAAATTTAGATCATAAGACAAAAATTTTAAAGAATATATAACGATATATATATATATATAATATATATATAAAATATATATATATATATATATATATATATATATATATATATACACACACTTTAATTGTTTGTTATAGTCCCTGCAGTGTGGTGGAAAAAAAAAAAAAAAAAAAAAAAAAAAAAAAAAAAAAAGGAGAGGGGTAAATGAGGTTGCAGGTTCGTCACTTGCTCCTATATTTGGGCAGATGCAAATGGATCCGGATTGATGTTGCTCTTTGCCTGATCCACTACAAAACCGGGTGGTAGCCGGTAGGTGAGAGACAATAAAAAAATAAAATAAATTTATCTGCTTGTATTTTACTCCAGCCCGCCCTATCTTGAATGGAGCTACAAGTGAAAGTTAAAAAAAAAAAAAAAAAAATCAATATCTTAAATCTGGTTCCACTGGCAACAACTTACGGCCCGTCCTCTCTCTCTCTCTCTCTCTCTCTCTCTCAAAACAACACGAAAATTATGTGCGCATTTTTATAAAAAAGCGATTAATTCATTTGACTTGGCATCCAAACAGCCTTAGTAATGAATTAATCTGATTCAATACTACACAGATTAACATAAAAGTTAACCCAAAAGCACTACTATCATAGAGCTATTAATTCATTACTTCTTACCTGGGGCCTCCATCGCTTTACCTTATATCGGAACAGTTGAAGTTGAACTGAAGTCCTAAATAATCTGGCAACAACTTGCACCATCTCCCACCGCTAGCAATGTAATACATACAACTCATCCACTTACAACTAACTACAGACAACCAAGTTCTATTCGCAAGTAAAAAAAGTTAAAATCATAATAACTAGACAGGGAAATCGGTAAAGGAGATGAGAAAGTCCATCAGTTTCTTCTCGTTAGCACACGGCGAAGCATCATCGGAGGACCGGCCATTGACCTGCAGAGAAGAGGATGATCGCGAAACAAAGAAATGCAGACCATTGACGGACTGTTCGGCCCGAACGAGTTTCAGAGGCGCCAGTCCGTGATATAGAGACCCATTCATTCGAGGTAAGCACTAACAGCTTTTTGAAATAGATCATAAGCTCATTTTTGCTTGGCACATACAAATAACTCTCTACAAGATTCTGATTTTGGGAATTAAGGAGCTATTCCAATAGCTAGACAAAAAGGCAACCACCGAAAATTAAGAAAGTAAAAAGGTTGCAGCCTACTAGAAAAAGAAAAAAAAAATGCAAAATTTACCACTAATTCATGTTCAAATACTGTTCTTCTTCATCAATCATCAGCCCCTAAGATTGTGAAAAACCCAAAACATGGATAGTTTATCGAATATAAGTTAGCAGATGTTTAAATTTTGTGTCAATTATCAGGAAAAGAATAAGCAGTAACAAAAATGGCATCACCCATTTCCTATTATCTATTCAGAGAGGGAAAAAAAAAAAAAAAAAAAATCCAGCATTGAGAGTTTTCTGGTATGCAAGAATAAAAAGAGCACATCGACAAAGAGCCGCATTATCCTATGAGTGGAGATATTAACAGAGCAGATTTTACTATTGACAGATAGATACATTGAATACAGTCATAATTCACTAATTGAATTGAACTAAATTCAATATATCTGATCTGCCTACAGTAAAAATTGCTCTATTAATACCAGCACCATTAACATTTAATTATTCATAAAAAAAATTTACCATCTTCGAAAATTTTAGTTGGAACTCACAAAAGCCCAAGAAGGAATGACTTAATAGCATTATAATGAGAATATAAGATATGACTTTGTCTAATTTCCAATCTCCTTACTCTAAATTCCAACTAAGTAGGCCTCCCTATCAATAACACAGAAACCACAAAGCTTATACTAGGTCAAAAACATACCGAAGTAAAAAACCATAAAATTTAAATGTTGGACAACCATGTTGTACTTTTACCATATTTTGAAGATACAAATATGCAAATCCAATTTCAATACGATACCTCAACCCACAACTCTATTTGGATGAATTATACATCTATATAAATGTGAATCTAGACTCAAGCAGGATAAGCCTACTTACGTATACTAGCGGTGCTATTAAGATACCTAATTTTGATATCGACAGATAGATTCATTGAATCTGGTTATTATTTACTGAATAGATTTTATTAGATTCAATGAATCTGATCTGTCCTTATCAAAAAAAGATATGTTAATATCACTTCCCTAAGTATACACTAAGTGAAACTCAGTTAAATAATATTTCAACTCTCACACGTTTTCAATTTAACCTAGAGTTAATGCATGCGGTGGCTACGAAAAGAATATTTTTGATGATTGAGAAAACTGTTTGGTAGCTGAAAAAAGAATATAAATAAACTAAAATATTGTCTTTAGACGTATTATTTTTCAACTACTATGGCCAATGGATGACATGACATGCCCAATCTAGAATACAATTTGGCTTTGCACAAGCTGTGCAAATTGTAAGAACTTATTTTCAATACCTGCTTTACCGTATCATCTATTACAAATACAGTTAAAATACAATACCTTTACTTGCATAAGAGATGTTTATATTTTCATATTCTTTTTCTCAACCACCAAACAACTTTCTCAACCATCAAAATAATTATTTATCTGGCCTCATCTTATAGATAATGTTCTAACTAAGCTCAACTCAACCTTCACTCTATAAAAGGTGGGGCTAGCCAAATGCGTCCTCAAAATCAAATATGTGTGGCCACCCCTGAAAGTGGAGCACTGGTGACTCTTCCTCATTCCTTTTCAATTGAAGCCAATTACACCTTGAAGCAAATTCACAATTTCTAAGTCTAATTCCTCATATAACTATTCATCCACCTTAGCATCCATCTGCTTGCTTCACTAATTCTATGAGAATATGGTTTCTCAGTGGCTTAACATTTTAGCCCATAATAATGCGAGGCATGTAGGTTACTTTCTAGTTTCAAAGGCATCAATCTTTTCCATATAGTGTTTATTATACTTTTTTCATCAATCTATATTTGATTCTATATCACAAAAATCCTCCTTGTGAATTCTCTTATTTAGTGCACAAACCCTATCACTGCCATTTTTGAGACAAGATGAAAAATACCAATAGATTAAAAGCCATGTCCCTAATATGAATACAAAAAAAAAAAAAAAAAAAAAAAAAAAAAACCCTACTGTAATTGGGGAGTCATTGCATCCATATTGAGGCGACTTGACTATATTCATCATTTTTTGGGTAATGCTCCGTATAAAAGAAGTATCCAAAGTCCAAACCCTCTGGTTCTTCCCATCTAAAATCCTGCTGCAATAGGAAGTCACCATATCCCACTATTCCATTAATTCCAATTACAAAACGATGTTAGTATTGTAAGAAAGCATTCTCTTTTTTTTTTTTTTTTTTTTTTTTAAGGATACTTCCGTACAACTCTGACATGGATCGCACAATCACGATTAGCAAAATATTGAAATGAGGTTGGGTCACTATAATGGAATATGGTGCCCCCCTATTACGACAAAATTCTGGACCGTTTGATGACTCCCAAATTTCTTTTTCTAGTCCTCCTAAGCCTATTCTTTCTATATCTAATCTTACTCCTATGACAAAAATTTCTAGATCCCAAGTTATTCCAATTTCATATGTAGCTTAGATTTTACTTTCATCAAAGAAGAGAAGATCATTCATAAATAGCAAATATGAAAGGACAAAATCTAATATAAATTCATAAGCTCATTCAAATTAAAACACGCACGCACGCACATGTAGCTTAGATTTTACTTTCATCAAAGAAGAGAAGATCATTCATAAATAGCAAATATGAAAGGACATAATCTATTATAAATTCATAAGCTCATTCAGATAAACACACATGTTGCTTAGATTTTACTATCATCAAAGAAGAGAAGATCATTCATAAATAGCAAACATGAAAGGACATAATCTAATATAAATTCATAAGCTCGTTCAAATTAACACACACGCGCGCGCGCGCACACACAGTAGCAAATATGGAAGGATATAATCTAATATAAATTTATAACTCATTCAAAATAAAACATGAGAACAAACAAGAAAACACACACACACACACACACACACACACACACACAATCACCACAATTAACAAGAGAACACTCGCACGCACACACACACACACCCCACAATGAACAAGAGAGAACACACACACACACACACACACACACACACACATAGCTTAGATTTTGCTTTCGTCAAAGAAGAGAAAATCATTCATAAATAGCAAATATGAAAGGACACATTCTAATATAAATTTATAAGCTCATTCAAATTAACACACACACACACACACACACACACCCCACAATGAACAAGAGAGACACACACACACACACACACACACACACACACACACACACACACACACATGTAGCTTAGATTTTGCTTTCGTCAAAGAAGAGAAAATCATTCATAAATAGCAAATATGAAAGGACACATTCTAATATAAATTTATAAGCTCATTCAAATTAACACACACACACACACACACACACACACACACACACACCACAATGAACAAGAGAGAGACACACACACGCACAGACACACCACAATGAACAAGAGAGAGAACACACAGACACACAGAAACACCACAAACGAACAACAGGGAACCCTAACAAGCCCTAGAAACCAAGAAACTCACTAACATCAAAAAACTAAATCTACCCAGCAAATAACTAAACAAAACCCTAATGATCGAAAGCCCTAGAGGCATAGTTACGAGATAACAAAATAAAAATAAAAAGAAAATTTCACTAAAAATTCTATGATCGAATATCATCGAGATCGTAATACAGAGCGAGATCAATACCTAACGGATAGTTAAGGAGCACACAAAAAAAACAAAAAAAACAAAAAGATGGAGATTAAAATGGGGCTTAGAAATCGTAATTTTTCACAACCGGAATCGTAGACGCCGAGGAGGAGGTTACAGTGCAAGAGATGAAGATCGGAGACGGTGATGGAGAGCTTCGATATCTCCTCGCTCCACCGCCATTATCGCCTTCGCCTTCGCCTCCGAGCTCCAAAACCCTAAAAATGGCGGAGACGAAGACAAAGACGATGAAAAGAGAAATCCGCGACAATGGCGACCCCAAAAAACCCCTCAAAACGAGGAGCACGCTATCATTAATGTAGCGTTGTGCATAAACACACAACAGCAAATCTCAGCCACTCATATCCGCCACGTGTCAGTTCCTCATACATCCGCGTGCCTCACTTTACAGAACCTATCCATTATATTTTCGATGTACCTCGTGCACCACGTCAGCAGTGAACCGTCCAATCATTCCTTGACAACGTGAACAATCTTATAAATTTTTTTTGGTTCAAATTTTAGCCAAATATTTGATTCAACAAATATAACACTAGAATAATTTTAAATTATTTTAATTATTCATCTCAAAATTCGAATAAAAAATTATAATATATTAAAATTTAAGAATCAAAATGTCACGTATATTTTTAATAAAAAAAATTTTGTTTAAATTTTACCCAATTTAGACCAAAATTGTAGTGGATTATAAATTCAAATATTTTAAATTTTAGATAAAATTTTTTAAGATGGTTGAGTAATTATTTAGATCTGATTGGAAGATTCAAAGATGACGTGGTGAACCCGGTCCACCAAACAATTTCGTTGTGTGTCAGGGATCGTTCATAACGCGAGTTACGTGACAAGAAAGCCTCGACCACCTACGTCCCTACGCCTCGAAACTACCCCCAACTTTCGACTTAATTACGAACATGCCACTTCTCAGTATCCGCGATGTCGCGCTTTTTAATGCGGTCTCCGTGGTCCAATCAGGAAAAAGCCCACGGTTCGAATGAAACCAACGGCTCTGATTCGCTCCGAGGGCCCGAATCGTACGGCCACGCATCGGAAGGGATTTGAGTAACAGTTCAAAACCCTCCCACAGTGCCAGAGTCGTAAAAAGTAAAAGACGATAGGGGTAGTTTCGTCAGAGTAGAATTTCGTTGCTCTATAAATACCCTCTCTTTTTCGACCCATTTGTCTCCTCCGGTTCTCTCTCTCTCTCTCGGTGTGTGGGTTTTCTCAGAGGGTTAGGGTTTGGTACCTGGGGCAATGGCGGAGCAGGAGAATGGGGCGGGGGCGGGGGCGGAGGCGGTGGTGGGGATGGTGGGGGTGAAGGCGCAGGTGGTGGTGGCGGGTGCGAAGGGGGAGGAGGCGGTGAGGTTCTACAAGGCGGCGTTCGGGGCGGAGGAGGTGAGGCGCGCGACGTACCCGAAGAGGAAAGCGGAGCAGGAGCTCCCGCTCCTCCTCTTCGCCGAGCTCAGGATCGGTGCAGCATCCTCGTTCCTCGTCTCCGATCGGATCGACGACGACGACAACGACTCCTCCGTCCCCGCCGCGTAAGCCGCCTCTTCTTCTAGAGTGGTTCTAGACGCCGATCTCGCGGCGGATCCGCGACGATCGGCTCGAAGAACCAATCCCTTCCCCTTCTCTGATTCGCTTCTTAATCTCTTCTTTGATCCATTAATGGCGAGTCCAGGGGGGGCAAGGAGGTCTCCGGAGCTGCGATCGTGATGCGATTGGAGTCGGAGGATCTGGAGGGTGCCGTGGCGAGGGCGGTGGAGGCTGGGGCGGTGCTCCAGGGGGCGATCGCCGAGGGCGAGGCGAAGCTCCTGGACTCGTTCGGCGTCGCGTGGATCGTCGCCTCCTCCGCCCCCAAAAACCCTAGCGCCACCTCCACCGCCACCGCCGCAGCTTAGTACGTAACACCATTCACCACTCCTCTTACTTATTTACTTAGTCGCTACGTTACCTACGTAGAAGTTGTGGTTTTCACTGTTATGGAACAAGGACACTGATGATATTATATTATTACGTAGTGTAGTAGTTTGTGTTATTGGGGATTTTCTCTTTTGCTATAATATTGCATGCTAATGCTAATGTTATAATATGGTGTGATAATTTTATTATTTATTATTATCATTTTTATGGTGTAAAGCCACTGTATCACGTGGTGTGTTACTGACACGTGGGGACCACACTCTATATAGTTACACCCCCTCTACTATGTACTCTTTCGCCTCGTTTGGCAATCGGTATAAGGGGTTATTCTTCTCTTTATATCCAAACAGCATTTAAGTATGGGGGGAACAGCTGTTTCCTCCATACCAGGTTATTCCGGTATAAGGGTAGAATAGTT
This sequence comes from Tillandsia fasciculata, assembly GCA_029168755.2. NCBI lineage: Eukaryota > Viridiplantae > Streptophyta > Magnoliopsida > Poales > Bromeliaceae > Tillandsia > Tillandsia fasciculata. The sequence continues at coordinate 904,652 of CM054943.1, read as the reverse complement.
GTTCCACCCCACAAGTGGAACAGCTGTTCCACCTGGTGCTTATTATTATTATTTTTTTAATTAAATTTTTTTAAATTATAAGATATTTAAATTTATAAAATTTTAAATTTTTTTATTTTATTTTATAAATTTTAATTCCCTCTATTATTCTTATTCCTTTTTAACTTACCAAACGTAATTTTTCTTATCCCGATACAATCTTTATACTCAACCAAACACAAAATTACTATAATTCTTACTTGTACCTGAACTTATACCTATCCCCGGAATAATCAATTTTTGTTTATGCCCGAACCAAACGCAGCCTTTTAGAAACAGGTCCCCCTTAATTTTATTTGCTCAGAATTATTTTATTATAAAAAATTAGAAGTTGAGGGATCTATAAGGAAAAAAAAAGGAATTGGGTTAATTTTTTTATGAAATTTAATTTTTTATATTTATTTTCTTAAAAAAAATTTAGTTATTCTTATATTTATTTGTATTTATCTGTTTTGTTATTATTAATTTATTATTTATTATTTATAAACTATAAATAAAAATATTAATTTTTAATATTAAAAAATATATTTATTATTAAGTATAAAAGGATATATTTATATCGGATAAATATTTAATTTATAATTAATTATATTTTTTTAATGAATAATTTTGAATGAATAAATAAAAAAAAAATTGTTTAAATAAAATTAATCCCAATTCATAATGGTATATGCGAGAGGTTGTTTGTGAACTTGATCAAACGGTGGGGCCCACTCCACTGAGTAGTGTCAGTGTGCTGTTTGTACTATGAATTGATGATATATATATAATATACAAGGTTAATTTACTCAATATAAATATATCGAAAAGAATAAAAAAAAAAATTTTATAAAATTTAATTTTTTATATTTATTTTTTTAAAAAATTTTAAGTTAATCTAAGTTTTTATATATATTTTTTTTATTTTTAACTTTTCTTAGAAAAATATAATTAATAATAAGTTTGGTAATTTTTTTTTTTTTATTTTTGTATTATTTTATCATTTAAAATTTTTAAAAAAATATATTTGAAAGGCTAAAACTAACGTTTTATATATATTGGGTTAAAAAATAAATAGTGAACTAAAGCGAGCTAGAGGTATATATATATATATATATATATATATATATATATATATATATATATATATATATATATATATATATATATATAGGCTGGAATACTATCGATAGTATCAAGTCATTGGTGCTATTAAGTTTTTAGTCGTTGGATTAAAGAATGCGTGATTAAGATGATAGTGGTTCCCTAGAGTTTACTAGGTGGTTGGTTGAATAGTAAAAATTTTAGGGAATCATGATAATTCCAATCGTATATCTTTTCATCCAACGGCTGAAAATTTGATAGCACCAGCCCAACTTTGCCACCCATTTTTTAGCCCTTGAATTGCATTGAGATTCGTGCTAGTCCTTTAATTAAAAAGAAAAACTTTTTATTTTTTACTTTTTCTTTTTACTTTTTCTTCTTTTTTTTTTCATTAAAGAGCCTCCACGAATCTCAATGCGATCCAAGGGTTAAAAAATGGGTGGCAAAGTTGGGCTGGTGCTATCAATAGCATTCCAGCCCAACTCTCTATATATATATATATTTAATTTTGTGAAAATATATTTACTATTCTATATGTTTATGTGGATTTTATAAAATTAATATTAATATGTATATACAACAGAGCCGTTGGTTGTGGGCCTTTTTGAAATTGGATGGGTTGTACACACTCAATGCATGGATGTGCAGGAGACTGGTGTGGTTTTTTTTTTTTTTTTTGAAAATACTATTTGTACATTCCTATTTTAGAATTTACAAAATTTAAAATAATTTTAAGTAAAATTATAAAAAAAATTGATGTGATAAATAGTGAAAAAATAATTTGAAATAATAATTTTTGGATAGAGAGAATGTATTATGTAAATTTGATTTTGGGATTTCGAATATGAATTGATTTTGGGGTAGAGAGAATATGAATTTGAAAAAATATTATTTTAGATAAATAATTTATAAAAAATAAAAATATATGGAATTTATTTGAATTATGAATAATTTATCTGATTTTTTAATTTGTTTGATTTGAATTGATATTTTTATGTATATTTATATAGAGCAATACAGTACGTACACATACTAAATGATATATTTTATTTTATATTTGTTTTATCAACTAATTTTTGAAAATAAAAATCATTTAAACTTTTTGAACCCTATGATAAACGGGTGGTTGGATTTATACCAACCAATATATGTAGGTTTAAATATATTAGTATAAACTGATCAGTATAAACCCAGTTATCAGTTAGAGCAATCAGAAATAAACTGATCCTCAAAACCATAAAGATAAAAGAGTCATCTTCGTACACGATATAAAAACCAAAACACTTGTATTGCCCATCACTGATCGATCTCTTTTAGAGCTCTTCATATATATCATCATATCCTATCTTTACTTTTAGATTACCAAACAAAGTATGACATTTTCACCTGCATCGAGCCGCCTCCACTCACAGCAGCACCATCCCTTCCCCTCCAGTTGCTTTCCTCATTAATGTCTTTGCTCATTTTCTCAACTAGAATGTGTAAGAACATTCCCAAACCAAGCAGCAAATCTCAGTTGCCTGATAATAATATTAAGATCGCTCTTTTAGCGTCAAACTGGTAGCCAGGGAATTCACATCTTTTCCAACATCTCATATGGCCAAAAAAGCACTTCTTGCAGTAGTCGTAGCCATTATGTCTCTCTTCTTAGACCTCTACCTCTCTCATTCACTTTTGTCGTCGTACTCGCTGAGACCCCCGAAGGCAATCTGAGCGCATGCGCGAAAATTCTCTTAGCAGCTCCCATCTGTTCTTTCTGCATATTCTCAGCCCCCGCAGCTCTTCCATTGCTTTCATTTCCGATCGAATTGCTCTTGGACTTAGAGCTCTTAAATGCGTCGCCATTTCCTTTCTCCAAGGAGCCAGCACCGTTGCAAGAAGTGCCTCCGCTTGAAGGCTCTCGGCTTAACTTGATATCCCATGAACTCGACTTTACGCTCGGCGAAGCACTCTTTTCACTGCTATCTTCTACAGCATTCTCTTCAAATCTCGTCGAAGAGAACTTCTCATCGTGAAAAGGAATTCTCTGGCCAAGTGCGTGCGCGATCATCCTTCTAGCGACTACCGGAACTTTTCGGGTCTTTGGGACAGTGCCATCGTCCTTCTCTTTGCTATTGTGAAGAGGAGCAAAGATCCGATTGCGAGCTTCTCGATAAGCAGTTTCTCTCTCCTCCAGTCGTGCTGAGAGCGTTAGCGACTGCATCTGCATCGGCTTAACTACTACTAGAACAAGAAAAGAGTATGAGAGAAAATACTATCAGATATTAAAAGAAACAACATTTTCAAGGCGTGCCCAAAATTATACTACTGGTGACTTTTATCATAAAATAAATCAAAAATAATTTGAATACTGAAACTCATGAACTATATGAAGGGCGAAAAAAGTGAAATAGTTACCAAAATCATCTTCTCGCCTTAACATCTGAAGAGATGATGTGGGGGATTCGAAGTCGTCGTCGTCACCGTCGTCATACTGCCATAATATATCACTAACGAGGACTGACGGACTGCCCCCGAAAAAAAAAAAAAAAAAAAAAAAAAACAAAGTTCAATAAGTTAAGTATACAGCAAAATACAAAATGCTCTATTATGAGTGTTCATAAGGGGAAGTGATTCAGAATCAAAGAACATTTGAAATTTACTTAAAAGCTTATTTTAAGGCATCAAGATTCTAGAAAACTCCTATCAACACAATGGCATTCTAAATCAACATCTTAAAGGAGTGCATGAATAAGTAAAGGCCTAATGAAGGTATTTCCCCAACATACATAGCTGTTTCCGGGCACCGCTGAAGAACCAAATGCCGATCATCTCCATCGCCGACGGACTCATGAGCAAAGCTACAAGAGTAACAATAATAATCATTATCCGCAACATGTTAAATGCCTATTTAACCTGGCTTTTAAAAGTAGAAGCTCGAATTTAAAGCTTTTGCTCTTATTTGTCTTTCTGAAATGGCTTCACTCAAAACGGTACCCATAAATATCAGCAAGGCGATGCAAAAGAAGGCGGTGGTACGGACTAGTCGGTTGAAGCTCCAAGATTCCCCCTACACTGCGTTGTTGAGTAATCCAATGGTAGATGTTTCAAATTGCAATGTAATGATCTTCAACAACAACAACAACAACAACAATGACGACAACTAATAAATCATATCCAGAGAGAACATATCGATCGTTTACGTCGCATCATCTCGCAGGGAATCAATCAGTGCCTCTTCTGTGGAAAGGATGAGATGCTTGCTGTATAAATTATCCTTGATAAGAGAAGCAAGCTCCTCCACCTGCAGATTTGCCCAACATGAATACACTCTACAACTAAAAATTCAGATTCAATCTTACATCAAGGATTCCAAATACTTTGAGTCTGCAGTTTAAGTCAAAATCGAAAATGTTCTAAACCTAAGTAGGGATAATGGATATAGTTTATACAGAAAATTTGTTCAAAATAATATTATTAATTCTAAAAGTTCAAACAGTTAAAAATACGTAATACAGTGTTCATGGATCTCGACCAGACTCAATTCATTTGAACTGAGCTCAGTTTCATTCAACTTATTAGGTTCATCTAACTCTACTTATTAGTCTCAATATATTATCACGGAAATTTATTTTTAATCCGTAAATAAATAGCCAACAAATTTAACAAAAAAAAAATTTGCCATTTTTTATCAAAAAATCAAAACTATGTATCCCAAACTCAATTTCTCCATTTAAATGTCACCATTATTCACTATTTTTTTAAAAAAAATCAAATCAAATCAAATAAAAAAAGAATCATTCACTACATAAAGCACTAAAATTATGTCTAAGACGCAAATCTTTTTTACAATACACCCAAAGAAAATAGGTAAAAAATTTGTGGAGACCCCCTCAACTATTCTTTCCCTTTTATTTATTATTACTGCAATTCATATAATTCACTAAACTAAATTGATAAAATTTTACTTAAAACAATTAAATTTACAAGCAAGAAAAATCCTTAATTTAATTGCTACAAAGTACAAACAAAATGGGAAAAAATAATTGAGAGGTGTATTTCAAAATTGGCCAATAATTGAGGGTGTCTCGTTACAATTTTTACCTCTAAATTAAGGGGGAAAAAATTCACTTAAAAATTCTCATACAGAGAGAGAGAGAGAGAGAGAGAGAGAGAGAGAGAGATTAGGGTTTACTTACCATGGCGAATTGGGTCATCGCCATATGGGATTAGGGTTTTGGGATCCCTAAATTTGAGAGCACGAGAGATTCGCCGCACAACTTGTTACTTGAAGCAGCAGACAAATAAAATTATATATATAAAAAAAAAAAAGAGGAAAAAGTGTCGGGGAAAGAGAGATGAGCTTGCCCTAAATTTGCGTATAGAGAGAGAGAGAGAGAGAATAGTGTGTTGTGCACCGGGTCTATAGACCGGGCCAATAGTAGGAGTGAGATAGTTGTGGTTGGTGTCGTACTTATTTCTTAGTGGTTAATAGTGTGTTGTGCACCGGGTCTAGTAGACCGGGCCAATAGTAGGAGAGAGAGAGAGTTGGGGTTGTGTCATACACGCATACGGGTTTCGTGGTGTCAGTAGTGTTCAGTGCACCGGGTCTAGTAGACCGGGCCAATCAGAGTGAAGGGTTAGCGTTGTTTAGGGTACGTGTTCGATTGTGGCTGGAGGGACTAGTGTGTTCTTGGATGACTAACCCAATCTAATAGATAATAGATTGTGTTTCAATTTACAATTTTATCTGTGAAAAAATTAGTACAATAAAAAAATATTATATTTATTTTTATAATTATATCGTTATATTTTTTAGGCTTAATTGCATACGGCTTTCTGTAAACATATCGAATGACAGATATATTTCTATAAAGTTCAACTTTTCACCCTACCGACTATCTCTATTAGAAAAATCTAATTAATCATAGGTTAAATACTTAATCTTAATTAGTTAATGAGATAAATTTACCTTTTTATCTTTTTAGATATTTTTGTATTATTTTAGCAATTGAGACTTTTGGAGGGACATTTTTAAAAAGACAAAACTGTCATTTCACATATAATCGGTTAAAAAATAAATAATGAAGTAACGGTAATAAACCGGATGGATATATATAAGTAACTTAGGATTTTTGAAGGGATAAATATAAAAGTTGAACTTTGTAGGGATATATCTGCTATTCGATATGTTTACGGAAAGTTGTATGCAATTAACTCTATTTTTTTATGGTCCCATTATATATATTTTTGCCCAACTCTGTCTAGAATTAATTTCATATAACTCACTGTAAACATATTAAATAGTAAATATATTTTTTTAAAATTTAACTTTTTTATATATATTCCTATCGTCAATATCCGTTACAAAAATTTTATAACTATCAATTAAATACTTAATCTTGATTAATGAGTAAGGTAAATTTATTTTTTTTACCTTTCAGATATTATACTTAACCACAAACGTATTTTTTTAATAGTTTCGAAAATAAACAATAAGCTAACGATAACAAACTAAAGAGACATGTATGAACAATTTAGAACTTTTGAAGAAATAAATATAAAAAATTCAACTATGTAGAAATATATTTACTATTCGATAAGTTTACAAGAAGCTGTATGAAAGCAACCATAAGCACTTCTCCACAACGTCTATTATCCCAAATAAGAACAAACAAAAAGGGGCAAACATATATTTTACATTACAAGATCATTCACAAGGGAATCTACATTTGACATGCTATCACAGTAGTGTACATCTTGTGTTACATTCATGTGCAGTTCCATTGTATTCACCAGTTTTTTACATGGGATTTTTTATTTCCACAACTTTACAAAAAATCGGTCCGCAATAGCGACGCAACACGCCCGTCATCCTCTTCGCTTCTCGCGAATATAACTTGTGAGAGCGTAATTTTGTAAAAGAATGAATGCCTGAAGCCGAGTGGAACATATTCATTTCGACTTCGAATGTCTGCTTCCACTGAAGTTGGATCCCCTGGAAGCAAAAAAGTAAGCTACCGATCGGGGGAAAGGTGATCTATAGTAGAATGGAAGAGAACTCCTTGGAATTGGATCCTCGAACAGAAGCATTTCATTACACAATTGATTGGGAGGGCTGCGACAGGATAAATTACGGCATTAGAAAGAGAAAATAATGGATGATAAGTAAAAACGTTGAGTCGGCTACGCGACCTTTCAAAATTTTGAAGTTACTATCCAACATTTCAATTTATTTGATTTGAATCAATCAACGATACTTTAACTTCAAAATTTAAGCTAATTTGTTTACTTCAATGAATTTATAGTTGGTAGTCGACTCAAACTAGTCCATAGTTCAGATAAGTTCTATACGTTTTTACCTAGAAGATGTAACACGAGACATTTCTTTAGGAGTTTCCCAAATTTTGGCCAAATTATGATTCTCACGGCGCAATAAAAGATCTAACTTAGCCCTAAATTACAATGGCAAGTTTTAAATGTTCGATAGAGCTTTAGCAATACAAATTTATATAGACGCAAATATCTATGTTCTGGAATTAAGACTAGAATGAATTCATAAGGTAAAAGCTTACATGCTCAGCATCTGAATGCGACGATATCCCATGAGTGCCAGCAGAATTATCAACGAAACTCGTTAAATCTCTTTCAACAGGAACAGCGTTTGGACCATCATTCCGCTTCACGAAATATATTTTTCAGTCACGATTACATATTACGAATAAACATACACTAAAATATATACATATAACGGGAAGTTGAAAAGCATTGTACCTTTTCAATCGGAATATTATTACTTTCGCCAAGTTGTAGAGGGTCCATTTGACTCGAATATCTTTCCCTGGGTAAACATCCGACGCAATTAAGAGAATCTATTATCGACCTGTCCGGTCGTTTTCCGTTTATGATACTCGGATCCAAGTTGCTGGGACCCCATGTGTACATGACAAATTTCCTCAGCTGGTAACACGAAAACAAATAACGTATTTTTTTTACTAATTAAAAAAGAAATAGAGATTCGAATGTTGATCCATGAGTCCAACTTGAGTACCTTGCCCCAATTCTTCTGAGCGCGCCTTCGAGTTCGAATATCTCGCATTACAGTATCCTCGTCACGCAGCTTTTTTACTCTGGCCTCGCACTAAAGAGAGAACGAAGTATAAATCAATAGGCCGAAGTAGTGTCATCATTGTGATGCAGTTATCTAAGATTCGAGATATCGGAGTTGGTATTGAATTAAAGAAACAGTAGTAATTCAGGATTAACACTACTATCTTAATCAAACAAAGATTAAACAGATTTAAAGGCCAATGTTGGCAACTAACAGATTAAACCCAGGTTTAGTTGATAGCTGATTTCTTCATTTTAACACTTTTCATACTCCAAACCCGGCCTTCCTTGCGATCGGAAGAAAGTAGTTCAACCTTAGGTGAGCTCTTTAAAAGTAAAATATTTGCAGTTAGGAGAATAATGATACTCCAATTTTGTTTCACTGCGTTGCATTTTTGTAGGCGAATAGATCAGAGCCTGAATCTAAAAATAAACAGCCCTCTATTCAGTTTAAACTTTAAACTCGACCATGTTCTCCAAAAATATCATTTTTTTTTTTTTAATTCCACCACCTCCTTAGGATTGTCAACATCGTTGCGACATAATAAGTCAAAATGAGATAAAATGAGATACGAATGTATCATAAGAAGGGATAGTTACTTACTTGCAGCAGTAAGTAAAGGAAAACCGCCAAGCAGAAAACATAAAGACCGCCGATATTTGCAAGGACGCTCACTGCATGAAAAGAATAGCCAGAGTTAGAATTTTAATCCAAAAATTATCTCCCTAAACACCTTGCATGCATCTTCTTGATGAATCTATAGAGGTAACAAAATGATTCGAAAGAAGTATGATTATCATGTTCTTATATATTCTTATTTACCTCTCCTCATTCTTTATCTTAGATTACAACTAGACAGATGTAACCGTGGAATACACTATTAAAAAGGTCGGCTTTTCGTAATAATCCTTAGCGATTTGAGAAAAAGAAAATAAGTAAAAGAAGCGCAAAGAATCATATCGTACATAAATAAGAATTCGTACCAGGTCCCATGACACTCTCCTTATCAATCTCCACTATATAATCAGAAAGATAGCTGACGTGCAACGTAGTGTTTATCAATCCATCCCTCGGATTTTCAAGAGAGGCTCGGAGACCATTGATATCAGAAAAAGAAGAACCCGGAATGAAGTCGTTGAGCAGAGGCTGTATGAGCTTTAAGTTGTGCAAGTTGTGATACAACTGAGGGAACAACTGAACCCTCAATACATTCAAATCCGGCCCTCTATAAGTTCTCGGCTGATCATCTGTGTAGCTCTCGGACTTTATCGTGCCGCTAACGAAGCTCACATGTTTATCATCGCCATGATCTTTCGCCGTTAGGTTGAACTGGAAACCTACGGCAGTAGCAGGGTCGCCTGGGAGGTCGACAAACTGCCACGAAATGTAATGGTTTCTTCGAGGAATCTGACAGCGATTGCATTTAAGAGATATGGCAGGCCCCATGCTTGTGTTTTGGCAATTGTAACTCACGTATTTTGATAAAGGGAAGACCCTGTAATCGATAGATCCGGGAGTACCGACTACTAGAGTGCGAGGCCCACGCAGATGAGCACAAGTCATGCTAGAAATTGCGGTTATGTTGAATTCCAGATCGTTGACGAATGATAACCAATCCGGAGCGTTTGCAGGTCTAACTCTGTGCACCTCGATGCTTCGCTTCGTGATGACTTGATACAGAAGTCTGCCAACAGGAAAAATACTAAAATGATAAGGCGTGATTTAAATCATGTCTAGAAGTAGAGAACTAGTTACGCATTTAGTCCTTGCAGTTTGACCTTTGATTTAAGCAAGCTCTCAGACATTTAATCGCATCAGTTTAGTCGTCAATTTAACGACAATGAAGGACTACATTGCTACGCACAAAAAGCTTCTGCGACTAAAATGATAAAACTGAAGCTCCGAGGAAATTATTGAATTTAGGATCAAACTTTAGGCACTAATTTATAATCATCTCTCCCAGTAACATCCCGATTACTCACGCAGACAATAGACCGATGAACAGGATCGAGCTCGCCACGGAAAACGTTCCACCTAACTCTGTTTTTCTTTTCACTACCAACTGCCGGTCTTCCTGCATTAGAGATACAACATAATGTTAGAAGGCAGTTGACCATATCAACACCAGAGCTAACAAAAACATTAAAATTGAAAAGAAAGAGCACTCGAACAAATTCTGAATGGGAAATATGCGATAAAGGAAAAGAGTATGTATCTCAATTATGTAAAAAGCATATATCAAATTATTCAAAAAGCATGTAGTATTTGGTAGATAAGGTGTGCGATCAAATATTTAGAATGGATACCATATTTGACTTTCAAGTCATTTTTTTGTAGAATAAGATAAATCACATTGTCGGTGAACCATGCTATCACACCAAATCACATAAAAAAGTCTTCGTACCAAATAAGTTATCATCAAATAACTTATTTCTGTCGGATCGTTTTGTTGGCGCTAACTATTAATTCCAAAAGCTCGAGCTGTTAGAAATATGCAACCAATTAACTTAGGCCCCGTTTGGTTGGGGGATAAAGGGGGAATATCCCCCTTTATCCCCCAATTCTTGCCAAACACTGAGCAAAAAAGTCCTGGGATAAATTTTTTTTTTTATCCCTTGCTTAACGGGTTATCCTGGGATAACCCGTTAAGCACTATTCCCTTCCCCCCTTGGAATAGGGTTTTATCTCGAGGGCAGTGAATGGGATTTTACTTTCTAATTTGCTGTTATGTGAACTCAGATTTTTTAACAACCTATATTATCTGAAACTTGAATTTTGCATTTACTAAAATATACTATAAAATCAAAAATATTCTTTTTTTTTTAGGTAAAATATAATTTATTATTTATAATTAAATTGCTTCAATTTTAATATAATAATTAAATTAATTTTTCTATAAAAAAAAATAAGGGCAAAATTGGTATTTTTATAAAAATTCTATTTTTTTTTTTCCACTATCCTCTACTATTCCATAATTTTAACCAAACACAATTTTAACTATTCCAGAAAATACTAACTTTTCAACCAAACGCAATTTAACTTTTATACTTGATTATCCCGGAATAGCAAGCTATCCCAGGTATAAAAAAATTTATACCTCTTAAATTTATATCCGAACCAAACGGGGCCTTAAAGCGTACAGAGCCTCTTGTCGTTAGGTTTATTGTGGACCGCAGCCCCGCTCAACTTATTGATCTCACCCAACTCAACTTATTAGACTCCTGGACCTCTTGTCGCGGGGTAGGAAGTTGGATCTATTTTTAACCCATAAATAAATAACTAACAATTTCAACATCCAAACAAAGCCTAAGAAATATAATATGAGATAGCTCTAGTTTTCTCAAATTTGTTGCTTGGAATCATTAGTTCATGGTATTTTAATAGATTATGAAGAACTCGGTGGGATTTCACATGATATAAACAAATTCTGCCGTTTTCAAAGCCGGATTTGGTGAGAATTCATTTGCTGTTATTATTATTCTTATATTCAAACTAGATGTAAATCAGGAAAAGTAAACTAAGTAAAGCAATTTTCCGTGTCTTTCCGAACAATAAAAAAAAAATGGAATTCAATTCAACTACAATTTATTCAATGCGGAATTATGTTCATTTCTAATTGAATTCAAGTGAATTCTACTCGCGACCGATCCACGACAAAATTTAAACAATTTTCCGTGTCCTTCCGAACAACAAAACAGAACGGAATTCAATTCAACTACAATTTAATTCACCACATAAAGTTGGATTCTACTCAAATTCAATCCTACAGATAAGAGATCGCGAAGCGGAAACCCTCACCAGCCAGTGCCGGGTATCGAACGCGAAGTCGAGGCGGCTGATCCACCACCGGATGCGGAACCAGGCGCTGCGCCCGCCGTCGACCCCTCCGAGCCGGACGGCGAAGCAGAACGCGAGCCACGCGACGAGGACGACGAGCGTGGCCTCAAGGAGCACCGCCTGCGACTGCGTGAGCCGCCGGATGCTGTCGAACGACAGCACCGTGGTCAGAAAGAATTGCGGCTCCGCCGACACCCCCGACCCCACCACCCACCCCCGGCCATCGCCGCCGAACAACAAACAGCTCTGATTCACCAAATAGTGCCCGGGATCGCAGGCGCACCGCGTCCCGTTGTACCGGAAAGCGTTTTCCGGGCACGACATAGCCCAATTCTAGGGCTGACAGTAATTCCAATTCTAGGGTTACAGCAATTCCAATTCTAGGGTTGGAAAAGGGTTGCTGTGTGTGTGTGTGTACAAGAGGAAGTGCAGTACAAGTATAACACCGACCCTAAATTCTAGGGTTAGAGTAATAGTGGGAGTAGAGCACTAAACCTAAAAATGGTGTTGCTCATATCCCCATTGAAGTTATTCTGAGAAGTTAATTCTAGGGTTAGAGTAGTTGTTGGGAGAAGAGCACAAACCCTAAAATGGGTCTTACTCTTATCCCCAGTAAAGTTATTCTGAGAAGTTAGTGCTAGGGTTAGAGTTGTTGTTGTTGGGAGTAGAGCACTAACCCTAAAAATGGTCCTCCTCTTCTTATCCCTGGTGAAGTTATTCTGAGAAGTAATTCTTGGGAGAATAGGGATTTTTTTTTTTGGTTTTTTTTTTGGTGGGTGAGAGGAATATAAGAGAGGAGTATAGAGAGTGGAATAGAAGGGGAAAAAGAATAAGTGTTGTGTTGGAATTCTCTCTCTAGCCCCAGGTGAAGAGTTATGCTTTGCTTTTGAATTTAGGGGGCATAAGAGAGAGAGAGAGAGAGAAAAAGAGAGTAAGGATCTTTTTGGATGCATCAACAAATATATATAGTTAAATTATGGGTTAATTGCATATGGCTCTATGTAAACATATCGAATAGCAGATATATCTCTACAAAATTTAACTTTTCATATTTATCCTTTCAAAAGTTCAACGTTATTCATATATATCCCTACCGTCTATCTCTGTTAGAAAAATCTAGTTAATTATAGATTAAATACTTAATCTTGGTTAGTTAGTGAGGTAAATTTATCTTTTTACCCTTTCAGATATTTTTCTATTATTTTTTAGAGGAACATTTTTTAAAAGGCAAAACTGTCATTTTATATATAATCCGTTAAAAAATAAATAGGGAACTAACGATAATAAACCGGAGGGATATATATGAATAACGTTGGACTTTTGAAGGGATAAATATGAAAAATTGAACTTTGTAGGAATATATCTGCTATTCGATATGTTTACAAGAGTCGTATGTAATTAACCCTTAAATTATACTAAAATTTTATTTTTTTTAAGTTGTAAATTTTTTTATTTTATTTAGATTATAATTTTAATTTATTAACATAATGATAAATTTTTACTGTAAATCCAAACATCCTCTAAAAATAGGAATGCCATTGAGTACTTATACTTGAAAATTTATAAACTCCATCGAAACGGATTTATTCAATGCTTAACGAATATAAAGATCAAAACTCGGACAAATTTGAAGTTGAATATGGATTTCGTCTGATTCAAATCCAAACCCAACCCTGATTCGAATCTGAAATAATTTTACATTATATATTTGGATTTGTATTTAAAAAATTTAGATTTAATGTTATATATTTTAAAATATGATAGGGAGAAATAATTATTTCTGATTTGGGTTTTAAATTTTTGATTGGTTCAAATTTAAATATAAATTTTTAAAATCCGTTAGATTTGAATTCATATTTTAATTTTGAATTTGTAGTTAGTTTCGAATTTGAATTTTTAAAAATCTACCCCGAATCCAATTCGCTGGCATCCCTAAGTAAAGGTGGGGAGGGAGAAATTCACTTCTCTCCACCCTATAATGGATAGGATATATAATATATATATTTTATATATATATATATATATATATATATATATATATATATATATATATATATATATATATATATTTTATTTTATATAATGGTGTTGTTGGGGTTGGAGACTAAATTGGACCTAAACAACTGATTATTTTTAATTTTTTTATATTGTAATTTATTTTGTTAGCAAATTTATTATTATTTATGTGCATATATCAAACAATCTATTTAGATTATAATAAAAATAATGCTATTCGTATATTTAAAATTTGATGTACGATATATATTTTATTTATTTTGGGATGAAATTTTTTTTATCGGTAAGTTCGAAATGATCAGTAAAATTTATTTCACCCTAAAATAAATAGAATGTAATATACACATTTAATTTTAAATATAAAAAAATATATTTTTAGAATAAATTATTTATGTCAAATTTAATTATATTCTATATAATATATAGAATAAATATTTTATTTTTCTTTAATTATTCTGTTGTCAAATAATTTTGAGCTTATGTGATTTGATGTGATTGACAATAAATATATTTTTTAGTGACATCTTCTTGCTTTTAATTTAAAATTTATTTATTTATTTTAGGTTGGATTATAAATTTTTTTAATAAATAAATATATATATTTTTTACCTTCTCATCTGATTTTAAAAATTTTATATTTTATCTTTTTAAAAATTTAAACCTTCGGTAGAAATTCTATTAATTTTTTATAATTTATATCAAAAATATTTTTAAGATAATAAAATTATATTAAAAATTATTTTTTAAAATAAAATAAATATAACTTGGTCATTTTATTCTCTCCATTAATATAATTTTTTTTTACATGATTTCACATGTGATCTTTAATTTTTTTAAAAAATTATTTAATTAATATTAGTCACTTTAAATAATAAAATATACATTTATTGAGTTAATTCAAATGGTTAAAAATTTTGATGATGAATATAAACTTTTTACAAAATAAAAAAAAGTTTGAATAATTTCCATAAATTTAATTCATAAGTTTCAATAAAAGTTTCTTTTTTTTGTTTTTTTTTTTTTTTAAAAAAAATCACTGGATTTTCTAGCAATCATATGTTAATAATTAACAAAATTCACATTAAATATTACAAAATTATCAACTTAATTGACAAAAATAATTTAAATCAAAAGATATAAAAACGAATATTCCATATATATTATTAAAAAAATTAAATAATTATAATTGAGAAATTAAAAACAAATTGAAACAAATCGAATTTAGAAAATAAATTAATTAAAAAATAGATTTAGACCACCAATAACTATTTAAATTTAAAATATAGATTTAGATTTCATTTTATATAAAATGTATATATAAATTTAATTACATGATTTAAATTTAAATTTACTATATACAAAAGCGGATTGGAATAAAAGAATATTCTATACATATTATAGAAAAAAATAAACAATCATAATTAACCAACTAAAAGGAAATCGAAACAAATCACATTTAAAAAATAAATTACTTAAAAATAAATTTAGAACTCAGTGCTACGCGGGGACAAATCAAATTCTTCTATTTTTTTTAAAAAAAATTATTCAAATAATTTTTTAATTTAATTTTTAAAATTTTTGTCCAAATAATTTTTTCAAAGATTTATAATTTTTTTAAACTCTTATTCAATTCTTTTAAAAATTTAAAATTTTTGTATAAATAATTAAAAGTTTTAAAATTTTTTATTATTTTAAACCATAATAGCTTTTAATAGTTAAAAAACATTTAGAAATTTTTGAAAGATTTTTAAATATAGAAAATTTTTAAAATCTAAAACAAAATACTAGGCCATCACGGGTCCGACCCGGCCCGGTCTGAATTTTTATACGGGCCCGGCCGGGCCGGCCCGGACCGGTTCTGGTCCAGCCGGGTCGGGTCGGGTCGGGTCGGGTCTTCACTAATGCAGTTGTTTGAGTATGGTCACCTCCGGTGAGTTTACCTCCCTACGTAACGTCGCCCGATTCGCACAAAAATATTTTTTTCGCGGGTTATTGGTTTAAAAAATCGGAGGTTACGATTACTCGCCGGTGAGTGCACCGCGTGAGTTGAACGGTCAAGTAGAACTATCAATTAAATAATTCTTTAAATTCAAATAATATATTCAAAATTAAATTTAAATATAAATTCAAACTTTAATTTAAATTTTGGAATTAATGCAAAATTTTAAAATTTTGGGTACTATGAAACGCATATAAAAAGTATTTACGGTATAACTAAATTTATAAATAAATTAATTAAAAAATAGACTCTTTCTGTCATTTTTTAATTTAAAATCCAAATTCAAAATTCATTTTAACTTAAAATTTTAATTCTAATTTAATTTGCAAATGCGCCGTACATTGCACGTGCCGTTTAGGTGTAACTAAATTGAAAATATATTTGAAACAAATCAAATTTATAAATAAATAAAGTAATTAAAAAATAAACTCATGCCATCAAACATCATTTTAAATTTAAAATTTAAAATCCAAATATAACTAGTTAAATAAAAGGGATAATTGCCTGTGTACCCTGAAATATGAAGAAATATCTGATTTACCCCTCTTATTTTTTTCTTTTCAATATACTCTTCATACGTTCCACCGTTATTAAAAATACCCCTACCGTTTCCCTTTGTTAAGTTAACTAGGGTTAAACTAGAGTTAAATAATAATCGGAGTTGAAAACTATCAGATATACCTATTTTGCCCGGGTTTAGCGTTTAGGGCTTAGGGTTTAGGATTTTTTAGGGTTTTAGGGTTTAGGGTTTAGGGTTTTAGGGTTTAGGGTTTAGGGTTTTTTAGGGTTCTAGGGTTTAGGGTTTAGGGTTTTAGGGTTTATGATTTTTTAGGGTTTTAGGGTTTAGGGTTTTAGGGTTTAGGGTTTTAGGATTTATGGTATATTTGAAAGGGCAAAATAGTAATTATACACAGATAACGGCAGTTCCAAACGATACACTAACAGAGTTTAACTTCAGAGGTATTTTGGAAAGAAGTTGGAACGTAAGAAGGGTAGTTTTAATATTAGCCTTCTAAGAGGGATAAATCTGAAAACAGAAAAATTTTTAGGGGTACGTAGGAAATTGCCCCTAAATAAAAAAAGCACAAGATGAGGGTTAATTTCATACAGGTCCTTATTAACATATCAAATAGCAAATATATTCCTACAAAATTTAATTTTTTATATTTATTCCTTCAAAAATATTAAATAAAAAAATAAAGTTAATAATAGATTAAATACTTAACCATGATTAGTGAATGAGATAAATTTATTCTTTTATTCTTTCAGACATTATACTTAACCATAGTTTGAAAGAACATATTTGCAAGAATAAAATTAATATTTTATTTATATTATGTTATAAAATAAACAGTAAGCTAACGATAACAAAAATATATAAAAATAACTTAGAATTTTTGAAAAATAAATACAAAAAGTTAAATTTTGTAAGAATATACCTGGTATTAGGGGTGTCAACGAGCCGAACACGAGTGAGCTGGGGTCGGCTCGTGCTCGGCTCGTTTAATAAACGAGAAGAACGCGAGCCGGCTCGTTTAAATATCGAGCTGAAAAATTCGGCTCGTGTTCAGCTCGTTTATTAACGAGCCGGACACGAACTGGCTCGCGAACAACAAGTTTGATTTTCATTTCTATTATTAGATGTAAAACTGAAAAAAAAATAAAAAATAAAAAAAAAAATATAAAAAATTAATAGCTTAAAATCTAAATAGCAATATATATATATATATATATATATATATATATATATATTCGAGCCGAACACGAGCTGGCTCGCGAACAGCGAGTTGAATTGCCACCCCTACCTGCTATTCAATATGTTTACAAAGATTCGTATAAAATTAATCCTTAATAATAAAACATAAACAAATTCTCTCTTAAGATTTTATTATAAAAACACATCAAGAGAAAAGCATTGAGAACAAGGAAAATAATGAATTATCATTTGCATATAATTAAAGGCCATAAACTCTACAAATTAGCACCTTATCCAGAGCTACTGTAAAATTCAGGTGTTATGTAGTGCAGAAATCGCCGAAATTATTTCATTACAGCAAAAGGAAAAACGATTTAATGCGACGACGACGGTGGCGAGTGAATTCGACGGAGATCTGACGCCTTTTTTTCACAACTTCAATCCAGAGTGAACCGCGACCACTCCGCCGACGAGATTCTCGTACTCGACTTTCTGAAAACCTGCACCTGCAATCATTCGCGCGAACGTCTCCTGGGCAGTCACAAAAAGAAAATTAAAGATCAAATTAGAAGTAAAAAAAAAAAAGAAAAAAAAGTGGTATACAGAAAAAGCCCTGACAAATTTTCTTCTGCTTTCGCGGCTTCACCTGATTAGGGAACCGTCGGATACTCTCGACCAAGTATTGGTAAGATTCTTTATCGCCCGCCACTAGTTCTCCCATAGCTGGAATGATCGAGAACGAATAATAATCGTAGCTGCACAGAAAAAATGCAAGTTCTTAGACAACACCGCTAAATGTTTCGCGACAAAGCGAACTTTTTCACCTCATAAAATGTTTAACAAATCCTGAATCGGATAGTTTCGTTATACACACGACAAGTTGTATCGAATGTCGATACAATAATACAAACTCACATCTGCTTGAAAATAGGGATGTCCACATGACTCAACTCCAAGCACAAGAACCTGCCTCCTCTCTTTAATACCCTGAAATAAAAGAATGGAGTAGAATGCTGATATCGCGACGGTGCGAGCCTCTAGCACATGCTATGCTAGCGGCCCAAAAGTAGCCACTGGCATGGCAGTTCTTGCCTTCCCTAATGAGCTAATGAGGGATGCCGTATGATGTTTATTAACAAACAGGGAGTCATTCTTGAATACGCTTGTTGACACTACTTGTCGAGATTTTAGAGCCTATTTGGCCTAGTTGGAGCTTCTACAGAAGTGCTGTTAAGTAAAGTTGTTCGAAATGCATTCATATCGTCGCACATATCTCTCCCCTTTAAATTGGAGATTTTGCTTTTAGGGCCCAAAAGCTCATTGCAGCTTCTCGCCGCAGCACAAGCGCCAGAAATTTCGTTACCAGAATGCTTTCCGGAACAAAGAAGCTGTTCCAGAAGAAGAAAATATGTACCGCAATTCATGTCCAAGGAAGTTTCGTTTAATCATCTATGACTTCAAGAAGGACTCTTTACCTGTAAGCTTCAGCGAGGGCTTTCTCAATGTGGGTCACATTTCTAATCCCAAAAGCAATAGTGTATCCATCCATAGACCCGTCCTCAAAACTCAAAGCTTCAGCATCTCCCTCAACCCAACGAAGGCAACGCTCCTCACCAAGACCTTCGTACAAGTTTTGTTTATTTAAATTGCGGGCTTACAGTACGAAAAATGAAATAAGACAAAAGGACAAAGAAAAAGTTGAGAATCTGCACCTAGTTCAACGGCTCGCTTCTTGCCAACATTCAACATATGCGGGTTTATGTCACAAATGTATATTTGTGTATCTTCTTCTATTTCAGTTAGACCATCCCGCATGGCTCTGCGGCCCACATTTTTTATACTTTCTAGAACACGAAAGGCTACATCACCTGCTCCGCCGATGTAAAATTGCACATATATGTTCCAATTAGTAATCAACTCCCCATAAAGAGAGCCCAAATCATTTAAACACAGAATAGTTCCTTCAAAACCCGCAAAAAAGAAAAATGAAAAAAATGAAAAGAGGACGAGAGATTATTCGGGGTGTTGCAGGGTGAATCTAGATAAAAGTTTGCAGTACCTTGTGCCCCTTTCACTAACACTAAGAATCAGCTGACCACAGGTTAAGAGGCATTTTCAACTGAACCTATATTTTCAGTTTAAAGATTTTGAAAAGCAAGCAAAACCAAATCATAACGGAAACCAGGTGGAACCGACACAAAATTTATTCAGCCCAGTTAGGTTTCATTATTCCGTTTAAGCTTCTCCTTTAAGTTAGATTTCTTCGATGGATTGATTCAAGTTTCGGTTTGGGTTTTTTAAGATAATTTCTTAACCAAACAGAAATCAAAGCTTAAAAAATATATAGATCTGGAAACCAAACCAAACTAAACAAAATTAAATGGCTCATTCAGTTTTCCATTTCGAGCCAAATAACAAACACCCCTAATGATCATAGCAGCTAGCACATGCAATTGAATTAGAAACCCCACTATAACAACAAAAATCGATAAATTAACATTAGCTAGAGTACCTGTTCCGCCAGCCACATCCAGATGCTTCATTCCAGGAAAGGGATTCAGCTTTGAAACCAATCTGCGGGAAATATTGAGCAACATATTAACTATAAGGCTACGCCAAAATAAGGCAGCACAAACTAGTATGTGAAAACAGTACAAACCGTTTTGTAAATTTCCTAACCTGTCCTTCCACAGCCTATGCAGTCCGACGCTCATCATATCATTCATGAGATCGTAATTCGAAGCAACACTGCTAAAAACATTACCAACCAACTTGCTCTTCTCATCCTCTCTTACTTCCTTGAACCCTGCATCAAAGACATCAATTTTTATAGCGCAGGCAACAAAAAGTTACGAAACAATTAGAGTTCCCACCACAATTTTATAGCATTAGAGGGCGGAAGATTGAAAGCGCTTTTGGACTTTTTGGGGCCTTCCCAAGAATTTAAGAATCCATCAGCATAGTTCGTATCCACCGTGTCGTATCGTGCTAACAAGATACCGGCACGATACAGTTTTCATATCGATGGTACAACTCAAAACCCTATTTTCTTTAAATTACTAAGCAATTTTTTTAATAAAGTTCAAAAGATTTGATAAAGATGCATAATGAGCAATTAGAAAATTTTGTTGCTAAAAAAAATAAATATTTCATACTATTATGTGTCGTCACACATGTATTTTTTATAACCAGTACTCACCGTGCTGTACTGTGCTAGCAAGTTTTCGGCACGATCTCGTGCCACGGCACTTAAATTCTTAGACCTTCCAAAACATGAAAGCATGTGCTTTTAGACACAATAATCCCAAACTAGGCCTCATTATTCAATAATCGAAGTTGAAGAGGGAAAGCGAACAATCTTAAGCAATAAGGTGATCCAAAAAAGTATGTTCGTAGAAGAGAGGAGGAAATGCGAAACGATGCTACCGAAACTAGTGGCATGGGAATGGAGGAAAGCAGCACTCCGAGAAAGAACGGCCGGGAGATCTCCGGCCAGTTTGCTTGCGCTGCGCCTCAAAGCCATTTCGTTCCTCTACTTTTAACCCTCCTTCTCCTCCAATAGGATATAATTTGCTGTTGATAAAACACATCAGAGCATATACGAAGGAGCCGATTAAGCATCGAACAGTTTACGACCCATAATTGGTGACAAAAAAAAAAGCGAAAAGTTACAAAGCAAATGCAGATAAACACAAAAAGCTAAACTAAGCAACAATCAACCAACTAAGATGTCAAATTGTGCCCTATTTTCTCACTTTCAAACAAGGATCTGCGCCGTATGAAATAGACCCCTCATTTTTCTCAATTTTCACCACCTTAATTGTTTCTTTTTTGATCTTTTGGGTTGATTTTTATTAATTTCACTGGTAATTCAAACGAATCTAAGGGGTTTAATCACTCTACAGCAAAATAACAAATGAGACTCGGATCAATTAACGAATACATAGCAAATAGAGAGCCATTAAATCTAACAAAAAATTCACTGGTAAAAGGGTGATTGTTCATGTTCCAAGCAATGGTAAGACGATAAATCATAAACTAAATCAAAAAACTGAATCAAATTCCACAGCACGGAGATTACAACTCAAACTAAATCATTTCTCTTTACCTCAGAGACAAGTAATCGTGCTTGGGGAAGAGGCGAAACCCTAGCGAGCTAGGGTTTTGGTCAGAGAGAGAGAGAGAGAGAGAGAGATCGTAGGTGGAGAGGAGGAAGGTTAAATTACCCGAAAAACCCTTTCTCTTTCTTTTAATTACCCCTTGATCCCCTGAAAATAAAATAGGAACAATTTTGCACGTATCCCTCGAAACTTAGAAAATATTATAAAACTCCTTCAGAATTTTGACTTATTAAAATCAACATCAATCATATAAATTCATAAATAAAAGCATAAATAGTAAATACCCTTCTTATTAATTTTTGATTCAATTTATATCACTTAGAATAACTTTTTCTCATTTGTTTTATAGCATAAAATGAATATTTACCCATCGAATAGTTGAACAAATTTTTATAAATTTAAAGGCATTTTTTTTTAATTTGGTAATTTTAAGAAAACTTGTACCCAATTAGAGGTGTATAGAAGAGCTCAAATAAATTTGGATAAATATATTTTTCTGAAAAAAGCCTCAAATTTTCGTAATTATACTGCTAACACACCAAATATATATATATATATATATATATATATATATATATATATATATATATATATATATATATATATATATATAAAATAAATTGACGATAAAAAAAAATGATAAATACTAAATATACACTCAAAATTAGATGTACATCTTACTAGGGATGTCAATGAATACGGATACCTGAAATTTTATCTGAATTTGAATTCGAATGAAATGATTTACCCGATGTTAAACGAATATGAATCAGATATGGACATAAAAAATAAAAATCCCATGAATTTGAATTTGGATATGAATTTTGATTATATCCAATCTGAAACCAAACCCAACCCGAATTGATTTTACATTATATAAATATTTAATATTATATTTTAAAATTTTAAATTTAATATAATATATTTTAAAATATTATAAAAAAAATAATTATTTCAGATTTAAAGTTTTGAATTCGAATTCAATTTGGATATAAATTTTTAAAATCTGTCAGATTCTGGTTTGGCAGTCTTTGGTTTGAGTTCGGATTTTTAAAAATCCACCCCCGAATCCGATCTGTTGACATCCCTACATCATAGTGGAATAAATTTTATCCATCACTTCGAAATGATCGATGAAAAAGTTTTCATCCTTGAAAGATGTACACCCAATTTTGAATGTAAAATAGCATCTCTCAACAAAACAAAAAAAAAAAAAAAAAAAAAAAAAAAAAAAAGGCATTGGATTAATATAAAATTGTATGTAAACTAAGTTCAGTAAGAATAAAAAAACCAGATCGGATGTCGACTACGGTCACAGGCGAGCAAAAGAACTAATATTTCTATTCTCACCAGATTTGGTGTGGAACAACAGAAGTGTGATTACGAAAATCCAAACACATACTAATGAGAACACAATCCATGCAGCAGAAATTCAGTCAGTACCGATCCCGATTCGAGTAAGAAGAAAACACTAGCTCAGCTGTCGACACCATGGCGACGATAAACAGAAAGATCTGCACCAAGCCATGAATAGGCAACTTCAGATCTTTCATAAGCTAATTTGAACGAATTGAGCTCAACAGTTCTCGTTGGTACTGTCACGGCGAGTAGCAGAACTAATGTTTCTATTCTCACCAAATTTGGTGTGGAACAGAAGTGCGATTACGGAAATCCAAACACACCCGAATGAGAACACAATCCATGCAGCAAAAGGTCAATCTGTATTTATCCCGATTCGAATACACGCAATTGCCACTTCAATCTTCAGCACAAAAAATGTGTTGCCAGAGCAGGTAAGTATCATACTACATATTGCTTAGTAACAATTTCTCAAACAAGAGAGAATTTGCTGCAAAATGCTACAGAGATTCAGAAGAGAGAGAGAGAGATTGATTAGTCTCATATTTGGGGCATCAGAGATGGTTTCATGCTTCCTCTTCAGCCTCCTCAAGCCAATTCACAAATGGCTCCAGGGCCTTCACGAAAGTTTGCCTGCAAATTGATTAAGTACGTAAATGTAAATCATCAGAAAATCATCAGAAAGGGCACAAAGTCAAGAACAAATACAACTTTTGAATTAAAAAATACAGTCGCAATAGCCGACACTATCATTATATCATGAGCATTTAACACAAAAATATATACAATCAAATATTGGATGATATATATATATATATGAAAACTCATCAATCAACTATCAGATTCTAAGGTATTTTCACATGGCGAATTTTAACTATGTAAAAGAATGAGATTTGTTATGTGCGCATGCGTATGTGAAACAACATACCTGCCCTTAGGGTTCGCGCCCCTGCGGAACCAAAGAAGAATGGTATCTTCGGCGAGTACGTCCTGATCATAAAGAGACCTCACAATTTCGGGGAACAGCTTCATCAGTTTAGCATCCTCGTAGCACTGGATCTGAATTTTGTACATGAGCTCCAATTCCAGCCTGCCGCTCGTACAAAAGGCATTCAAAAGTTTGGCCCAGGTTTTCACCTGCATATGTAACAAAAATGCAAAGCACGCACATAAGCATTTTTGGTATGCATTCTGTTCTCAGCTGAAAATTTTCAGCACGGGAGTGAGCGACTTTTCAACGTCAGTATATATTAATCAGACGAAAATTTAGCCCTACAGCAAGTTCACGATGTTTTAAGCGGCGGCCAAGGAATAGGCAAATCATGATATACTTATGCGGAAATTCATAATTTTGTGCATTTAATATCCTTTAGGACCTTAACTAAAAAAGTAAATAACATACTTTTAGACGACAGAACCAACAGTTATATAATGACAGCGTATATCCGTCAATATGCAACACCATTTCCCAGTCGATATTGTCGCTACACGAAGCACAAAAAATTACCTGGCGAAGCGCGGCATTAACATTCTGCTGCTGGTTCTTTCCGGACCACTGAATGGCATCCATCAACACATCCCACAACATGCGCACAACCTCTATATCAGGAAATTTTGACTCTTTAGCCTGCTGCTTCACAGTCTCTATGACTTCGGAAATATCGGTCTCCTCTGCAATCAGGGTAGTCAATGCGGATTTCATCTCCTTCAGTTTGACTTCGAACATTTTCTTCTCATTGTACTCGACAAGTGTTGTCAATCCTTCTTTGCTGAATATTAAGAACAAACCAGAAAGGAATGGGACAACTAAATTGCGAGAGTAATCCAAGGACGCACAGCAAACCAAATAACAGCATGTTTTGACTAATAGCCAATAATGTTCTAGAAAAACATCAGTAACAACCACCTTGTATTTAAATTTAGCATATTCAGTGAAAATAAGGGTGCAAAGCAAACATCTTAAGAAGATGAGCAAACTTAAGCGCATTCGAATACGAGCCAAAACATGTCAGCGATTTAAAATATATTTGGAGGATTTTGCAAGAAATGGGCAATCTTTTAATTTGCAATTCTAAGGCACTTTTCTAATACATACATTGTGCCAAATTTCTTTCGATAGACTGAAATGGTCCTCACCACATCATGATGAATCTATGGACAGAATAATTCACTTACAGGGATTTTTTTCGATAGGATTTATTTCTCCGAAATTTAAGAACATAAAAAATGGATTGGAGATGCAAAAATTAGTGTATGTGAAACAATATAATTATTACATGCAACATACAAACTTCTAGTAAATAAATCTATGAATAGTTGCATCTTAAAGCTCACATGGAGGTGGAAATTCATTTCGATGTAATTAAAGGCGTGCAGGAGCCATGAACAATATCAAATCAGGAAGATCATCTATTACACATGATCAGATACGAAGAAAAACTTTTTACAGATTTCGAAAAACTGGGTGAAGAAATAGTTGCGAGAAAAAAACTTACTTGAAATGCTCCGAGAAACCTTCAGGGGACCGCTTTGCAGTTGGGAAAAATTCAAGGAGATTATCCTCCATTTTCCCTTTCTTTAAAATCAGTATAAGATCATCTAAACTGCTGTCCTTCAAATATTCCTTAAAGAAATCGGACATGAAAGAAAGTGATAGCCCCTTTGCAACGAGACTGTCTTTGAGCAGCGGCTGGAACACAGTCTCAGGCGGGAGGCCCGAGAGCTTCTGAGAAAATGTGAGGGCTGTAAAAATGGCAAGCTTCTTCCTTTCATTGTCTTCGAAAAGCTCCAGAGATTGCAGGAATTTACGCATGACATTTTCGAGGCTTTTTATCAAGAACGGTCTCCTGCGTAAGATTTTCTGAATGTGGAGAACATACGGTAAGATGACTTCACGAATTGGTTCGCAGTCTAGCATTGAGAAGGAGTGCCTATCTCCTTCATCAGACTTTATTGTGCCGGGTTGAGTGCGGCCACCGGTGAAGATAACCTGAAGTTATTGAATGATTAATTACTTTTGCATAATCAAATGCAAAACCACTAATTGGAAAAGGGTTCATAGTTTCATTTTCCTCCACAGCATTTCAACTGTCACAATTGGGTTCATAGCAAGGATTTAAGTGCCGTGGCACGGGTCGTGCCGAAAACTTGCCGGCACGGTACGGCACTGTGCGTGCCGAGCCGTGCTGATGAGTGCCGGTCATAAAAAATACATACGTGCCGACACATAATGGCATGAAATATTTATTTTCTTTAGCAACAAATTTTTTTAATTACTTATTATGTATCTTTATCAAATATTTTGCACTTTATTGAGAAAATTATTTAGTAAGTTTAAGAAAAAAGAGTTTTGAATTGTGCCATCGGCACGGGGGATGTATCGTACCGGTATCTTGTTGGCACGGTACGGCACGGTGGATACGGTCCGTGCCGATGGATACTTAAATCCTTGGTTCATAGTTATTCTACTTCATTGCAATCATATCTTTTCAATTGAGTTCTTCAATCAAATTGGACAGAAATATTTATGAGGTCGTCATTAATTGCCTTGTAAGCAAGGATTTAAGTGCCGTGGCACGGGGTCGTGCCGAAAACTTACTGACACGGTACGATACGGTGCGTGCCGAGCCGTGCAGATGAGTACCGGTCACAAAAAATACATGCGTGCCGACACATAATGGCATGAAATATTTATTTTCTTTAGCAACAAAATTTTTTAATTGCTTATTATGTATCTTTATCAAATATTTTGAACTTTATTAAGAAAAATACTTAGTAATTTTAAGAAAAAAGGGTTTTAAACTGTGCCATCGGCACGGGAGCTGTATCGTGCCGGTATCTTGTTGGCACGGTGGATACGGCCCGTGCCGATGGATACTTAAATCCTTGCTTGTAAGTAATTTTTGAACTTCTCACCAGGCAATTATGATAAGATTTCTATTCAATTTAGCTGATGAATTGATGCAAAGGTGATTGGAAAGCTGGGGACCAAAGTGGAAACCCCCCCAACTCCAGTGCAATTTACTGATTAAAAAGAAATTAAAACATCACAATCCACAAAATTGGACAATTGTTGATCAAATAGTTATACCAATGCCGAATTGCTTAAAATTACTCGAATTTACTTATATCTAGGAAAATGATGCAGTAATGACAAAAAAAACATAATTCACATCAACGAAACATATTATCAAACAAAATAATACAAAAAAAGAGAGTTGTTTGTCCCGATTAAAAGAGCACATAGGTAAAAGAAAATAAATAAATAAAACACAAGATGCATGACCAGAAATATTTCAATACTAGACAAGTTTATCCACCTCCTGATTTACATTATAAGAAACAGTAAGTGAGAACAATGTAACAAAGGGTTGAGTACCTCAAAAAAGGTGTCGCCGTACCGTGAGAAGTCAAGTTCTGAAGATTCCATGCTTTTGGCAACAAGCTCCTGCCATTAATAACCTACTAATTAGAAGTCTGATATAGTGCTATTATAAGGAAAAGGTTGAACTCCAAGAATGATAACTTAAGTTCCATACTTTCTCAAAAGACCTTCAAACAAAACAACAAAAACCTCCACACCGAGCTTAAATATGAGGTAAAACACTAGGTCAAAGAATAAATGGTATAGCATCTAAGAAGTATAATAAACCAAGTCTTATTTAAATACTAAGTATGAGGTCCCGAGTCTCCCTTGACTTTAATTAATGAACTTATATCTCCAGAATAGATGGAGTCGTATTATGAACTTGTAAATGCTTAGCGAGTTCCAACAACTCAGTAAAGTTATAACTATATCGTCAGAGTTTAATGATACACAGAATTTATTCACTTGAGATCAAATCTCTTTGATTGCAAGTAATAGTTGAATAGTAAATGCCAAAATAATCAGCAGTTGTGAAATGTGACTGTCAAGTCTTACCAGATCACCAGCATTCTCCAGATATATCTGGACCACTGCATCAGCAAAAGCTGAAGGATCCAAAGGAGTTGTTATATTCCGTTTGCGGGTCTTAATCCGCGTGCCTCTGCATTTGCAAGGGGAAAAAAAATTATTAAGTCATACCTTCAAAAGGCAGTGAATTCAACCAGCTATAACTATAAGTTCACCACTGCAATATAAACTTCTGAAGAAGGTGTTGCAACACGTCAGTTGTTTAAGTTTCTAATTAATTTCATCAATATGCGGAAATCAGAAGTTAAGATAAAACCAACGTAGAAATTTTACAACTGATGCTATGCTAGCTTATGGGAGGACTATATGGCTACGCTATTCTTAAGTAAAAGGGTTTTGTGCATGTGTCTACAGATAATTGGAAGCCCCACAGTCAAATAAAAAAGAGAAGGAACTACCACTTTTTATCGGTAGCACATTGCTAGCAATTACAGTATTTATTTTTGCGTTGGCTCTTTTTTTTCCTCAACACTACAGCTTCACTCCCTAGTTTAAGCATGTTCATTTCTACCGCGCCCTAACTTGGCCCAAACCACACTTCCAATCGGCAGTTAAGTACTGTAAATCATTCTAAGCCAGTAACACATCACCTCCCGAACTCTGCAATTTACAAGAAAACTACCTGCACAATCTATGCATTTTAACCAACAGCCCAACCCAAATTTCTGTAAACTTTCAAAACACTATTATCCCTCTTCTTCCGTCTCGCTGCTATCCTTAAGAGATAACCTCGCATTAACAGCAATTCATAAACCACAACAGGAAAGTCGAGTACAAATATCTCAAGCATACGAAACTACAAAGCTAACTAGAAGCCAATGTCTTAGAGCCAGCTTATCTCAAAAAACAAATTTGAGATTGTCCTCGAAACAAGTATAAAGCAAGATAAAATCTCTTTTGCGTTGCTATATATATATATATATATATATATATAGCCCCAAAAGTTTACGAAAACATATAGGTAAAGAGAAAGAACACAACTTACCCTAAGGTCGGTTTCTCCTTGGAGCTGTAAACAGAAGACAAAAGAAGAAGATTAGTCTCATCCACCCTGCTAAGATTAGTAATTTCACAAAAGGAATATGTAACGACCCGACCCATTAGCAATAATAACTCGTTGTGCCCAAACCACTGGTCCAAAATATTTAAGCCTGATTCTTATTACTAGTGTGCATGGTCTCCTCATCAGCCTAATTACACACACAGCTCAAGATCACCGGGCGATATGAGACTTGTCTCGCTAGTCTTGTCATTCAGACCCTGACTCAGCCGAGACTCATTACACACTTTCGGTTGGTGATTGGCTCTAATACCAAATATAGTGACCTGGCCTATTAGCAATAATATGCTCAAAATACTTAAACCCAATTATTATTACTAGTATCCATGGTATCTTATATACACAATAAGAATCCTATTTTCATCCGATGTGGGATTACTGGAGTGTCACATAATAACAAATAATTTATTCCTAATAATAACGAATAGTATATTCCAAAGTATGACAAATAGCTAATTCAATCTACAGAAACCGAATTTGCAGAAACAAGATATATATAACAGGGGTAGATAACTCTCAGCCTAACATTATGAACCATAAAGAACAAAGTTCTTAATCAAGGTAATCAAATAGAGATCCAAATGTTCCATATGTACAAAAATAATCTACGAAGCATAAATTTCAGAAACAAAACCCATCAGATCTAAGAGGATGAAACAGAATCCAAACAAAACCATGAACAAAAGAAATTAACCCTTAAAAAATTCGACCAAGATCCGATCTTTCGACCAAAAGAACACCCAAAACCATCCCTCAAAACCGAACTAACAAAATATAAAACAAGTAAAAAGAAGGGATAAGAGATCAATTCGATTTCTCATCGCTATCTCATAAATTAGGTCGAAAGATCACATTTTTACCCAAAAAAGAAGCTAAAAACATCAAATCGAACAGGGATTATGTCAATTTGGCGAAAAATTTCTCCTAAGATCGGATCCTTCCACCAAACAACACCCAAAAGAGATAAAAAACGCTAAGAAAGATCGTAACCTAGCGGACTCAACCGGATCGGGATCTAAGCAACACAAAGAAGCAATTTTTTTTTTAAAAAAAAAGCGATTAATCTAATTTGTTACCTCATAAACTGCGACGATATGGATCGATCGAAAAAGGGGAGATCTTCTCAGGAGGAGGTTGAAAAAAAAAAAAAAAATGAGAAAGAAAATTTTGTGGAAATTTTATGGCGGTGGATTTTAGTAATAGAAATTTTTTTTTTTTTTTTTCCTGTATATAACTTGGTGGGAGGAATTAGGTAAGAGAGGATTCGCTACAGGGTTGGATGTAGCAATTTTGTACGTACATAGAAACGTGGCTAATTTTCATTGGTAACACTAACACACAAGCAAAACACAGCAATTTAGGGAGCAAGTGTTTGTTTTGTTTGCGTTTGGACAGAATCGCGGAGCTCGACTTTTGTGTGGCCTGCAGGCCTGCACGCATGAATTCGTCTTATTAGACGGTGACTACAGTGACTTCGCGTAGACACCAATTATTAAGTTTTTTATTATTTACATTTGAAATAATTTATAATTATTTAAACATATTTAAAATTAAATTTTATTATTTTTTAATATAATATAATTTTAAGAAACATAGCAAATAACATATATGAATAAGAATAAAAGTAATATTTTATTTATATTTTATTTAAAAAATAAATATAAAAATTTGAATTTTATAAATATATA
Organism: Tillandsia fasciculata; assembly: GCA_029168755.2. NCBI lineage: Eukaryota > Viridiplantae > Streptophyta > Magnoliopsida > Poales > Bromeliaceae > Tillandsia > Tillandsia fasciculata. Next base: position 873,710 of record CM054943.1, on the reverse strand, counting down.
TTTGTTAATCGTATGAAATTAATCTATAAAATTATATTTAACGGTGCGGGTCGGGTGGTGGATTCGGATGCCCGTTTGCTGGAAATAAAGTGGGGCTCATTCTTAAAATCTCGAATCGCTCACTCTCCCCCTCTTCGCACGATGTCCTCGTCGTTGTTCGCGGCGACCCCCGCGCCCACCTCCCTCCTCCCCGCGGCGGCGCCCCGCCGCCTCCGCCGCCTCTCCGTGCGCAGCGCTGCTGGAGCGGCGGCGGCGGCGGCGGAGGAGGCGGCGGTCCTCCGGCGAGCGGCGGAGGTGGCGGATCTCTCGGCGGGGCTCACCTCGCCGCACCCTAACTTCGGGTGCGTCATCGCTCGGAGCGAAAAAGCCCGTGGCCGTGGCCGTGGCCATGGCGGAGGAGGAGGGGGAGGGAGAGGGGGAGGGGGATGGGGAATGGTGGTGGTGGTGGGGGAGGGGTTTTTGTACGCGCAGGGGACGAAGTGCGCGGAGCTCCAAGCGGCGGAGGCGGCGGGAGAGCTCGCGCGCGGCGGCGCCGCCTACCTCAACCTGGAGCCCGGGGATTGCTACGGGGATCACACTGCTGTGTCCTCCCTCGTCCAGGTTGAATTTTTTTTTTCTTTTAAAAAAAAGGAAAAAAAAAAAACCCCCCTAATCTTCTCTAGTTCTGTGTGGTAATTTGATGCTTTAGAGTTGATTTCGTGAGGCCCTTTTTCCCTTTTTTTTTTTGTTTTCTGTAATGGATTTTTCTGAAGAATTTGATAGATTTTTGTATTGATTTTGTTAAAAAATGTAATCTTTTCTCTCCATTTCATGTATATATTGCATTGTTTTTCGGTTGATTCCTGGATTAAAGAGGAAATTTTTGAGTTTTGGGGGCGTTTTTTCTTATAATTTCCAACTAAAATTGTCAACTTTGGAAGCATATTTTCATGCTTAATGTTTACTTCCTAGCATTTGGTTTTCTTACGCTTGTTCTCTTTGTAATCTAAAGGTATCTTCGCTGTCTCAAAATGTTTTTATTTTTTGAGTTGCATTTGTAGTTTCTATTTATCTCCTCACTTGATGAATTTCTCCTATTTTAGTAGCTTAATTTCTTGTTTATATCTGGTGAACTATCCAACATTTTCTCTTGTAGCAACTTTGCTTGTTTTAGTAATTGATCAGGATGTATTAAGAATGTAGGATTACACTCGCGGTTCGATTAAGTTCACATACTTCAATTTCCTTTGTTCTATAGAGCAACTTATAGTAAGCTCTTGTTTAAGCATCTTGATTTGGTTTTTGGTTCTACAGCTTAATATTTAGTTACTTTAGGAGAAATTTTGGTCATATCTCGTCGTAATGGGATATCTTGGCTTGTTTGGCCACTTCTTCGTCTGCTTCCAGCAGTGGCAATCTCTGTAGAGTGATTGCTAGAAAATTTTGGAGCTTCTATCGCAGCGACAAGCAAAATTGAGATTTTTAGCATTAAAAGTAGAAGCTTTAATTTGCTGCCTCTGATTTTGTTGCGGAAAGAAGCTGTTGAGTGATATTGATATAGTGCTTCTCCTTGTAGCACTACTTAGCACTTCATCAAACATCATTACACCCTATAGCAGGTTCAAGCAGGCCCTTTGAATGCTTGTTGTGGAGGAGTTTTTATTTTTATTTTTTTTGATTGCTTTCATGTGTAAGTTTTAATGAAATTTGTCTTTGTCACGCTAAAGTTTTGAATTAGGCAGGAATTTCAAGAGTTGTCGTCGGTCTCAGACACCCGCTGCAGCACTTGCGAGGGAAAGCAATACAAGCCCTTAGAAGTGAAGGCATTCAAGTCGATGTTGTTGGGGAGGAGTTGCAGAGTAAAATATTCGAGGTGACTCTTTGAAGTTCATAAATTGCTTTTGAGCCATAAGGATAATGATTTTTGCCCATTATTAATATCTTACTATTTTTCCAATTAGTGAGCAGTTATTTCCGTTTGCAGTATGATGGTTTTGCTTATCTCAAATTCTCGAAGTTAGATCTTCATGAAAGAATGGTTGTATGAGACTACATTTCTTTTTTCATCAGTTGTAGGCACAAAGAAGAAGTGTCTTTAATGACTACTGACTTATGTCTTAATTATCCTCTCCCCCTTTGAAATCAATGGCGTTAATGAAGTAGTTGGGGCAGCAGGTTTTTACAAGATTTTATGCTTGTCCGGCTTGACTTATGGAATAGCTTATCTACTCTTAAAAACAGAAGCTTATTTAAACCAGACGTTGGACTAACGAACAATATGGAGCTTTTGCTATAGCAAGAACCTAAAATTAGAGTAATTTGAAGATTTTGTGGAAATTTATCTTGATTTTTGTACTTCATGAGCTTGTATTGTATCGTCTTCAACTAGTTTTTTGATGATACAAACTCCATAAATTTTCTCGTGAAATTCTTTGCGTAATTTGTTGTGTGTTTTTTTGATCTCTCTAATTTCTTACTGTAGGAAGCTTTAAAGTCCTGCCTGTCAGTGAATGCTCCATTACTCTACAGAGCCGCCTTTCGTGTTCCATTCTCTGTTCTCAAGTATGCTATGACCTTAGATGGTGAGCCATAATATTTTTTCTTACCTAAATTTGTGTATTATTATAGCGTGAAGAGCTTCCTCTATAGGTGGTTCAACTTTAACTTTCTTTTTGACTAGCGGCATTTTAATGGGGGCATTGACAGGAAAAATTGCAGCTAGTAGTGGCCATGCTTCTTGGGTAAGCAGCAAACTATCCAGAAGTCGAGTATTTGAGTTGCGTGGCAGAAGCGACGCCATTGTTGTTGGTGGAAATACCGTACGGCGTGATGGTACACCACTTTTAGAAGAATATAGGTTTTCGATTAAATGTTTAACTCTTGTTTTGCATATTTTTTCTTGAGTTCTACATAGTTAAAAGCAGGGATTGAAGTGCCGCCCGTGCCGGGGCGGCACTACCGTGCCCCTCAATGATCTCTCACCCCCCCGTCTCGAGCGGTACCCACAGGGTATCGCTCGAGACAGAGCGATACCCTATTGACTTTTCCTTTTTTTTTTTTTTTTTGTTTTTTTTTTTTGTTTTTTCTTTATTGTTTCCTGTTTTTTCTTTATAATTATATATGCATAGTAATTATATTAGGGTTTTTCCTTAGCGGATCGGATCCATACCGCGGGGGGCTCCGCCCCCCGCACCCCCCGTCCGATGTCAGTGGTGGGCTTCGGGCTCGGGCCTAGCGGCCCGAGCCCTTCGCTTCCACCACAGACATCCACAAAATTTCGAAGTCGCACCGCGAAACCGTCGGCGAACTTGAATCATAATATCGAAGCGATTCTGATTTTGAGTCACAACTAACAAGTATGTTAATTGGTGAGTGTAGTAAGCTATATATAGTCAATATTCATAATTTTTATTCTCTATGAGATATAGTTATTTCTATTCTTTATGAGATATAGTTATTTCTATTTAAAATTTATTTATTATATTGTTATTTCTATTCTCTATGAGATATAGTTGTACTTTATATATTAAAAATAATTATCAGTATGTCAATTGGTAAGTGTAGTAAGCTATATATAGTCAATATTCATAATTTTTTGACTAAACAGTTCAAAACATTATTATAAGAGCATATTGGGAACAAAAAAAACAAAAAAAAGCCGTGCCAGAGCGTGCCACTGGGAGGTCATGCGTATCCATCGGCACGCAAGCGTGCCACGTGTCGGCACGGGGGCGTGCCGGTACCGTACCGTGCCAGGCGGCGAGCGGCACGCCCCCGTGCCACGGCACTTCGAACCTTGGTTAAAAGTGCCGACTGATGATTTTCTTCAATTTTACTATTGACTGGGGAAATTTTTTTTTGTAGAAGTTACTTTTTTCTTTTTCTTTTTCTTTTTTTTCCCTTAAGCAACTATCAGAAAAGGAATAGTTTCATTGCACTTACAAACTCAAATTCTATGTGGAGTGCCGTTGGTTACACTTCCAAATTCAAATTCTATGTGATGGAGTTTGCCGAGAGGCGAAACATCTCTTTTTTATTGTTCGTAAGCTTTCGATGTCATCTTCTTCAGAACAGGAAATATTTGAGAAATTATTATTACCGAATTGTTGTTTTTTTGCTGGTAAATGAACTTCATAATTGTGCAGATTTCAAACAATGCATCACTCTCTGGCCCACTACATCCCACAGAATTTTGTCTTGAGAAAACATGAAAAAGGTGGAGTGTAACCAAATGTGCCTTGAATAAGTTCATTCTCGTTGCCCAGATCATATATAACTTGAGTAAAGGAAAAAAAAAAAAAAAAATGCAAGATGCACGCTCAGTGTTAATGCCTTATTTCAATTAAGATGCTTTTAGTGTAATACCAGATCCTCGGCTAACTGCAAGACATGGAGGGGCCCATGTTCCTGCGCGTATCGTGATGTCGCAAACTCTTGACCTTCCCGAAGAAGCGAATCTCTGGAACGTCTTTGAAGCATACACTATAGTCGCCACACAAAGAGGTGCTAGGAAAGACATGCAGAAGAAGCTTGCGGCTAAAGGGGTCGAGGTGGTGGAGTTTGACATACTAAATCCTAGGGATGTGATGTCGTACTGCTATGATCGTGGCTACCTTTCTATACTATGGGAGTGTGGTGGGTCCCTTGCTGCGCCGGCTATCTCTTCTGGTGTAATTCACAAGGTATGCAGCTCGTTGATTAGGGGATAGTTGTTGAACACAGTCTAAATATGCTTCAAAAAGAATCTTGGTATAAATTTTCATCTAAAGAATACTTGTATGATAAATTACATCATAACGAAAGTTTGTGTATTGGTGCAGGTTTTTGCATTTGTTGCTCCAAAGATTATTGGAGGAGTAAATGCTCCGTCGCCAGTTGGCGAATTAGGAATGGTTCAAATGTCGCAAGCGCTTAATCTAGTTGATGTTTCATATGAACAGGTAACTCTGACACCTTCAGAATTTGGAATAGTCCTATATATAAGGTATAGTAAGACTAAACCTCTCAACCTGGCTATATCATTTTGGACGATGGTTAGGCTCAAAAGATTAAGAGGGTTGAGCGAGCCTAGAGCTAGAATAGTTCTAGAATGGATGAACCGCGCCACAGTAACATTGAAAGCTCATTCCCATTAATTCTTTTCACCGAATGTGCTATCCAAGCAACACTAGTTTGGATCATGATACAAATCGTTACATGTTTGCACTTAAATTTGGGCTTTGTTTACAGCGGCCAATTTAACCACCTGTCTACTTATTTGGTCGGTTCGTCCAATCAACCTTTCTAGATAAGTTTACATGACTAGAGTTTTAATTGTGATAAGTATGCATTTGACGCTTATGCAACTTCAATATGCTTCTGGAAATTAAGAATAGAATATAATTAGATTCATGTGCATTACAGATTGGACCGGACATGCTGATCAGTGGATATCTTCAGCCTATTCCGGATTTATCACCTGTGATTCCATCAGCTGATGAGACTTCGTCTGTCGATCCGGCAGTGTCCCTGTACGACACAAATATCATATCGTTCTATAAGACATGGGATCCATACGGAGCCTTCTCGAACTTCTCTCCTCATCCTATTGAAATGCCCGATGAAAATGGAGATTATGTTACTTGGCCAAGTGTCGAGCACTATTATCAGGTCTTTCCTTCTGTTTTATGTGTGTGTGATGGTCGGTTCTCATGCTTTAGAAGATGTTGTTATCTATTTCTCTTAGAAAAAAGATAACCATGAAAGAAACTTCTTTCTATTGACAAAACCCGAGATACAGAGTTTGAAAACAATTTGATTTTTTTTTTAGTGTCTTTATCCATTGAAGCTCGAGGAAAGATTTAAAAATCGTAATTCCTTAACAATGCCAAAGGAAACTTACGCTTTTCACGTTCTTTTGAGTGTTTTCTGCAAATGCAAGTAGAATAAACAGCTACGTATATTCGCAGGCACACAAATTTATGGGAGTTGATAGTCCCGTGGCCGCAGACTTTGTTGAACAAATACGGTTTGCAAAATGCCCCGAGGAAGCGGCACGAAAGGGAAGGAAATTGCAAAGAGAGCATCCTGAACAGGTATAATCTTCGACTCATCATTGATATCTATGCTTCGATTTTACGCTGCTATTAAGTACATTTAATCGCATTTTCTACTCGTTCTACAAGTACATGGTCCCTTTTTTCTTCTTTTTTTTTTTTTCTGTGGAATATGTGGTTTATTAGTTGCTAAAACTTTTTGCGAAAGCCTGTAATTTACATTGAATTTAGAAAACAAAAATGTCATAAACTTTGCAAGTAAATATATTTATTTTGCATAAAGTTATCTTATTCAGGTTCGACCCGACTGGGAATCCACGAAGATCGGTGTCATGCACAGAGCTCTCAAATGCAAGTTCGCGACGCACCTGCATCTACGAACTATGCTTCTTTCTACAGCAGGCTCCGTTCTTGTCGAAGCGTCGCCCCACGACCTCTTCTGGGGCGGAGGACGGGAGGGCGAGGGACTCAATTATCTGGGCCGACTGCTGATGCAGTTAAGGTCAGAGATTTCAGAAGAGGCCTCGAAAGTGAGTGTAACGGAGTCGGCGTAGTTCGCAAAATCCAAAAAGAAAAGAAAAGAAATGTAGAAGTAAATTGAGATGCCCTGTGAAGTGGTTTTGTTGTAACACTTATGAGACTAAATGTGTAACAAATATGTAATTTATTATTATTTTTTTTATTTTTTTTTAAAAAAGTTATTTATGATGTCTCATTTGGCAATAAGATGATATTGAACTAACTAATCCTTTCCAATATATCTATCATTTTTTATTTTTTTGTTGATTAAATTGTGTCTGAGTTGAGTTATTGATTTTGATTGCTTGGATTTAGTAGTTTAATTAATGTATTACATTTTGAAATAAATCAGTTAATGTAATTGCTTTGTATTACTTATTTTTACAAACTGAATCAAACCAAACTACTTGTAAAATTTAAATGGATAATATAACCTTTTTTCATAGACTTTTTTAGTGATTTATCAATTAAATATCCATGGCCAATAATTGACCTCCAAAAAAGGGAAAAAAATATTGCTTATTCATCAAGGAGACTTAAGAGATGTCCTTTTTTTTAAAAAAAATTTAAAATATTCATTTTAACACTAAAAGTGTGAAAACAAAATCAAAATCTTTCATATTCAGTATGATTGCATATTAACCCTTAATAACTTAAACTTTTAGAGCAGAATGATTACTTCGTATCATTTAACACAAGAATTTTAGTATCTATCGGTACGAGCCGTAGTCACCGTGTAGTATCGTAGTATCATTTAACACAAGAATTTAAGTATCCATCGGCACGAGCCATAGTCACCGTGTAGTATCGTATCAATAAAATATCTGTACGATATAATCTCTATACTGATAATATACCTCAATTTTTTTTTTTTTAAATTACAAAAAAAAATTTCTCTATAAAATTCAAAGGATTTGTTAAAAAGACATAAAAAATAATTAAAAAATTATGTTTCTAAAGAAATTAAATAAATAGTTATGTCATTCTGTGTCGATAACTTTTCGGAATGATTCTGTAGTACCATACTTAAATTCTTGATTTAACACGATATCAGATCATAACCTTTTTTTCGCACATAATTATATATTACTTTATAATTACATTAGCTTTTTAAATTTGGTGTGGGACTATGAGGAACCAAAACCACATGAAATAAAAAATAACAATAAAATTTTATATTACTTTATAATTACATTAGCTTTTTAAATTTTGTGTGGGACTATGAGGAACCAAAACCACATGAAATAAAAAATAACAATAAACTCTTCTTCACCAAAACAAAGCAGCTGGTGATTGTTGTCCCTTGCTGTTCATAATTGTACTTATATTAATTCTCTAATTAATTATCCAATCACTAAAAGATACTTGAAAAAAATAAATAAAAATAAAAAGAAATTGAAGCATAAGAAAAGTCAAGCATAATAATGTGTTTGGTTGGCCACAAACTCACAAAAGTTATTGCCTAAATTATTTAAAATTAATTAAAATTATTAAATATGTGTTTAATATAATTAAGAATATATACTACAGTAAAGTGTTAGCAAAATTAAGCACCAAATAATTCTCAAAGGTATAAAAAAGTTGAGAAAATTAGATATAATTTTTTTAATATTAGAACTTGAAATAAATAATTGACAAAAAGTGGGGGAGTACTCAAATTTGTTTAATAGTTGGTAAGCAATAAAGTTGTTAAATCTAATATATTTTTCAATCAATTTTAAAAAATAGTTCAAATCAAAACTAAAATTAACATATTTGAGAGTAAATTTGTATAATGGAGATATCAAAACTAAAATTTAATTAATTCAATTTATTTTATAATATTTAAAATGTTTATATGTTAATATTTATAACTTTTAGATATATCTAGTAAAATAAAATTATATTTTTCTTATTGTATCCGTGGTGCACCGGGTGCACCAATTAAAAATAATTATATGCACCTGGTGTACGTGTACATTTCATGCACCCCAATAAATTTGTATGATATAAATATCAAAACTAAAATTTTAATATATATATATATATATATATATATATATATATATATATATAATTGTAGAAAAAAAAAGATTATTATATGCACCCGGTATATATTAACACATCATGCACTGTAATTTATATTAGAGAATTAATTTTTTATATTAATACTTAATTAAATATATCTGCTCTATGAAGTTTAATAATAATTTAAATATATTTACTGAATTAAATTTTAGAATCTCTGTTAAATATTTTAAGTATGCGGTGTATATACTTATATACACCAAGGTATTTTTTGGTTCGGGGATTAGTGAGAATTAGTAGTGCCAGGTATAAGTATAAAGTTGAGTATAAAATAGGAATAAATTAAAATAGTGTTTGATTGGGTTTTAGGTTAATACCAGGTATAAGAAAAATAGTGTTTGGTTGGGATTGAAGAATAAGAGGAATAAACAGTTGACTTTTGAGTAAAAAGACGAAAATGCCCTTACCTTTTTATATGTATTAAAAATTGATAAATAAATATTGTATCATAACTTTTTAAATATAATAATTGTAATATATATTATCTAATTAATTAGATAATGTATAAAATTAGTGTTAATTAATTATATTTAAAAAATAATTAATATTATCTAAAAATTACAATAATTTATCCTGATAAGATATATAATTTTAAAAATTCAATAATTAGTGTTAAATAGTGTTAAAATTAGTGTTAATTACAATAATCTTTTCTGGTAAAATATATAATTTGAAAATTTTAATAATTAGTATTAATTATTTTTTCTGGTAAAATTTTTATTAATTATTTTTTTTCGTTGGGAACGAGGATGCGGTACGGTGGAGAGATCGGGCACAGCTCAGGCACAGAGGCGGCCGCGACGACGACGCTCAGGCACAGAGGCGGCCGCGGCGACGACGCTACAGGGCACGGGCCGGAGATTATTACAAACAGATCTAGGCAACAAAGGACAAGCGGGTCGCGGCGACACAGATCAGGCACCGAGAGGCCGCGGCGACGACGAATAGGGCACGGTTGCTTCTCCTCGGTTGGGGGAGGAGATGGGAGAAGAGGAGTGGGGAAGAAGATGGGAGATGAGGAGATGGGAGAAGAAGATGAGTTGGGAAGTGTACCCGTGTTAAACCGGGACAAAAGGCAAATGGGGGGAATACCAAATCCCCCCTTGTTCAATAGTGTTTGGGTACAAAGGGGGGATATCCCCCTTTGTACCCAAACCAAACAAAGCCCAAGGGTGCGACTATTTTAGTTATACTAGGGATAACTATAAAGTACGGAATTAGTGTAAAAAGACGTTTTTGGATGGTTTCAGGGATAAGAAATTTTGTGTTTGGTATGAGAATGAGGAATAAAGAAGTTTAGTTGGATTAAATGACCTTTTTACCCTCAAACTTTATTATGTGATAAAAATTATTAAATTTTAATTTTTTATTTTAATTAATAGATTAAAGCTTGACAAAAAAAAAAAAAGATAAAATCAAAAATAAAATCAAAATTAAATTATATATTATTAAAATAATATTTAATTTTATATTTTATTTGCTCTAATTTTGTATTTGTTAAATTCTAATTTTTTTATTTTAATTAATAGATTAAAACGTTACAAAAAAAAAAAGAAGATAAAATCAAAATCAAAATCAAAATCAAATTATATTTTATTAAAATAATATTTAATTTTATATTTTATTTGTTCTAATTTTTTAAAAAAATAGAAATATTCATTATATTTGTAGGAAATAATATGTTTGGGTATCCAATAATTAATAATATAGTGTGCTAGGAATAAAATAGAAAAGTAAAATATAGTGAATAATTGATGTTAAAGCAATAATTCTTATTATACCAAAAATATAGAATAAAATATTTTTATTATTCTAGATGTGTTTGGGGGATAAGAGGGATATCCCCGTTATGGCACATCCTAACTCGATAACAAATACAGTCCAAGAGAATAGGATATATGTAATATAAAATATTTAAATAATATTTTAGAGGTGGTTACGGTGCGGTGCACCGGATTCGTCCAATATATTTTTGGGACATGTGGAATGCTTTCATTGGCTCCTCTCTTAAATAGCTAATAGAGACGTGGCTCAATATAAGGCTTATAGTTGATGATGTGATGGAACTTTTAATTTATATATATAATAATAATAATATATATATATATATATATATATATATATATATATATATATATATATATATATATATATATATATATATATATATTATTATCTTATAGATTATAGATAAGTTGATGACGTGGATCGTCACCGTTGCCTCCTCCTCGCTTTAAGATTCGGAAACAGAAAAATGACAAGAACACACTACGCGGCTGCGAATACTATAGAAAGGCCCTCGAACTTTGCGTTAATTACGTGTTCGTGTTCTACTTCGCCCGCTCCGCGTCTGGGGGATCGATCGCGCTCCTCGTCCTCGATCGGCGATCGCGTCGCGGAGAAGCGCTTCCGTAGCCGTGGCGCGCCGCGGGGGGAGCCGCCGCAGGGCGGCGGCGCCGCCGTGGAGAGGAGGAGGAGGAGGAGGAGGAGGAGGAGGATCGGGGGGGACGATCGGGTGCGTGGAGTGCTTGATGGGGATGATGATGACGCTGGGGATGGGATCGTTCCTCCCCAGAGGGGGGGAGTACGGCGGCTGCGCTAGGGTTCCTTTGTGGAGGAGGCAGAGGAGGTGGGCGGCGGCGGCGGCGGTGACGGTGAAGAGGAAGGGGGCGAAGAGGGCGAGGGTGGAGGAGGAGCTGGGTAGGGTTCCGGGGAGGTTGGTGGGGAACGGGGGGGAGAGCCTGGTCGCGTCGCTTTTCACGCAGGAGGGGGAGAAGGGGATCAACCAGGACGCCATGATCTTCTGGGAGGTTCGATTCCTCCCATTTCTTCCTCGTTTCAATCTTTTTCTCTCACTTTTATTAGGGTTTGGTTTGGAATAGTATGAACATCATCTTCTTTAGATTTAACAGCGGAGAAAAAGAATCTGTGATAGATAGTTGGATTAGTAATTGTTGGTTTGAACTATCAAGTATGAATTTGTAGTATAGATATATTTGAACTGTTCATTAGATTTTGTGGCTTTTTGGATAATTCGATGTGTGTTTGGACTGGTGAGAACAAGATAAGCCCCTGCTTAAGATTTTTTGTTGTTATTCGAAGCCAGGAGTTAGAGCTTTGCTCTTTAAAAGATCTTGGCACTCATGATTTGTGTAGGTGATTTATCTTATTCAGAAAAAATGACCCGAAAGCCGAATATGGTATCCACTTTTTCGTTTTAGACATTTGATCACACTCGTCATCTACCAAATAACTGCAGATATGTCGAATAAGATGTTCATGCATCTAAACGGGGCCTAAGAGTAGCTTAACATAATTGTTTTCTTTCCTTTCTCTCGATCTCTTGTAGTTAATTTGATGAAGCACTTTTTGTTGACACATTTAGATTAACAATAGATGAAGAGGATTTTTTGAAGTGTCTTTGTTCTGTTCATTAGATTTTTGGTGTTTTTGGATTGTTAGATGTGTGTTTAGACCACAAGGATTTGTTTGTGTGAGAACAAGATAAAGAGTTTTCCTTAACATAATTCCTAAGAGCAATCCCAGCTCATGCAGTTAATTTGATGGGTTCTCTTTTTCACCCCTCGCATTCGTATGAGTCATACTGCCGTTTAGACGAGAGAAGTTTAGTCCAATACAGCAGAAATCATTGTATGCATCCTTTCTTTGCGTATGTGCCTATGTACTCTCCTTTCGCACCCCCTAATCCCCTTGACGAAGCTTGCGATATACATGAATGTTTTGCTTCTTATCATCTTGTTCTTCCATTTTCAATCTTGAATGATGCTCCTCTTTGGTCTGCAGAAATTTGGTTCGCGGGAAGATACGGTTTTCTGTGGTGTTTTTGATGGGCATGGGCCGTTTGGCCATTTGGTTGCCGGAAAAGTAAGAGATATTCTCCCTCTAATACTGAGTGCCAACATAAAAATGGAGCAAAGCAAAAGTGCCTCATCGAAAGGAACTTCATCTGTTTGCCAAGATGAAGCGTTGAACGGTTCCGGCGAATCTGAAGCCAAAGGGATAAAAACACTGGCAAAGTCGATCCTTACATCTTTTAGAGTTATGGATAAAGAGTTGAGCCTTCATCGAAATATCAACAGTTTCGTCAGCGGGACAACTGCTGTAACCATAATCAAGCAGGTAACAATGTAGTCTAACCATCTTATAGTTTCTTGTACTGCAACATACATAGATACTCCATGTATTGTGCGAATATTGCGACCTCGCCCTCCAATTTTTCTCTGTAAAAATGACCGCTTTAACCTTGTTTCAAATAAACTAGAAAAAGGTCAAGTCCTTGTACAGGGGCTAAAAGTGTTTGAGTGAATATTCAGGGATCAAGTCACAGTACTGAGAAAAAACGGAACCGTCCCACACTGTATCCTTTCTTGTATAACCAAAAGAGTTTTTTTGTTGACTCTAGCTTGGATGCCTTGCTGCTTGTAGGGTGAAGATATTCTGATTGGGAACTTGGGTGACTCGAGAGCCGTCTTAGGCACCAGGGACCAAAGCAATCGCTTAACTGCTGTTCAGTTGACGGTGGACCTCAAACCGGATCTTCCAAGTAAGTTTTCCTTTTTTGTTTCTCTACACTCTTTTATTGCCTTTCTATGTTATGCTGTAACGACGTTCTCCGTAGTTTTAATTTATCATCTTGTGAGGTTTAGTTATGTGAAGTTTTCCGTCTATCACATGCTAGCGATGAACTCGTAATGGAGAAGGAGGAATTGTTAAATCTGACGGGCATGCTGAATAATCTCTGATTCTGCGGTTTATTTTTTCTCTCTTTTCTTGTAACAGCGGAACTAGAAAGAATCAAGAAATGTAAGGGGAGAGTTTTTCCTTTTAGAGGTGAGCCGCAAGTGGCTCGCCTTTGGCGTCCGAACCATGCCGGCCCAGGCTTGGCCATGGCACGTGCTTTTGGAGATTTTTGTCTCAAGGATTGTGGCTTAAGTTCCGTTCCTGAAATCTTCCATCGGCGCATCACTGAACGGGACGAGTTCATCGTGCTCGCCACTGATGGGGTGAGCCAAAAAGAACTGTTTTCATCTGTGCCATTCTTTTTTTACCCTCTTCCTGAATACTACTATTAAATGCCCCCATATCAGGAGGCCAAAGTATTCTTTCTTCTTTAGGGTGCCCCCTCCAAAATCATCCATTTGCTTATTCAATACTCGCGTTCCTTTTTATGCAAATGAAACAAAACCAAACCTGCATGATGATATAAATGATTTCCTCTAGCTTAAGCTAAGGGTGCTTCTGTTAGAAACTGCACTTTCGACGAGAATATGTGGATTCTACATGTCATATATATAAATGGCAGATTCTATTTCTGCAGGGATATGCATGTAAAATCCTGTTTATCTATGAGTTCTTCTGCTGTCGATTAATCGCAGGTTTGGGATGTATTATCCAACAAAGAAGTGGTCGAGATTGTCGCGTCAGCACCCGATCGGGCCTCTGCGGCTCATCACCTTGTCGAGGCGGCAAATCGAGCGTGGAGTCTCAAATTACCATACAGCCGGGCCGATGACTGTACCGCCGTATGCCTCTACCTCAACACTGATACTACTACTACTACTACTACTAAGGATTCCTCTAATCCCGTAAACAACAACGGTGCTAATGGGACGCTTACAAACGGCGGTAACGGAAACCCTAGCGATAATCCGTCTACGTCTGAGTAAATTTCCTAGGAAATGAGCTTTGAACTACCTTTTCGTCGATTCGCGTGGTAGGGGGGTTCTTTTTTGATCCCTTTTGTTTTTCTCAGACACTTACCGCGAATGTGCTCGCGGTCTTATCCTCTCTTTTTTCGTGTGTAATGTTCCGATGACTCGGTTCGACGACTTATGTGCATAGTAGTTTGCTGCTGTGGTGGTTCATTTTGTTGCTTGTAACATCAAATGCATCACTGTGTGGTATACTTTGACCAAAAAATAAGGAGAAAATAAAAATTATTATGTTTCATTGCTTGGTTTTGTTCCATTGGTTGTATATGATTGACACAATGAAATAAAACAGGATCTAAAAGGAAAGGACAAGAACATGATGTGTTTCTTACTCTCTTTTAGTGTGTGGATTTCAATATTTTGAATTAATGAAATATTTTTTTCAATGTGAAATTATTATTATTATCAGCAGTAAATGCCTACTTTCTTAATTTGATTTAAATTTGTCCAAAAAATTAATCATTGTATTTCTTTTTGAAAATTTTTTGTGTACTAGTGTAAAAATTTTTAGTAACTCTGAATAGAAAGAGTGAGATAATTATATTTTCAAAATCATTGACTTTCTATCAAGCAAAACTTGAACTTTGATAACTCATTTTCATCCTGAAAATCACTCTAAATTAAAAGATTTTTCAAAAACTAGAATTTGAATCCGACTATCAAATCCGTATCCTGAATCCGACCAAAAATTTAAAACCCTAACCCGAATCCGAAAATCTAAATCCGAAACAATTATTCTTCTTTACAATATTTCAAATTATATTGCATTAAATCTAAGTTTTTAAAATATAATATTAAATATTTATATACACATTATATATAATGTAAAATTAATTTGGATTCATATCCAAATTCAAATCCGCATCCGAAGCGATATCCATTTAACATTGTATAAATCTCCTTCGTTCGGATTCGAATTCGGATAAAATTTCGAACAACCGTACCCGTTGACATCCCTACTTATGGTCTAACAAACAAGCCCCTGACTCTTTTTTTTTTAAAAAATTTGGCCCCTAATTTCAAGAATTTGAGTCCTTGTATTGGACACTTTTATTTTCCTTTCCTTTTAATAACAAATATTTTGGTGCTTTAGAGCCTGCATTGAGCTGAAACAGGATATGCAAACTGCGCGAATTCTACGATGACACCGCGTTTCAGAAACTGATAATCAATCAAATGAAGCATACTTAACAAAATCATGAGCACCGAAAATTCGACTTCAGATTGAAGATGCTTCTCCTAGTACACACATATGTGACAACTTAACAAGTGCTGGTATCTGAATATTCTGCAATCAGAAAAATTCTCGATCACGCAGTCCCTGCGGTCCCTCAAGTTACGTTTTCGCGAGAATCGATTCATTTTCGTACCCTGTAAAACAATAAAAACGGAGAATCTTTGTTATCGAATGCATCAGAAAAGATCATACGCGAGAAATTAGAATGACAACTTCAGAGAATCTCATCCTTTCTTTTACTGTAAAAACTCGAAAAAGCAGTTGTAAGTTGTAAGTTCAACAGTCATTTAATTCATGGTTTATGTTAGTATATGCAGGTACGAGGGTACATACGCTAAAAATTAAGCCTCTGCGTAAAAGAAAAATGCAAAACATGTTAACCATTTACCTTCTTCAGCGGCGTGCGCCAGGAGCTGATGAGTTATCATTTCTTCACTAACCGCGAGCCGATGAGGTTGATAAGTTATCTCAACAGACGAGAAAGAATCAGCTCTGTAAAAGATCATTGATATCTAACGTAAACTCGCCGCTCCGTAATATCTCAGAAGGCGCAGCAGAATGATCGCTAGTTGGCTCGGAGAGAACGTTCTCCAAAGAATCCGCCAAATCTGCGTCCCAAAGCCCTAATCTGCAAACCTTCTTATAAGCCTCAAATCCAGCTGCTTTAAGCCCTTCTGAAACCATATTTTCCACAGAAGCACTTCCTGATCGTATTTCTCTGAGTAGCTCCTCAGCAGCACCAGACCTAAAGAAAACCACAACAGCGCAGGTCTTGTCCGCCGATCGCAGATCAAATTCTTCCGAGAAAACTTGATGGTAGCCTTTAAGGCGATCTTTTAGGTCATTCGCGGAAGTTTCGCCGAACCCCCACAAGAAAACCAAATTCCTGGTGCTCACGTTTCTGACATCAGTGTTCGTGCCGATACCAACGCGCTCATCTTCGTGTTCTTGGAGGCTGGCATGAGTTGGAAAGAAGACATTAGAATAATCTTCAATTCGCGTGCTCTCATCTCCTGGTTGAGTTTCATGATCAGGGGTTATTTTTAGCAAATTGTTTAATTTAGCAAATAGCCGTACTAATCGAAGAACATCGTGCCCGTCGTTCTCTTCACCGTTCTCGTCTGAAAAGAGAAGAAAAAAATTGCATATTAGGAGGGCAATATAATGACCCCGAAGAGTGTCCATAAATTACGATAACTTGCAATTTAATTGTACATTCGGTGTTTCTAAAGAAGGGATTAATACCATCAAAAGGAATTTCCAAATCCACGGGCACAAAGAACTGCCTTTTCAAGTAACTGAGAGCGGACGGTATGTTCTTCGCTTTTCTGAGAGGACCGATTTCCTTCAACAAATGGCCGACATCGATTACATTATTGAACGCCATCCTCAGGGAGCACATAAACTCGTGCACGTTCGGTGGTAGAGGCCCAAGAAATTTCGAGTGTATGAATGTAAAATCTGCAGAGGGCGATCTCATCAGTTTAATAAGAAAGGTTAAATCATTTACGATGTTTAGAATACAAGAATCAAAAAAAAATTTTACCATGTAGACAATTATAGGAAATTATAGGTTTCTGGGATGAAGAGATCAGATCGATAACTTCTCGGAATCCCCGAAGCTTCAGGTTTTGCTCATCTTCCATTTTCTGAATCTCAGCCTGAAATTGGAAAAATATAAATTGTGTTGAGTAATTTGATTAAAAGAAAAATTAGCATAATCGGCTCAGTATTCAAGAGACCGAACCATGAGAAGACTCTTATCATCTTCGGAACTCGTAAGAACCACACGCACGGCCTTGGGCTCCCCGCCTTTCTCGGGCACAACTATCAGTACAAGTTCGTCGGAGATATGACTTACTGCCTGCATCCGGTTATAAAATCTCGAATGAAATGTTACAGATGCAGCAAGTGCCAAACAAACCTATTTCCAAAGTTAAAAGCAAGCACAATAGCGCAACTAAATAATTTAACCCCTACGCGAAACTAAATACATGACCTCTAAAGCAAGTTGAACTTGGCGATCACTGCAAACATCGATGGTCAAGCACGGCCTTGAACCATATTCGTCGCCACCTAAAATCAGTTTCCTCAGAGACTTGACTAGAGACCCTGCATATACTCTCAACTTTTGAGGAGCCGGTTCGAAAGGTAATGTTCTTTTTTTTCTAATTCTGCAAAAACTACCTTCAGCTGTGTTGCTTGATTCTTTGGCGGCTTTTCGCCAGTGCTCAACTCTCGACTTTACTCTTCCCATAAAGATTGAATCAGCGACCGACGAAGGCGTAGATGGTGATGAAGACGACGATGACAACCGACCAACGTGGGGAATAGGAATTCTCTCTCGAGACACGGATTCTTGAACTCTCGACAGGTACGAAAGACCTGTTAAAGGAAAGACGGCGATTATTGCACACTTTTATAAGACGTTTAGAATAAATTATCGTCCGTAACTCAAATCGTGCTCACCGTCATAAATGCAGCGATTGAAATCGAAACCTTCTTGAGCCATAGAAGTCAGAAACGAAGTTTGGCACGAGAAGCTATACGAAGGCATGCCCATATTCAACTCATCCCTCGGAAACAAATGAAAGTTGTACCTGTAAAAATTTAAACCAAATAACCACCATGTCATCGACGATCGAACAAAAATAAACAAAAATAACAGCACACTTTAATAAGTGGAGATTTACTTGTCGGAATTTTCCTTCAATTTATTCTAAAACTGAAAGGTAGAAAGAAACAGAACCAATCTCAAGTATGCATATTTTGAAATTGTCACCTGAACTTTAATGTGACACATATTTGATTTGAAAATTTTGTATCCTTACGAATATTCTATAACTTTTTCAACCAAAACAACTAGAGCTACAAATTAAAACAAAAAAAAACATTCAAACAATCAAAAGTATCAATATCCATACCATGTGCTATAATTCATATAAAATCGGTCCATTATTAAGATTATTTCTAGATCATTTATTATCAGACCGGTCTTTGAATAGCATGGAGAAATAGAAGAATATTCGAGCTTAAGAAGCAGGTACTGAGGATTTTATCGTCGGAGATTCGTTCCGTTCGTATTTTTTATTTTATTTTATTTTATTGACTCCTACTTTCGAGGTCTTGTTGCTAAGTTCATAACCCAGATAAATGAAACGGTAACATGCTATCTTGTTCTAAAGTAACATGGTATCAATATGGTATCAGAGCGCGAGCCCTAAGCAGCATAAGCTGCAAAAGGTCTTGAGTTTAATCCTGGACACCTACTTAAATCCCCTGAATTGGGACTAAAAAAGTGTTCATGGGTCAATTTTTCTATCAAATCAATACTTTGGGTAGTACGAGAATAATCTTAACAATTCTAACATATTGAATATTATGTTTTACCAACGAAAATAAACAGAACAATTTGGAGCATAGAGAGAGAGAGTGTGTGTGTGTGTGTGAGATTAGGGTTTTGCGTACGGAAAGGCGAGGACTTTGGAGCCGCGGAGGAGGAAAGGGCACACGGAGAGCTGGAGCAGCTCGAATGACTCGGCGGCGCGCTTCGCCTTCAGGTACGCCGTCTCCGCCGTGTCCACGCCGAGCACTCGCCGCCACCTCCGCCGCTCTCCTCCTCCGCCGCCACCTCCGCCGTCGCCGTCGCCGTCGCCGGAGGAGGAGGAGGAGGAGGAGGAGTCGCCGGTCCTCCTGGAGGCGACGGCGACGAAGTCGCAGCCGCGGACGCGGGTCTCGATCTCGCCGAGCGCCGCCGCGAAGTTGGACTTCGTTATCTGCTTCGCCGCCGCACCGCACAATCTCCGCCGCGGCCGCGCCGCCATGAGAGAGAGAAAAAAAAAAAAAGTAGAAATAGAGAAATCAAACCCTTTCTTTCCCCCACACACACATCTAATGCACGACTTTTAAAGCAGCAATAAATATAAGGTTAAATTACAGAAAATTTTTATATAATATTTCGTTTTTTTTATTTTGTCTTTTATCTTTTAAAAGCCTATATTTTGTCCCATCGTAATTATCGAATTATCTTTAGAGAGAAACGGCGTTAACGGATGAGGTAAATTAACGAAAATGCCCTTACCTTATATTGGAGAGAATGAGTTTTAGCTTATTTCCCGCCATTTTTGAAAAAGTATTTTGGGTATATCTAATAATATTTTTTAAAAAATTGACGGTTCACTCACGGAATGGTGACGACGGAAGTAAATACATATTTCGGTAATTACGAGGGGACAAAATGTAGACTTTTAAAAGACATGAAGGTAAAGTGAAAAAGCAGGATATTACAGAAAGATTTTCTGTAATTTAACCTAAATATAATGTAGGCTGAGCTGGTCCAATACAACCAAAATAAATCGGGGCCGAATTGGGCCCAAAAACAACATCCAACCTACTACGGATTATCGGCAATTTATTTATAAATTAAAATTGACTCTAACTTTCTGTTCCGTGATAATAAGTCCAGACCAATAAGTTGAGTTGGGTTGCGGTCCACAATAGAGCTAACGGCAAGAGGTCCGACAATAGATTTAACATCTAGATGGATTGAGTCCGGTCGAGACCCGTGGGCGCTGCTGTGTCTGTATTTCTAACGGCTCGAATTTTTGAATTAATAGTTAGCGTCAACGGTCCGACACGAATTAGGTTCCCAATACTACAGTATAATAAATCATTCTTTACATGCAACGCACGACATTACCATAACGATTACTCAAAAGAGATAATAAAATAACAAATAAATTTTGAGAAATAACTCTTACCATGTAATAGTAGTAAAAAATCAAAAAATAATCCTAACATTAATAAGTCCTTTTTATAGATTAGAAAAAATGGGAGTGGTACCTTTGTGTACTTGATAAACAAATTTATCTCCCTATATGCATCCACTTCCTCCTAAAGTGATCAAGAGGGTGATATAATAATGGAATTAAAGCATGGAGAGGGATTGTGCTTGATTCTCCACTATTGTTCTTAATTAAGTGCTTTGTTTCATGTCCAAAGTAGTTAAGGATAATGTAGAGAACAAGTCACCTCCTTTGAGCCTCTTTTTTTTTTTTGTATTTATTTAATTATTATTATCTTTATTTCTTTTTTTAAAAAAGACAAACCATAGAGGCTCTTCTATACCTTTTATGTGCCACTACCAATTTATGGTTCATTAAATATTCTAATAGCTTAATTTTTTAATAACTTAAAGATTCCGAGTTTGAATTTTATCAGTTTTCTAATAATATTTAATTAAGTCTTCTTTTTGGGTGAGTGTAGAATATAAAACATATAAATATCATTCTCTAATCACTTATATATGTTTTTAAAGAATAACGATTGTTTTATATAATTTAATATGTATATAATCTTTTTCTTACTTAGTTTATAAAATTTGATATTGAATACTACTCATGGATTGAGATTGGCAAAATGATCTTTGTACTCGCAAACCTTTAATAATTTAAATATCTTTTTCTCTTTTTTAATTAACATCGCTTCTCCGTTATTTACGTAAAGCGATTTTGTTTACGTATCTTTATAATATTATTAGGATATTTTAGGAAAGAAAAAATAGATCGTGCATGCATTCTAGTTATTGTTTTTCATCTACAATTAATGGATATAATATGAAGAGTATACATGAACTTTATTTATGTGTGATCATCAAGTGAAATTCGTCGACAAGTAAAATATAACACCTTTCGATTTGCTTCAATGAGTACTTAGTTTTAAATGAAGATCACGTACCCTACACTTTCAAAAGATGGACACATAACATAGTATAAGAGCAGGAAATAGTAAGTTAAAAAAAGAAAAAGCGTAATTTAGTTTCTTTAGATTCGAAAACAAGCCAAACACAACTTATTATAATCTCGACATGAACCAAATCATCCACTCAAAACTTTGTTCATCAACGCACCCTCTTTGATAATACTATATATATAACCTTTTGAGATTGTGGATTGTCGACGTGTCGTATATGTACGATCGCCCTTAAGTGTTCTTCCTATGGATCATCAAAAAGAGAAAGTGATTTACTTGAGTCTTAGGGTAAAAAGAACACAATATTAATGCACTAGTAGGGGGGCCAGGTGTTAATGAACTCACCACTAATCACCACTATTGACTTACACACTCAGATGCCATGGAAAAAGTGCTTCTCATCCAAGCATGCTTTAGCTTTTCCCTACACATATATAAGTAGCATAATAAGCCCACAATTTTTTTTGCATGTATTTTAATAAACTCCTGATTAAGTGATCCTTCAAGTAGTGGAAGCATTAGAGGAAGAGCTTACCCAAAATGAGTCTCATGAAAGGAAAGAGTGCAACTCTTTTTCTCTTCTTCATCTTCTTGATCTCTTTTCTTTCACTCTCACTAGCAGGTTTGGATTTTGCTATTAGTTGTTTCGAATGCTCTAATTTTCGCGCCAACGATTAAAATGTTATTCGTTAATTCGTCGCAGGTGCTCCGAGGAAGTTAATGAATGGATTTGGAGACAAGGTCATAACAAAGGTACAATAAGTGAATGATATATGTATATGTATTTATTGGATTAATGTTACATAATATATGTTACACAAATTTTGTAATTTGTAGGGTTCAATGGAGGAGGATTTGGATGATGAAGCAACAAATGAAGCTCACAAAAGAATGCTTATGGTGAAGACAAATGATTATGGAAGATATAATCCAACTCCTTCTCTTTCGAAACCGCATTTCAAGCTTATTCCTAACTAATCAAAATCCGTTCTCGAGCTCTCGATCGAGAGCGATTATATATAACGCGACACATAAAGTTTCTTTATATGTATGTTTGGATTAAATACATGACTAGCTATGTATATGATGTTAAAAATATGTACACTTATATATGATCCAATTATAGATATGTAGTGAGTGAGATTGTATCACACCTAAAGAAACACCTAATAAATGTATAAAGTATATATACTAAGTAGTTTTCGTATAATTGTTCACATATATAGCAACTTTTCAAGTGTGTTTTCTTGTACGATTTGGGCGATTTAAGCGCGAAAATAGGTTGATTATTATTATGTACGTAGCAAATCGAGATTTCTTATTTGAGTTTACAAAGTGATGCGTGATTTAGGATCAAGTAAGAATATTTGATCATTGCTCGAGCGAGAACAAGTGTGCGTGTTGTGACCTACACTGGATTAAGAGAAGCGATTATACTTTGTCTGAAGCGATTGATGGGACGAAAAAGTTGAATGATTGGCCCAATTAATAAAAAGAAATTCTGTTAGACCAGTCTTTCTTAGACACACCTTTTTTACCATTGTAATGCTTTAATACTTAGGCAGAGTGACAATCAGCAGCAGCCTACTGACTGCTTTGTCAAGAGATGTTGCCGTTGTCAAAGATCTATCGTTGCTGATTTCTCGAGCTGTTGCTTGCGCATCTTCGAGAGTCCAATTGTAACAATCCTAGAGATGGAGGAGAGGAGGCAGAGGTAGTAGAGAAAAGAGAGAAGCTCTGGAGGAGGAGAAGGAGGTAGCTAACCATAGTAAGAGAAGGTGAAGAGGATGAAGAGTAAGGGTTGGAGGAGTACAGGGTTAGGTGAGATTGGACGGGGCATCAGGGGCGTCAGGGGGTTCTGGAGTATTTTACCGGAGCGGGCGCCAAGCGATGGAGGGTACCGGTTCATCCACTATGCACGGTGGAGCGGGCTCCAGGCGGAAGGGATCCGATCCATCCACTATGCAAAAGGAAGCGACACTGTAGCGGAAGACGACCCAGCCCAGTAGTCCGGTAGCCACAGAGAAGAGGCCCGTTAAAGCCCACTTACAATATGCTATTTTACATACAAACCCTCCATAGAATATTGTTACAATTTAGTCCACGGATTGAACAGTATAAATAGGCAGTTGTAATACGGTTGAGGAACGAAGAATTGAATCATCATTTCATCTTTCCCTCCAAATTTCTCTCTCTTTCTCTCTCTTCTACTCCGATCTCTCTCTTTCCCAGTTCCTCAATTCCCCTCAATCCCAATTCCCAGATCCAATCCAGATCCAATCTAGATCCAGTTTGAGCAACTGTATCAAACTGAATCACCCATCATCCTCACCATCACCGATCTCATAGCAGAATCATCCCCGATCGGCGACGGATCGTGAGGATCAACCCATCATCCTCACCGCCAAGCCGGATCTCAGAATAATCTCCTCATCGATCGGCTGCGGATCGTCAGGAGTGTTACACCAATTTGACCAACAAAAGTTTTTACGACGCCTTCGGAATTAGTTTATCTAATAATACATAGTAGCAAAAATGTTTTCAAGCTTTTCAAAGCTAAGTCAAATGCCACACAAGGTTAAGTATGTAATTTTAATTTCTACCTTTGTTGGGCATAGTGTATGGCCCAAATTAAGTAATTAAGTTGGGTCCAGGTCATGGAAATTGTTGATTGTGATGGACTCAATCTTGATGGGCTAAGTTTGTTCTTAGCCACTGATTAGGAAATGAAGGGAGAGAATTATGCAATTAATAGAAATAATAAATTTTAAAAAAAAAAATTTAATTTGTATTTTTATATTTTATATTCAACACTCGTTTCTTCACATTTGAGCTCTAAATTTTTTTTTTATAGGTGTAGAATATAAACTTAATTTAAATGAGAGAAGATCAAATACAATCACAAAATTTTGAATTTTAACAAATATATGAAATTAATGGTCGTTAAATTGTTTAAACGCTTAAATTGGTAGAGAACGAATGGTGTTTAAATATTTTTATATTTAACACTTTTGAGACATTTTGTTAGGCCAATAAGATGAACTTGAATTAAAAGGGAGAAAATTAATAATACTAAGAATTCGGCGCGATTTGAACTCAGAATTTTCTGTCCTTATACTATATTAAAAATTTTTATATTATGTTAAAAAATATAAAACAATTATTGTTATCCAAAAGTTTAAGCTTTTAGGTAGTGTTTGGTTAAAATTTTTAAATTTTAAAAAATATTTAAATTTTTAATTTTTAATTTTATAAATTTTAATTTTTTTAATTTTATATTTTAATAAATCTAAAAATTTTATTTTATTTTTAAAAAATATTAATTTTAAAATTTATACAATATTTTTATAATTTTCTTAAAATTTATATAAATTTAAAAATTAAAATTTTTACTCCTACTTAAAATTTTAAAATTAACTTTTTTTTTTGCTCCCACTTAAAATTTTTATAAAAATTAAAATTAATAAATATTAAAATTTGAATAAATTTTAAAATTTTAATTTTGAAAAAATTATTAAAAAGAAAAGAATATTTTAATCTTTTAACACAAAAGCCAACTCTCTATTCCTCTTATTCTTCAATCACTACGAAACACTTTTTTATTTATACCTGGTTTAAGCCTCATTTCCAACCAAACACAATTTTACATTTTACATTATACCTAGCTTATCCCTAACTTTATACTTATCCCTGGTATAACTCATTCTGGCTTATCCCCAATCCAAACGGTTAGAGAACTATATTTTTACAATTTTGTATTCAACATTTATCAAATCGTTATTCTTCAAAAGTTTAAATTTTTATGAAACGATATTTTTATGTTTTTAGTTTGGACTCGTTGGCGAAAACGATAAGCCAAAAAATGTAAATTAAAGTAAATATAAGGAAACTAAATAAAATAATTTATATTCAACACTCTGCCAGATTGGCGCTCGAGACAGCAGAAAAAATTAAATAATGATAAAAACCTCATTATTTTAATTATATATTAAATTATGTAAAATAAAACTTAAGTCAATAAAAAATAATATTATATTTAATATTTTTAAAATAACTATTTATGCTAAAAAAAAACTTAAATATTTTTATATTTTTATATATAAAAATAAAGATGTGGTTTTGATTTTATATAAAAACATAAAAATGGTATACATCTAGGAAAAAGGGACCAAACAAAGCCAACAAAGGGAAAGAGACATAACGCACGTTAATGCTCACACTCCCATTTGTTTTGTGATAGGGACATTTATCAGAAATAACTGTTTAATTAATAATTTTTTCTTAAAGAAAAAAATTATTAAATAATTTGGTACAAATTAGAGTATATAATTGTCAAAATTAATCGTGCATAATGTTTTTTTTTTCTAAAAAAAAAAGAAGAAGAGTGGCAAGTTATCCGCTCCATTTGATAGATTTGTATGGTATGATAATAACAATAGAATTAAATATATATTAATTTTTAGAATTTTAAATAAAATTGTGAAATAACTCACAGAGTCCATTAAGAAGAATTCATGATTGATAAGTGAAAGACAGAATGTCGGACTGTAATTTGAACGCCACCACATAATCTGATTTGGTGTGGAACAGATTGTAATTATTCATAAGAATGTGAACGGGGACCGGCTGTGGAGTTACCGAGCACATCTCAACCCACACAGCACACGAGCGCAGCGAAAACAGAATCTTTCGTAGATAAAAGTAGGCGAAAACGATTGTAGAAAATAAGCACGAGAATAACTAAAGAAATAAAACAAATAAAAAAATGCAAGGACACAAGAATTACGTGGTTCGACCAACAATGTGTCAACCTACGTCCACGAGCAAGACCACCTCAATGCGTTATTCGATTAATCCACGACACAAAAGTACAATGAGTAAAATTGGATTACAAGAAACTCTCCCACGGAAGCTCTTCACGTTTTTCCTCTCAATTAGGATTTTTCAATAAAACTCTAAAAAATAAAAGATGAATCGCAAGAGTTAATATAGCTCTAAAAATCTAATTCTAATAGGAAACGATCTCCATCGTCCATCCGAGTTTTTAAATCACTTCTAGTCGTCGTCCATATCCTCTTAAGAATTATCTTTAAGATATTCCTAAATCATCCATAATCTTTAGGAATATGATTTTACATAATCCAACAGAATGTACGTGATAAGAGAAGGTGATAGAATCAGTATCTAGTCTAGATCGACTTTTCATCAAAATCTAATTAAAATTTTGTTTAATTTAAATAGATGAAAAAAATAAATTATATCATATTAAACAGTTCTATATCTATTAAAAATTAATTTTATTTAGAATTGACTTTTTTTTTTTTTTTTTTTTTTTTTTTTTTTTTTTTTTTTTTTTATAGTTTGCTAGGGCAAAATTCTGAACTTCAGAAAGTATTTGAACTTTTTATTTGGTGGGAATTTCAAATTAATTCCTCCAAAATTTTAAAATATTATGAATATTCCTTTAAAGTTGAAAATATAATTATTAATACAGTTAAAAATATATTAATTATAATTATAGATTGTATGCTGATGCGAAATATATTCACGAATTTCTACTATTTTATATAAATAATAATGAGATTAATTATTCTTATGCAGGAAAAAAAAAAATTAAAAAAAATTTATTAGGAAGGTTAGTTTATTTTTGTTCAAAATTATGAGTTGCTAAAAATATGTAACCAATTCACTTAAAATGTATAAATACAGTATCTTCGGATTTCGATTATGACTCGATCTAATCCGTCTCATGCCATTTCGGACACGACTCGGTTCAACTCGTTCTCCCGCCATTTCAAACGTGACTTGATTCAACCAAACCTTTTGATACAGGACAGAATGCTGCCCTCTTTAAGCCAACAAATATGTGCGTAGTTCTCGTCTGCACTTACAACTATATAAATTAAATTTAAGGTTAAATTACAGAAAACTCTCCTGTAATATTTCGCTTTTTCATTTTGCCCCCATGTCTTTTAAAAGTCTTTATTTTGCCCCCTCATAATTACTGAAATATGCATTTACCTCCGCCGTTACTATTCTGTGAGTGCGTCCTTAATTTTTTTAAAAATATTATTTGATATACCCAAAATACCCTTCAAGAATGACGGGAATAAGTCTAAACCCCTTTCTCTTCCTTCCATTATCTTTTTCCCTTCAATATAAGGTAAAAATATTTTCGTCAATTTACTTACTCAGTTAATGCCGTTGCCTCCTAAAGACAATTCGGTAATTACGAGGGGACAAAATATAGACTTTTAAAAGACAATGAAACAAAATAAAAAAACAAAATATTACAAAAGAAAATTTCTGTAATTTAGTGGCTAGAATACTATCGATAGCACCAAACAATTGGTGCTATCACGTTTTCAGCCGTCGGATAAAAAGATATGCGGTTGGGATTATAGTGGTCCCCTAAAATTTTTACTATTTAACCAACCACCTAATAAACCCTAGGGGCCCAGTATAATCCCAACCGCATATTTTTTCAACGGTTTGTTGGGATTATAGTGGGCTCCTAGGGTTTACTAGGTGGTTGGTTGAATAGTAAAAATCTTAGGGAACCACTATAATCCCAACCGCATATCTTTTCATCCAACGGCTGAAAACTTGATAGCACCAATTGTTTGGTGCTATCGATAGTATTCTAGCCGGACTATATATATATATATATATATATATATATATATATATATATATATATATATATATATATATATATTTATTTATTTATTTATTTATTTATTTATTTATAATTTTTCAAAATAATATGGGAGAAATTAATTTTTTATTTTATATAATATATATAAATATTTAATGCATGAGATGCCGAGAGAGAATCTGGTCGTCTCCGAGACCCCGTCCCCACACATCACAATCTCCGTACCAGCTGCAGGAAAAAGCCCGTCCATTTATTCATCATTTTTTTTTAAAAAAAAAAACCTTAATTTTAATTTTATGTTATTTAATTTTGAATTTTAAAAATTTAAATTAATAAATAATAAGGCAACATTAGGTGAGTGCAACAAACCCCAATATGAGAGTTCGTAATTAATTCCACAATAGCTGCAGGAGTCACATGTGTGTCCACAATTTCATTTTTCATTTTTATTTTTAATTTTTTAATTAAAATATAAAAAAATCTCCTTCTGATTTTTTTTTTCATATTTCTTTTTTTTTTTAATTCAGAAAATATTTACTTATAGTGTTAATGGAGAAGATAAAATAACTAAATTATTCTGATTTATTTTATACAAAAAAATTTAATTTTTAATATATTTATGTTATTTTAAAAATATTTTCAATACAAAATTTTGACGAAGGGAACTAAATACATCAATTTAGAATTTTTGAGAGAATAAAAAATAAATTTTTTAAAATCAGAGAGAAGAGTAAAAAAGCGGATATTTACAGAATTTTTTTTATAATTTAGTCTAAAAAATTATGTAAATATCAATTTTTTTACTTTTAAATATTTATATTTTATTTTTTAAAAAATTTTAAAATATTTTTAGAAGATTACGGTGTTAATGAAGAAGGTAAAATACCTAAATTATCTTTATTTAATTTATAAAAAAAAATTAATTTGTAATATATTTGTGCTATTTTTATATAAAAAAAAAAAGACTGAATAAACGCATTAACTTGAAATTTGAGAGAGTAAAATATAAATTTTTTAAAATTTGAAAGAAAAAGTAAAAAAATAGATAATTACAAGAGAGTTTTCTGTATTTTTATTTTTTTTTTTTAAAAAAAAAAAAAATCATAACATCTGATTTTAAGGGTTGTGGTGAAATTCAAATAAATGAGGATGAAAGGTCTTTGTTTCACATCATTTTAATCAATAAAAATTTTAAATTCTTTATACATACATGATTTGTAAGTTATAATATTTCTTACATTAAAACATGAAAAAAAAAAGTTTCATAATAAAATTGAAAATTACTAGGACAAATATATTCAAAGAACTAGTTACCACTCATTGAAAAGAACTTATTAGACTCTAATGTATTATTATTAAATCTCTTAATGTTTCTAGTCCAACCATGAAATGTTGTGACTGTTCTTTGAACCAATATGAAATTGATAATATGTCACACCATACTATAATAAAATTAAATTATACGAATATATTTTTATGATATTTTTGTATAAGTGTCATATTTATATTCAACCTATATTCAAAATTAGGTTATAAGGATATATTTTTAGGACACATTATAATAATGTGTCGCTATACACTCTAACAACTGTACATATAGCGACACTAATAATAAGTGTCAGTATTTTTACCAGCGACATTTTTTTTAACTTTTACAAATACTTAAAAATCTCGTTATAGTATAATTTTATTGTAGTGCCATCGAAAGGCGAAAGGACTGTTATATACTGTATCATTTTTTTTTTCAGATAATATAGCATCTAGCTAAATCAATCATATTATATATCTTTCAGGTGCATCACCACTACAACAAAATTATGCTATAGCGACACTTTTAAGTATTTCTAAAATCTAAAAAAAAGTGTTGCTGACAAAAATACCAACACTTATGGTTAGTGTTGCTATATGTGCCGTCGCTAGGGTGTATAGCGATACATTTTTGTAATGTGTCCCAAAAATGTGTCCCTATAACCTAATTTTGGATATAGATGGAACATAAATAGGACATTTTTATAAAAGTGTCACAAACATGTGTCTCTATAACCTAATTTTGTTGTAATGCACGTTGTTTCTGTAAAAAAATTTGAATCAAATGTAACAAGATAATTTGATCAAAAATAAAATTTAAAGTTAATGGTGTAAATAACTTTTCACATGTGCAATTTAATTTTTTTTTTTTTTGTTTTTGTTTTTTAGGCAATCACTTTTACCTTTGAAAATCATGTGATACTCCCACTATGAAAATTGGCCAAAAACACCAACACCAATTTGTTTGCTTGTGGTGTTCCCACATGCTTTGTTCTGAGCCTTTCCTCTGTAGGGTTTAGAATATAATATGTGGTCCCTAGAGAATACCATTACCATCTCACCAAGCCCTTCCAAAATCCAGCCAATATATATGCCTAGTTAATTATGCATGTAATTATTAATTACTTATTACTGCCTAGGAGTGAAAATGTGGGTTGTAATTATATGTAGGTAGGATCAATAGTAGAGTTTCTATGTTTATTGTCGGATCGTTGGCGCTAACCATTAATCCAAAAAACTTGAGCTATTAGAAATACACAATCAATTCACTTAAAGCGTATAGACACAGTGTTCACAGGTCTTAATCGGACTCAACCCACCTTGGGTTTCTTGTTGGGCCTCTTGCCGTTAGGTCGGACCGCAGCCCCACTCAACTTATTAGGCTCACCCAACTCAACTTATTAGTCTCCTGGGCGAAGTTGGACCTATTTAATCCATAAATAAATTAGCCAACAATCCCCCTCTCCCAACACCTGCACCGTGTGGGAATCGAACCCGTGCCGCTGGCTCTGATACCACTTGTTGGATCGTTGGCACTAACCATTAATCCCAAAAGCTCAAATTATTAAAAATACGCAACCAATTTACTTAAAGCGTACAAACACAGCGCCCACGGATCTCGACCGGACTCAACCCACCTGAATGTTGGGTCTATTGTTGGGCCTCTTGCCGTTAGGTCTATTGTGGACCGCAGTCTCACTCAACTTATTAGACTCACCCAACTCAACTTATTAGTCTCCTGAGACTATTATCACGAAATAAAAAATTAGACCTATTTAATTTATAAATAAATAGCCAACATCTATTTCTATCATTTATGTATATTTTCATGCAACACAAAATTAAGTAGAATGTTTGGTCATGATCAGTAAAACTGTGATATATATATTTAAAGTTGAGCTAGAATGTTATAAGTACTGAATACACTTTGTTACTATTTTTTTTTTTTTTATAATAAAATTTTCAAAATCAAAGAGCGGCATCGATGAATATGATCCACTGTACCATTTGAAATATCTAGAAATTAAATTTTATGTGTTTGCGATATTGTTCTCTTGTGTACAAGTGGACATAAAAATAATAGTAAAAAATAAATATTTTCAAAAAGTGATGATAAAATTCTTATAATTAAATTTAAAAGTATACATCTTATTTTAAATAGTTTTTTAAAAAAATTAATCAAAATTCAGTTGATTTAGATTTGTTTACAGTACTGTTAAACGAACAAACTTTTCATATCGATCATTAAAATTATAAATTTTGTAACTCTTTCATCATTAAGTTAATAATGTCTAAAAATTTTAAAATTTAATTTTTAAATATTTCAAGCAGTATAGATCATATTTAATAATATTGATCATCGATTTGGAGGTTTCATCATCGAAAATAAATTGGTAGCAATGAAGCTCATTTGTTATTGATAGTATTCAAGTTCAACGCTCTTTCTCTAGATCTCTCTCTCTCTCTCTCTCTCTCTATATATATATATATATTAATGAATGTGATGGGTAATGTTGTTTTTGATGGTTAGATGGAAAAAAAAAAGATGATATTATTAATAGAGCTATAATTTCAGATTGGTCGATTGAATATAGTTAGAATTCATTGATAAAAATTGATTAGATTTAGTAAGTTTGATCTGTTCCTAATTAAATTAGCTCTATCAATTAATTATCATAGAAATAAGAGAAATAAGAAATAATTTTGTAGTTTTACAAATCGATATATACTGACCGTTTGGTTTAATTGGAGAAAATAAGAAAAGGAACAATATTTTAGTCTAAGTTTCACGAGTAATTAATGTGGCTTATGAATATAATAAAACAATTAATAAAGTTTCTCAAAAATAATGAAATGTTTATTGGACAATGCAAAAAAATAATATTTCAATTTGTTTTTGAAGTACATTACCATTAGATCGCATATGCCAAAAAAAGGGGTGCATTTGAGATCCACAGTTCTCTCAACTTGGCTGGTTAAATTGCAGTGTACTAAATGGACTTTTCCATGCTTGGGACCCCACCCACTTGTTTGACACAATTTTTTTTTTTTTAAAAAAAAAGAAAAAATAAAAAAATAAAGGAGATTTATGGTTTCAGTAGTATGGTTTGAGCATCCAATAATAGAATAAGTGGTCTATTTCTAGGCCTATCCAAGATCTTCAAATACTGCAGAGATAAGTATAAAGTACAGAATTAGTATAAAATAGTGTTTGGGATGGTTTCAGGAATAAGAGATTTTGTATTTGGTATGAGAATGAGGAATAAGAGGAATAAAGAATTTTAATTGAGGTAAATTATCTTTTTGCCCTCAAACTTTATTATGTACTAATGAGGTGTAAGGAAAAAGTAAGAGGATTGTTGGAAAGAATGAGAACAGTAATTCTCACTTATTCTAGTTGTACCGGAATAAGTTATACCGATTGATTTTTGTTACGTTTGAAAGAATAAGAGGGATATCCCTTCTATTTTCGGTCCTATATCGAATCCAAACGAGCCTGATCAAGAGTTTATAAAAAAATAATCACTTATTAGATAATTAATAAAAGAGTGAATGATTGATATATATATATATATATATATATATATTAGTGGATTTGCCGAAACGTTGGGATTAGCACTATTAATTTTAAAAACTTGAGTTATTAAAATATGTAATTAATTCACTTAAAATTTACAGATATAGTGCTCACGGATCTCGATTGTGATTCGGCTTAACCAATCTCACGCAACTTCGAATATGACTCGATTTAATTCAATTTCACGTCATTTCGAATGTGACTTAATTCAACCTGACCTGCTGCCACAGGATAGAATGCTGATCCTTTTAACGTAAACGAATTTAGACCCAGTAGTTTCACATACAACTCATATCTGTGTGTGTACTCTTCCATACGATGATTTTCATATTGCGAAAGTAACACAACTAAAAAAAGGTGTGTGCAGGTAAGTGTAGACTATTTCTGAGGACCAAGTTGTAAAATATAGGTTTTGAGAGGTATATAATAAATATAAATTTTTTTTAAAAAAATATTTTTTATATATTCAAAATCGGATATATATCTTACACCGCACCCATTCTGTCCCCCTTGAGCTTGACCTGCAGTGCTTGTCCTCAAGTCACTTCTCCCAAACTAGAAAATCAACTCCAACTGTGGACTTAAAGGTTCTGAATAGTTAATATATTATATTTGTATTCTAAAAAAAATAAATTTTTAAAAAATATTTAATTCATTTAACTCCTTAAATTGTCAATATACTTGTAGAATAGTGACTAGCCTTAATATTAATCGAATTTGAATCGGATCCGAATCAAATACAGATATATGTATGTATATATGTTTTTATAAATTTTATTAAACACTTTGTAAAGAAATTTTAAAATTTTTACTATAAAGAACTGGAATACTAATAAATTACACCAAGTTTAATAAAATGCATTCAAAATTAAATTTTAATATAAAAATGACATATCACTCTCATGAAAAATGAGATATTTTGGGTATCTTTACTTTTAACTTAAACTTGTAAAATAGGTTGGAATGGTGAGGTGAACTGTATTTTTTGCTTAGAGGAGTGCGAGTCTGTTGACCACCTCTTTCTGGGGTGCCCCAACACTAAAGCTATCCTGCTAAGTCTTCTCCCAAACAAATTGTTCATTAGGTGTTGTTCTTCCGCCCGCGGGCTCTGGAAAGTCTATGCCTTGTTGGGTGGTGCTGCAGGGGGTTTTGCTCTGGGGACTATCGCGGCTACTTGGCGGGCAGTGTGGTTGGAAAGAAATCAGAGAATCTTCGAGCAGAAAAAACGACCTTCGAACGCTGTTTTGGCGAATGCTCGTTCGTTCAGAAAACTGTGAGGTCGTTGCTGCGTTTAGTGTCCTGCGGGCTTTGTACAGTTTTTTTTTTTTTTTTTTTTTTTTTGAGATCCTGTTGTCTCTGTTTATAGCTTAATTCACAGCGGTAATAGCATGCAGCCTTCTTCTAAAAAAAAAAAAAAAATAAAAAAAAAATAAAAAACCTTCTTTTCTTTCTCTCCTCCCACACTGCAAAGGAATTAATACTTGGACCAGGTGCATATGTATATCTGTATATCTTTGAGTCATTTGACCAACAATTCGATATTATATATATATATATATATATATATATATATATATATATATATATATATATATATATATATATATATATATATATAGATCTACACTGACTACTGAATTATAATTAATTATTATACTAATATACTACTGTTTACTGAAGAAATATTTAAGTAGCATAGGTAGGAAAAACTATATTATTCTCATTAGATTATTTTTACAGTAAAATAGATCAAAAACACAAGTTAGAGTTTCTAGCTTTCGAGTTTTTTTATATTCTAAATGCTCACTCCTCAACAGTAATTATAAATTTTTCTGTTTATTAAATATTCCATTAGAGACCAATGCTGTTTATTAAGCTGAACCATTCATTATTGATTTAAAAATTTAAAGATTATAAATGCAATATATGTAAGAAGTTATATAGATTTATTAATAGAGGAACTGAATTCCAAATATTTGAACAGTTAAAATACGTAATTAATTCGATCACTTAAAATGTATAAATCTAGCACTCACATATCTTAATAATAATTTGGTTTAAAAATTTATAACATATTTAATCAAAGAAAAAAAAAAAATTTATAACATATTTGCATCTGAAATCAGTTGTCGGATTGTCGACGTTAACCATTAATTCTATATGTTCGAATTGTTATAAATACGTAATCAATTCATTTAAAACGTACAGATCCAATACCTAGGAGTCTCAATTGTGAAATGATTCAACTAATATCATGTCACTTTGAACATGACCCGATCGGTTCAATCTAGTCTCATGCTATTTTGAACGTGTTTCAACTCAATCCGACATCCCTCCACATAATAGGATATATGCACCAGGTGCACGCAATAATTCCCATCTCCCTAACCCTTCCCGTGCCCGTCTTATGTCCTAGCCCTCAAATTCCATTTCATATCCCTTCTCTCTCTCTCTCTCTCTCTCTCTCTCTCTCTCTATCTCTCTCTTTCACTCCCGGTATCCAACGTCGCCTCTACAGTGACCAGGAACGTGACTCCACCTCCTTTGCTCTTTTGACCACCCCCCTCATTCATGTCTCCAATACAATCCTAACATTCCATTTCCAAAAAAAAAAAAAAAAAAAAAAAAAAAAAAAAAAAAAAAAAAAAAAAAAAATCCATGCATGAATCCTCCAATGTCTCCATTAATCCCCATGTTGTTCCTGCACATGTACTGCATGGTTTCTGCGGCGGCGGGTGGGGACATTCCGGTGCCGCTGAACGACGAGGTGCTGGGGCTGATCGTGTTCAGGTCGGCGCTCTCCGACCCGTCGGGCGCGCTGTCTTCGTGGTCGGAGGCGGACGCGACCCCGTGCGGGTGGGCGCGCGTGGAGTGCGACCCGGCGACGTCGCGGGTCGTGCAACTGGACCTGTCTTCCCTCTCCCTGCAGTCGTCCCGCGGCCTCCCTCGCGGCCTGGACAGACTGCCGTCGCTCCGGTCCCTCACCCTCTCCGGCAACAATCTGTCCGGCCCTCTCCCTTCCGGCCTCTCCCTCCTCCCCTCCCTCCGCTCCCTCGACCTCTCCTCCAACTCCCTCTCCGGCACCCTCCCCGACGACCTCTCCCTCCTCCCCTCCCTCCGCTTCCTCGACCTCTCCTCCAACTCCTTCTCCGGCCCCCTCCCACTCTCTCTCCCCTCCTCTCTCCGCTTCCTCGTCCTCTCCTCCAACTCCCTCTCCGGCCCCATCCCGCCCCTCACCTTCTCCTCCTCCACCCTCCTCCTCCACCTAAACCTCTCCGACAATCACCTCTCCGGCTCGGCGCCTTTCGCCGACTCTCTCTTCTCGCTGCACCGCCTCCGCGCGCTCGACCTCTCCTCCAACGACCTCGCCGGCGAAATCCCAGCCGGCGCCGCCAACCTCCGTAACCTCAAACTCCTCGACGTCAGCCGCAACCGCTTCTTCGGCCCCCTCCCCGCCGACGTCGGCTTCTGCCGCCATCTCGCCGCCCTCGACTTCAGCCGCAACTCCTTCTCCGGCCCGCTCCCGGACTCCTTCAAGCTCCTGTCTTCCCTCGTCTCTTTCTCCGCCGCCGGCAACCGCCTCTCCGGCGACGTCCCCGCCTGGGTCGGCAATCTGTCCGCCCTGCAGCTTCTCGATCTCTCCAACAACGCCTTCTCCGGCAGCCTTCCCGACGCGATCGGCCAGCTGAGAGACCTGAATTATCTCGGCCTGTCCAATAACGCGCTCAGCGGATCGATTCCTGGCTCTCTCGCGCAATGCGCGAGGCTACGGGAGCTGCGCATGAAGGGGAACGCGATCGAGGGGACCATTCCGGAGGCGGTGTTCGATTTAGGATTGGAGTCGATCGACCTCTCGTCCAACCAGCTGTCGGGTGCGGTCCCGGCGGGTTCGGCACGACTGGCGGAGGCGCTGCGGTGGATGGACTTGTCGGAGAATCGGTTCGCCGGGAACATTCCGGCCGAGATGGGCCTGTTCTTCAACGTCAGGTACCTCAACTTGTCGTGGAACGACCTCCGCACGCAGCTACCGCCGGAGCTCGGGTTGTTCCGGAACCTCTCCGTGCTCGACCTCCGGAGCTCGGCGCTCTACGGGCCGATCCCCGGCGAGTTGTGCGACTCCGGGAGCCTCGCCGTGCTCCAGCTCGACGGCAACGACCTCTCCGGCGCCATCCCGCCGGAGATCGCAAACTGCTCCTCCCTCTACTTACTGTAAGCTTACAGTAGTCCTCGTTCATTCAGTATAAATATTTGAAACTCATTTGTAGCTGCGGCATATAATTTAGCAATCATTTCGTATTTATATATTTAATTTATATATAGTATTTTTAAAAGTTAAATGATTATGACCTCCTTTAATATATATAAATTATTATTATTATTATTATTATTATTATTATTATTATGCAGGAGCTTGTCGCACAACAGTTTGAACGGATCGATTCCGACGGCAATGGCAGAGCTGAAGAAGCTGGAGATCCTGCGGCTGGAGTACAACAACCTGGGCGGCGAGATCCCGCCGCAGCTGGCAGAGCTAGACAACCTCTTGGCAGTCAACATTTCGCACAACCGGCTCATCGGCCGCCTGCCGGCCGGGCCGATATTCCAGACTCTCGACAGCAGCGCCATCGACGGCAACCTCGGCATCTGCAGCCCCCTCGTGGCCGAGCCGTGCCGGATGAATGTCCCGAAGCCGCTAGTCCTCGACCCGAACGCGTACCCGCACAACGGCGGCGGCGGCCGCAACGGCGGGGCCAACCAATTGGTCGACTTCCCGGGCCAAGCGGCGGTGCGCAAGCGCCGCAAGTTCCTCAGCGTGTCAGCCATCGTCGCGATCTCCGCCGCGGTCGTCATACTTCTCGGCGTCGCGGTGGTCACTCTACTCAACATATCGGCGCGGCGGAGCGTCGACGGGCTGTTGGAAAACACGTTGGAGAGCATTTGCTCGAGCTCGACCAAGTCGACGGGCTCGCCCGCCGTTGGAAAGATGGTTTTGTTCGGTCAGAAGAGTACCCTACGGTCGCAAGTCGATACGGTCGGCGACGCAGAAGCCCTGCTGAGCAAAGCCACGGAGCTCGGTCGCGGAGTGTTCGGTACCGTGTACAAGGCGTCGATCGGAGAAGGGAGGGCGGTGGCGATAAAGAAGCTTCTCACCGTGAATATAGTAAACTTTCACGACGATTTCGACCGTGAAATTCGAATTCTAGGAAAGGCGCAACATCAGAATTTGATGGCATTGAAAGGTTACTACTGGACTCCGCAGCTCCAGCTATTGATTTCCGACTACGCACCCCGCGGGAGCCTCCACGCGAGGCTCCACGACGAGGCGGTCGCGGGGGAGGGGCCACGGCCGCCGCTCTCGTGGCCGGACCGGTTCAAAATCGTGCTCGGAGTGGCGAAAGGCCTCGGGTATTTGCACCAATCATTCCGACCGCCGATCATCCACTACAACATCAAGCCGAGCAACATCCTGCTCGACGAAAACTGCGAGCCGATGGTATCCGACTTCGGCCTCGCGCGGCTGCTGCCGAAGCTCGACAAGCACGTCGTGAGCGCGCGGTTTCAGGGGGGCATGGGGTACGTCGCACCCGAGCTCGCGTGCCAGAGCCTCCGAATCAACGAAAAGTGCGACGTATACGGCTTCGGGATCTTGATCCTCGAGGTCGTGACGGGGAAAAGGCCGGTGGAGTACGGGGAGGACGACGTCGTGATACTGATCGACCGAGTTCGGGTGGGGCTGGAGCAGGGGAACGTGCTCGACTGCGTCGATCGGCGCATGGCTGAGTTCCCGGAGGATGAGGTGTTGCCGGTGCTCAAGTTAGGGTTGGTTTGCGCGTCGCAGATACCGTCGAGCCGACCGTCGATGGCGGAAGTTGTGCAGATACTGCAGATTATAAAGACACCTGCAGTGGGGGATAGAATTGGGGGGTTCTGATGCAGCTTCTGCAGAATTATATGGACTCAAATCAAATCCATCGTGTAGCTGAGTTCAGTCTTTCGATGAATGAAGCGGGTAGCTTACTATCTTTCTTTCAAAAAAAAAAAAAAAAAAAAAAATCAAATCCACTTTGTCTTTGTTTTAAATTGCTTTGTGTTCTTGAGTAGCTATGTGAATCTATTTTCTGTGTTAATTAATTAGTTGTTTCTAAATTCAGATGTTTCAATCAATCAATGTAACCTTTTCATTGCTCATTTCTTTTTTTTATTTTATTTTTATTTTTATTTACTCTTTTTCATATGATACTTGGTACATTTTACCTACTTAACAATTCTTTAAAAATATTTTTATTTTAGAATAAATTATAAACTTTAATTTATTGTAATTTTCTGATTCGAATTTTTTGAATTGTTACAAGTAACTCATATGACTCAATTTAATTTACTAAATATTAAATATTTGTAGAAAATAAAATAAAAAAAAAACAAATTTAAGCTTTTGATTTAAGGACTCATATTTTTATTTTAAAATAGTGTGGACCCAAATAAAGGTAATATTTAATATCCATTCAAAAATATTTTTAAGAAAAATACTAAGTGTGCATATCAAATAGGGTACATTTTATTCATTATGAAATAAGATAAATTTTATCAGTCACTTCGAAGTGACTGACGATTAAGCCTCCATTCATGAATGAGTGAAATGTATATCGTACATCCATCTCAGAATGTACGAATAGCATTACTTTATTTTTAGATGCACAAAAGAGTCACACTACTACTCAATCATAAGTTCATAACCACAACAAAAGAGGCTCCACATTTCTCTAGAGAGTAGATTTGCATGTTTTTTTTTTTTTTTTTTTTTTTTTTTTTTTTTTTTTTTTGTCTTTCTTCAAGGGGCTATGTTGGTGCTACAGGAATCATGTGAGCAAAATGGAGAAGAATAAAATTAGTAAGGAGTCTCAATTGGATCTACTAGGGTGGTGTACCTTCCTTTAGCTTACAAATAATTTTAAGTGTAGCTTTCTTAAGGGTATTTAAATTTATTTATTTTTCAAAAATATATATAAATATTTAGGGATGCAAATTGAGCAGATTTTAATCATATATTCACTTCATTCGAAACTGATCAGAATAAATCGATTTTTTCTATGAAACCTAAATAATTTTTTTCAAGAACAATTACATTTTTTTTGAAAACCAAATAAATAAAAAATAATTTTGCAATCAAATTAAAAAAAATATTATTTTTTAAATATATTTTAAAAAGCAAATGGAGGTGAGAGTTCCATCAACCCATATTCATTTGTATCTTTAATAACTTTGGCATTACCTATGAAAGACAAAAAATAATATAAAAAAATATTAACTTTGATATTCTAAATTTTTAGAAATAAATAATTACTTTATAAAATATTAGAATAAAAAAATTGTGACTTTAAATCTCACCCTATTTTGCACCTTCACTCAATTTAGGATCCGTTTGATAACGGAATAAGACAGAGCTAGCTATTCCAGAGATAAGTATAAAGTACGGAACTAGTATAAAAAAACGTTTGAGATGATTCCAGAGATAAGAGATTTTGTGTTTGGTATGAGAATGAGGAATAAAAGGAATAAAGAGTTTTAATTGATGTAAATTATTTTTTTACCCTCAAACTTTATTATGTAATAATAAGGTGAGAGATACTGTCTCGGTAGACGTGGAAGGGTATTTAAGGAAAAAATAGAAAGGTGACTGGAAAGAGTGAGAACAGTAATTCTCACTTATTCTAGTTGTACCGAAATAAACTATACCGATTGATTTCTGATGCGTTTGAAAAAAATAAAAAAAATATCCTCTTATTTTCAGTTCTATACCGAATCCAAACGGATTAAAGTATGAGTAAAACAATGAAAATTCCCATGACTATGTCTACTCAATTTCCAACCAAATATCATGAAAAATACATATAACTAACTAACTAACATAATCAAAGTTTCAAAATATGAGACCTAACTTGGCTCTTACAATTAATGCTCGGCTCCTTCTAGAATATTATAGACATTTCTAGTTCCCTTAGGAGGAGGAAATCTAACTATATGCTTTTAATGCATTATTATCATATAAAGAGGAACAAGAACACCAATTTGGTTAGATTTATAGCTGATTCCCAATTAAATTAAAATAAATTATTAAATTTTAAATATTAATTAGAGTATAAATCTGATTGATTTAGAATTTGAATATTTTTTTAAGATAAGTTATAAATATAGCATAGATACTATTAATTTTTTGTGATGATGATATAATTTTTTCCGACTCATGATATATTATGACTAAAATGATCACGATTTTGAATCTTTGGTACATTTTTTGCACGAGTGTACATAATGAGAGAGAAGTTTTTTGAATTTATAGAAGATGAGAGAGGGACGAGAGAAATTCAAAAAGAGAATTTAGGCTAAAGCTAGTATAAAAAAAGTACGTCAGATGTAACTCTCCTCTCTAAGTTAGTAAATTTTATTTTATCTGTATATTTTTTTATTTTTTATTTTTTTTTGTGATTATATTAGTAAAAAAATTTGATTTAATATTTTCACCGTAAAATCTTAACAATCGATACGGATCAACATCACGTATCCGAGCGAGTTATGAATTCACCCACACAAAGAAAACAAGACATTTTTCTTATTTATGGCTAACTACTATTTGAAATTTTTTAAATTAATCATAAAATTATTAAAATATTTTTCTAAAAAATTAAATATTTAAAATTTTTTAAAAAATTAATAAAAATATTCTGGTCATTAGAGATAAATAAGATATTTTTAAAATTTTAAAAAATATATTAAATATTATTTAAAAAAGAAAAAAAAAAAAAAAAAAAGAAAAAAAGGAGAAAGGAAAAGGTGGTTACATAATAATTGGGTGGAAATAAATTCTCCTTTGT
This sequence comes from Tillandsia fasciculata, assembly GCA_029168755.2. Taxonomy (NCBI): domain Eukaryota; kingdom Viridiplantae; phylum Streptophyta; class Magnoliopsida; order Poales; family Bromeliaceae; genus Tillandsia; species Tillandsia fasciculata. Next base: position 831,977 of record CM054943.1, on the reverse strand, counting down.
CTGATGAGCACAAACAAATTTATAAAGTTCACGGGTCACTTGTTGGCTTTTGTAGCTAGGACACCCACAAAAGACACTTTTTGTGATCTGTCAAAAAAAGATGCACCTTTACATACATACATTTTTTTTTCCATTTTTTTCCTTTTTGTTTTCTTATTTACTTTTTTTTTCATTTGGTGTTGATTTATGAAACTACGTACAATTTTTCTTTATATATATTTTATTTTCTTAAATTTTTATTTATAAATAATTTTAATAAATTTATATTCATAGAAATTTAATTATGTGTGCGTTTTTAAGATGAACACGGTGATTTAATTATCATGACTAAATTATTACGAAACTATAGTCTACCGGGCTATATTATTTTTTTCTTACATTTCACCTCTTTAGTTTGTTTTATAAATAATTTTAGAAAATTTATATTTATAGAAATAATTTTTTTTGTTTATCACGTGAGCATCATGTTGGACAATAAAGGACCATGTGGACATTTTTAAGATGAACACGGTGGTTCAGTTACCGTGTTTAAGCACAGTGACTAAATTACCGGGTTTTTTTTTTTTTTTTTTTTTTTTTTTTTTTTTTTTTTTTTGAGAATTAGGTAACACGCTACCCGCTTCATTTATAAGAAAATTATCATATTTCTATCCATAGTAATCCAGTTGTTGATAGCACTATCAACGAGCCGAACATAAGCGAGCTGAGGTTAGTCTGTATTTGGCTCGTTAAATTAATATTGAGTTAAAAAACTTGGCTCGTATTTAGCTTGTTAATTAACTAGTCGAATAGGAATTGACCGTGTACAATAATTTAGATCGTCAGCTCTACAATTTAGTGAAAAGTGAAAAGAAATTAAGAAAAATTAAAATCCTAATCTAATTGAAATTCACCAAAGGCCACTTTATATTTGAGTAGGTCTAAATTCAAATAGTATATATATATCTACAATTGGTGTGTGTAAGTTTTCTATCGTTAGATCTATTTTTTTGACTAATTTTATTTTTTAGATTATTCTATTTCACCAACCACTCACTTAATCCAAGAGGTCTATTATCATCCTAACCACACATCTTTTTATACAAGGACTGAAAATCTATAAGCACCAATGACTTAGTACTTTTTAAAAAATAGAAGCTCTCTCTCTCTCTCCTCTCTCTCTCTCTCTCTCTCTCTATATATATATATATATATATATAGTCTGGCTACTGTGCTTGTACAAGCACCAAGCAATTGGTGCTTGTAAGTTTTCTACCGTTAGATCTAATCCTTTGATTACTTCTACCACTTACATTATACTATTGTACCAACCACCCACTAAACCCAAGGGGTCCACCATCATCCTAACCACACATTCCTACATCTAAGGGTAAAAAACTCACAAGTATAAATAACTTGGTGCTTTTACAAGTATAGAAGCTCAATATATATATATATATATATATATATATATGGTAAATACTAAGTGTACACCCAATTTTGAGTGTACATCTTACACTCCACCCATCCTAGGATAGGGTGAATTCCATCCTTGACTTCGAAGTGATGGGTGGAAAAGCTCCCACCTTTGGATGGGTGGGATGTAGGATCTACACCCAATTTTTGGTGTAGAAATAGCAGAGCTTTATATATATACCTAGGCTATTATACTACTAATAATGTCACTATAGCAAAATTATGTTATAGCGATACTTTTAAATATTTTTAAAATCTTTAAAAAATGCCGCTAGCAAAAATATCGACACTTATAATTAGTGTCGCTATAGGTGCAGTCGTTAGGATATATAGCGACACATTATTGTAATGTGTCCTAAAAATATGTCCCTATAACTTAATTTTGGATATATATGAAGTATAGATAATACACTTGTGTAAAAGTGTCACAAAAATATGTTCTTATAATCTAATTTTGTTGTAGTGTACTAAGTTATTGGTATTATTAAGTTTTCGATCATTGGACGAAGAAATGGACAGTTTGGATGATAGTGACTCCGTAAAATTTAGTGGGTGGTTGATGCAATAATATGATCTAAGCTTGTATTTGAGCTATATTGAGCTAAACATGAGTGAGTTAATCCTAACTCGTCTTCGGCTTGTTAAGATTTCAAACTGAAAATTTCAGCTCGTAGTTAGCTCATTGTTAAACAAGCGATCGATCTCGATATTCCAAACGAAACACAAGCGAACTCGCAAACAGCGAGTTGAATTGCTAATCCTAGTTAAATACGATGAATGGATCACCACATTCTACTTAACAAGACTCCTCAATGTCCAAGGTGATCGACGGGTCATGTTGTTGGAAAAGAATCATCTCCGTAAATATAAATTTACTGAAGCCATTCATAAAAAAAAAAAAAAAAATTAAGTGGATTAAATGTGAAAATACGCAGAGCTATATATGTTTGTGCTTCAGCGCATTTTTATTTTACCATTCTATAATTTACAATATTATATATTTAATTATTTTATGTTTTTATCATTATTTTACCGTAAGAACATATTAGCAAGGTCGCTAAAGTAATACTGTACTATCCTAAATAATTATAATGAAACAAAAATAAAATTAGAAGAAAAATAAGTATAATTATTTTTTATCCACGAGATGGTTAAGTGAAAATAATAGATTAATATTCAAGCTCAAAATCGGGTCGAGTCCGGTCAAACCATATTGAGCCCAAGCTTGAGATTCGGGTCGGGTTCGGCCCGACCCATTCAAAATTACTCTATAGTTTAAAAGCCCATTTAATTCCGGTGTTTGGTGTGCCGAAAAATATTTTAAAAATTAATTTTATCTATAAATAAAAATTATGATTTTTTTTTTTTTATATAATTAGTTTTTCCGAAAAATAGTTTGCACCCCCTTATCTTTAATAAAATTAACCTGATACAAAAAATACTAAAAATATATATAGTTCTCTGTTACTTTAAATTTATGGAGAATAATAATTATTTCATATTATTTAAATATAATACTCTTTTTATAAATATAGATATTAATTAAAAAAAAAGGTTCTTCTCAATTTTTTTTTAAAAATTTTTTGATAAACATGTGTAGAACGAAAATGAGCTGCAGATGATTTTGATTCGATATTTCAATCTTTCGAACTTTTAATTTAAATATTAAATTTAAGTTAACTCTTAACTTTAATAAATTTATAGGTGTAAAAATTACATAAAATATAGTAATTAATCTGTTCAGCAAAATTTGACCTGTTCCGTTCAAAATTTAAAATTAAAAAAATTATTAAGTCCCAACAGTCCGACATCGGATGTGGATGGAATTATGATTGAGTTTATATGAGACATGGACACTAGTAATAATAACTGGGCTTAAGCATTTTGGACTATATTTTGGGCCCAACGAGTTATTATTGCTAGTGGGCCGGATCGTTACATTTGGTATCAGAGCCAATAATCAGCCGGAAGTGTGCGTGCGGCGAGTCTCGGCGGCTGAGCCTGAATCTAGATGACAGGGCTAGCGAGACAAGTCTTACATCGCCTGGTGATCTGGACACTAGTAATAATAATTGGGCTTAAATATTTTGGATTGTGGTTTGAGCCCAACGAGTTATTATTACTAGTGGGCCGAGTCGTTACAATTAAATTAGTAAATTTATAATTTTTTAAATAATAAATAATCAAATTAAAATGAATAATAGTTAAAATAAATTATATATATATATATATATATATATATATATATATATATATATATATATATATATATATATATATATATATATTTTATTTTAATTTATTTTTTTCTTCACCTAAATTCCAAACAAAGAGGCAGGTTGGTGGGTAAGGGAGGCAGGTGGCCTGTAAATGCATATAAAATAATAATAATAATAATAGTAATAATAACTTGTTTGTGGGGGCCACACATCCACCGTTCACCCTCATCAACTACCCCTCTTTGGGGTCATCTGAACCGTCCATCAATCAGAAATCATTACATGCACCCGGTGCGTGATGCGCATGCAATTTTATTTTTAAATTTTAGCTAAAATACAAAAAAAATTCTAACTTAATTATCCTTACTTATTCTAATAAAAAAAATATAATCTTTTAATATATTTTTATTATTTTAAAAATATTTTTGGTATAAAATTTAAAATTTTTAAAAATATTTTAAAAATAATTTGTAATATTTTTTAAAATGTAAATTTTAAAATTTACATTTTGGGCTCTTAAAATTTAAAAAATATTTTCCGAGAGTTAGTATGAAGGATGAAATAACTTAACTACCCTTACTTATTATAATAAGAAAAAATAATAATTTTTTAACATATTTTTATCATTTTAAGAATATTTTTAATACAAAATTTAAAATTTTAAAGAAATAAAATGTACAATTTAAAAAGTTAGAAAAAAAGTGAATATTTATAGTGAGGTTTTTTGTATTTTGACTTTATGTTTTATATGAGAATTTTAAAAATACTGCAAACCATGATTCAAATTTGAAATTTATTATTCAAAAAGAGCGCCAATTATTTTATTAAAAATTATCTTGAAAATTAAATTTTAATTTATTAAATGCATTATGCAAAATTCGAAAAAGGTGTAAATAATCAAATATGAATCGAGACATTATTCTTAGGACAACTTAATAATTAAGGATTGGCTTTTAAAATTTTTTGAATTTTTTTTTTTGGATTGATCTTTTAAATTTATATAACTCACACCCTGTTAAGAACTATTTATAAAATTTTAAAAAAATTAGTATTAAATATTATCTCATATATGTTGAGTGTGAAATTAATTTATACATACTGTTCAATTTTTTTTTGAATTTTTTTTAATATTTATATTTTTTTATATTTTCTAAAAAATAGTGTTTACATTTATATAAGGATATTTGATATCATTTTTAGGAATTTTTTTTTTATTTTATCAATAAATATATCCAATCAAAAGTATTTTATTATTATTAATTTATTCCTATTAGAAAAATATTGTTAATTATAGATTAAATACTTAATCTTGATTATCTTTTTATCAATTTCAGATATTTTGAAGATACATATTTGATAAGACAAAACTGATATTTAAATATATTCTGTTAAAAAATAAACAATAAATAGATATATATATATATATATTTGTTATTCGATATATTTATAGCGATGTGTATAAAATTAATCCAATATATTAAATGTGGTGCATGGGATGTACTGATACACCCGGTGCACACAATAATTTCTCCTCATCATAAATTCCACCCTTTTGCCACGTCATGACTCTAAAATAATAATTCCAATAAATAAATAATTAACAATAATAAATAATAAATAATAAATAAATAAATGAATATGTCTATATAAATTCCCGCAATTACGAGTCAAAAAAAAAAAAAAAAAAGAAAATCTCCGCGATCGCCCCGAACCCCTCTCTCTCTCTCTCTCTCTCGCTCAATCCATGGCGACCACCTCGGAATCGACGACGACGACGACGATCGCATGCTCGCACTGGTGATTTCCCCAAAATTTCACTCAATTTTCCTTCGATATCTCCGAAATTTGGTGTTGATCGATCTAATTCTCTCGTTCGATCGATCGATATTTGGATCTTCGATTTGGGGTTACTTTTTTGGGTCTTCGAATTAGGATCGTAGTTTTATCTTCGCAATTAGTTCCAGTTTTTTATTTTAATGTGATTTTAGGGTTTTTTTTTATTTATTTATTTTATTTATTTTTTATTTTATTTTATTTTATTTTTTTATGTTAGCGTGTAGCAATCTATGTATATCTCACATGATTGAGCTAAATCACGTAGCTTCAATTTCTCAGTTTTATGTGATTTTAGGGGTTTTTTTGATGTTAGTGTGTAGCAATATATGTATATGTATATCTCACATGATTGAGCTAAATCACGTAGCTTCAATTTCTCAGTTTTATGCGATTTTAGGGATTTTTTGATGTTAGCGTGTAGCAATATATGGATATCTCACATGATTGGGCTAAATCACATAGCTTCAATTTCTCGTTTTTACATGATTTTAGGGATTTTTTGATGTGAGCATGTAGCAATCTATGTATATATCACATGATTCAGCTAAGTCACGTAGCTTCAATTTCTCAGTTTTATGTGACTTTAGGGATTTTTTAATGTTAGCCTGTAGCAATCTATGTATATCTCACATGATTGGGCTAAATCACATAGCTTCAATTTCTCGTTTTTACATGATTTTAGGGATTTTTTGATGTGAGCATGTAGCAATCTATGTATATCTCACATGATTCAGCTAAGTCACGTAGCTTCAATTTCTCAGTTTTATGTGACTTTAGGGATTTTTTAATGTTAGCCTGTAGCAATCTATGTATATCTCAGATGATTGGGCTAAATCACATAGCTTCAATTTCTCGTTTTTACATGATTTTAGGGATTTTTTGATGTGAGCATGTAGCAATCTATGTATATCTCACATGATTCAGCTAAAGTCACATAGCTTCAATTTATGTGATTTTAGGGATTTTTTGATGTTAGCGTGTAGCAATCTATGTATATCTCACATGATTGGGCTAAATCACGTAGCTTCAATTTCTCAGTTTTATGTGATTTTAGGGATTTTTTATTTTATTTTATTTTATTTTATGTTAGAGTGTAGCGATCTATGCATATCTAACATGATTGAGCTAAATCATGTAGCTTCAATTTCTCATTTTCATGTGATTTTACGGATTTTTTGATGTTAGCGTGTAGCGATCTATGTGTATATCTAACATGATTGAGCTAAATCACTTAGCTTCAATTTCTCATTTTCATGTGATTTTACGGATTTTTTGATGTTAGCGTGTAGCGATCTATGTATATCTAACATGATTGAGCTAAATCACTTAGCTTCAATTTCTCAGTTTTATGTGATTTTAGGGATTTTTTGATGTTAGCGTGTAGCGATCTATGTATATCTTACATGATTGAGCTAAATCATGTTGCTTCAATTTCTTAGTGATTTTTTTATGTAGCATGTAGCAATCTATGTATATCTCACATGATTCAGCTAAAGTCACTTTGCTTAAATTTCTCATTTTTATGTGATTTTAGGGATTTTTTTTTTTGTGTTAGCGTGTAGCAATCTATGTATATCTCACATGATTCAGCTAAGGCACTTTACTTAAATTTCTCATTTTTATGTGATTTTAGGGATTTATTTATTATTATTATTTTTTTATGTTAGCGTGTAGCAATCTATGTATATCTCACATGATTCAGCTAAATCACTTAGCTTCAATTCCTCATTTTTACATGATTTTAGCGATGTTTTTATGGTAGCATGTAGCAATCTATGTATTACTCACTTGATTGAGCTAAGTCACTTAGCTTCAATTTCTCAGTTCTATGTGATTTTAGGGATTTTTTGATGTGAGCATGTAGTAATCTGTGTATATCTCACATGATTCAGCTAAATCACTTAGCTTCAATTTCTCATTTTTATGTGATTTTAGGGATTTTTTTTTTTTTAATTTTAGTGTTAGCATGTGGCACTTTAGATGATTATGTTATGTTGTCGATATGTACGATCTAGTGAAACTGCTAGACTTCCCAACATTCGAGGATCAATCTTGTGGAACAAACTGTAAACTAAGAGTACAAAATGGATATAAATACAATTGAAATGTTAGAATCAATCTGGTTGAGTCCTTGAAAATAGAATATGGTAAAGAAAGGTAGTTACAGAGAGAACATGATAAGTTGGTATAATAGAGGATGTAGCTTTAGAATGAACTTACAGAGTGATAAGATCAAAGCTTTTGACTAGAAGTGCCTGATGGAGATAGTGGTTTTTTGAGTTTGATGAATGTTCTGGCTTTTAGTTTACAATGACCTATTGTTCTGGGAAAACTAATTAAAGCTACAGTTCTTGCGGCGCCAATTAGATAGATGACATGATAATCTTTGTATATCATTAGTAATATTTATAGTTTGTACTATTACATGAAGTAGACTTCAACCTAATGAAATAATGAGGTGCTGAGAAATAAGTATGAACTGTCTTTATTAATATAAATGATTGTGTGATTAGAAGACTCTACTTGTTCTTGCGTGTCAATATCTTCTCAATCATGTGCTTGGTAACATATAAACTAATTGGCTTTTGTCCTTTTGCGGATGCCCACTACTGCTAGACATTCTAATGCAATTCATGATTTTATAAAGTAAAGAATGAAAATTATGTTTGAGGAAAACTATTTTTTGGGAAATTGCTTTGCCTAATACCTTGGATGATTTTGTTATTTATCAGTGAGAGAGACATCCCAACTCCAAACATCGATCTGCATTATGCACACTGCTCTCGCAATCTTCAGAAGTGTTCAGCATGTGGAGATATGGTTCCACGAAAGCTTCTTGACGAACATTACAACGAAAGCCACGCTCCGGTAAATTACTGATGATCCAAAAATATAAGTTTTTCTAGGTTCCCGTACTGTGTGGATGCTCTGGGCGCTTTCTTTAGTAAATGGCGATCCAATAATTTGTTTCTTTCCTATTATTACTTTATAAACTGTATTGCATCAACAGTAAGTTTATCTTCGCCCACTAATGCTGGAATTTTTTTGATTGGAAAGTCATTCTTAAGCCATCCTATTCTTGCTTACCAGAAAAGGTTAAAAAAATTGTGACTTCACCTCATCCATTTAATCAAATTGCCTATAATTAATTTTCTGTTCTTCGGAGATAACTGGCTGCAATGTCCAATCTTAATAAATACTGGTACTTTCCAATATTCCACTTGCACTTATGCTTCTAATTCTTAAGCATTTTGGATCTTGTAGCATACCTTACCATCGAGCCTTCCTTGCAGAGACGATCCTCTCATTTCTTTTCTCTTCTCCCAAATAGAGCAAATAGGAAAGCCTGCAGCTTATTAGTTTCCTCTGCAACCATACCAGTGAGCACTTTCTTATGTATCAGTTTCGATACTGTTCATACCTGCCTAAGCACTCGTTTATAAACCACTGTTGTGTCACAATCTCTGGCAATCTCGTGCAGTTTAGGAAGCTGAATTTCTAGAGAATACATCTCCTCCAATCCGAATATCATTATTCCAAAACTTAGCATCATTTCCATCTCCCGACTTTACCTAGATCCTACTCATAAGATGTCTAAATTTGCCTGAACGCCTCTCGAGAAGTAAGAATAAGTTTATTCCAGTTGAAGGCCATCACACATTTCCTGTTAAACCAGAATTATTTTTTTCCAGATTAAACAACAATCAGTTGCTTCTGATTCTGCACAGCTATGATAGAAATCCAGTCCCACCACTACAACGAGACCTACTATGTGACGATGTTTAGGCTAGTAAAGTAGTGTTGTCAAGCATTTTACTTTCTAACACAGCAAAAAAAGAAAAAAAAAAAATTGCCTTAAAAGAGAGACAAATTTGTAAACCAAAAGTGTAGATATCTATCTCTCTTGTTATATAGCTAAAAGCCCAAATAAAATTAATGTTATTTGTTAGATTATTTTCTCTTTCTTTTGCTGTCGATTTTAGCTTCTCACTTTTGTTGTAATCAGCTTAATCTCCCGTCCTTTGTTGGTCATTTTATCTTTTGCGTGCGCAGGTGAATTGTCCGCTATGCGACGAGAACGTAGAACGTGAGGCTTGGCCTCTTCATAAAGGTGAAAAATGTCCGCAAAGAATTGTTACATGTGAATATTGCGAGTTTCCGTTACCAGCAGTTGATCTCTTCAAACATCAGGTATTTATATATTTACTCTGGGCGGGGATGATATTTTAAATTAGTCTGCGAGCACGTCCCATTGTGATCTGATCGGCCGTAAACTTTAGGAAATTTGCGGAAACCGAACGGAGTACTGCAATACCTGCAACAAGTATGTCAGACTCCGAGAACAAATCAACCATGAAATCCAGTTCCATACCAACTCAAATGGCACTGCAGAGCCTTCGAGGTAGACTTGTGGAAATTTCTTCTTTGTTATTTTACTTCAATCCCCATTTGATTTTCACTTTTACCTCCCATAAAATATGGAAATCTCTATATCTCATTTGAACTATAAAATTTCATCACTTGGGTCTCTAGGCTTCATATTATTGCCCATCATCTACCGTTGATCTTTACTTATCTTTATTTGATTGCGCACAGATGTCGGCAAATCTGAAGTAGTATAGAGGTTCCAAATTAATGTTTAACCGTTCTCGAGTAATTCCCTTCGACTAGGTCTTATAATTTAAGCTCATGTACTACGACAAAAATGCCTGTTCACAGTTCCCATGTATATTATAGCATTTAAGCTTCATGAGATCACAATGCCTAGATATTAAAACAACCAATGATGGCTAGAGAGAAACCAGTATTGTGGGTATGGTACGTCGTCGTCGGAACCTAGAAAGCATCTCTTCTACTTTCTACGCAGACATTTAGTTTGAATTTTGAATCAGCAGTAGACGGCTTAATTTGTCGTATATATAGAACTTTTTTTTTGTTTTTTGTTTTGTTGGGGACTTATTTTGTCATTTTTTTTTTTGTTTTCAAATTAAATTTGAAGCACAAGGGGAGTACCGGAGCGGGAAGAGCGAGTTCCGCGAAGACAAGCTCGCGAGTCGTCGCACAAGAAGCTACTCTTCACGATCGCGATAACTGGTATCGCCGTGCTGCTTGGGTCGTTCCTTTTCCAGAGAAGAGTGGAAAATCATCAGCCGCAGTAGCCGTAGCCGTCGAAATGCGCTTTTTAAATATCCAGGGGCTTATCTCTGTGTATTTTCCCAAGAAAGAGATGATAGAACCCATTTAAATTTGTATACCGCAGCAAGAACAAAAAAAAAAAACTGAAAAAGACAGCGAAAAGGGTGTTAACCTCTTAAGCACTTTTCTATTTATCTTCGCAGTAATAATCTATTGCCCTTTGTATATTTGGTCTGGTTTGTGCCTTGAATTTGAGCTACATGCCTGTTTCATATGCTTTAATGGTTATTTTCATACATGCGATATTGTTGCTCCCTAAATGCGACTTGTTTTTCCTTTTTGTTTCATAAAAAATATGTGAGTATATTTAACATCTGGGAGAAATGTGAATTCAATTTTTTTTTTTTTTTTTTTTTTTTTTTTTTAATTCTGAGTATAATCAAATTTTGGTGTGATTGGCTCCTGAGCCCTGATTCTCTTCTTATGTGAAAATCAGAGATTTTTTTTTTTTTTCTTTTTTTTTGTTGTTGTTGTTGTTTCTAGAGCATACATGCTAACTAGCTGATCAAAACAGTGATGGTAAATGATAAAAATGCATAATACTAAACCAAAAAATAAATGATCACACCAAACCATTTAAACACACAAATATACATATAGGCAAAGATATTAGTAACCCATACATAAGTTGCTTTATAGAAGTACATCTTATGCAAATTTCACACATAATATCTTAGAACAGTGTTTTTCTTATCAGCAAATGATCATAGTACTAGAACTAGAGAGCACACACCGACGACCGCTCGCGGAATGACCGAAACGTAGTTATATAAACAGAAGGTCTAAGTACTAGTTAAGAGATTACTAGTTTTGCGAGGTTTGAATCGCGGTCACGGTCGAGACCATCGAGTCGACACCGCAGACGTTGCGGCCCCTGCAGATCTGGTAGTACCCGTTCTCGCCCCAGCTCTCGCCCCACGAGTTCTTTATGATCCAGTAGGGCTTCTCCTTGAAGCGGATGGGGGAGTAGCCCGCGGAACCGTAGCCGACAAGAAGAACGCCGTGGTCTAAATTCCTTCCGCAGATGTACGGGCACGAGACTCCCCCGATGTATGTCTGCATGAATACTGCGTTGATCCCGACTGCAGGTTGTTTTACGGGTAGATCAGCGACCATTTCGAATATCCGAGCGAACCGACTAAATATTTACGACGATAATTTACATTCTTGTTTCCGAGCTTAGGACCTTTGGCAGATATTTCTGTAACTAACAATATCTTACAAATGTATCCTCACAAAATCGTAAAATTCATGTAAGGATATTTTTGTAAGAATCAGCACAGTTTCATGGGCATGTGTGAAAAATTCAGAGATTATTACTTTTATAGTCCTAAATGATTTGCTATCTCAAACTAATGAAAAGAAAGCAACGAAAAAGTACTAGCTTTGGTAATGAAATATAAAAGCGGAGATGATTTACTTGCGAGAGGGCCGTGCTTCACGAGATTGGCAGCGATTTGATCTTCATCAATTGAGACGACGCTGAAGTTATTAACAGAGGCGGCGATCTTGGATTTTTCGAATTTGCAGCTGCTGCGGTCTGTCCCGGTGTAAGGGTAGTCTGACTCGCTCTCGAGGCCGCCAGATTTTAGCAGGTACTCAAAGGCGGTAGTCATTAGTCCACCATTACATCCTTGGTCGCATGCGTCGGCTTCTGATTGATCACACTGCAAAATGTACATAAAAGTGCCCTTGTTAACAGCCAATTGGGCGAGAAGCGTAAAAGCTCAAACCTAGACAATATGTCAAACACTCGACTTTTTATGTCTAGTATATGAGGGTTACAGTTTCCTTTTTGGTTGCCAACGTAAGGAATGGATATCGATACTTGCGTGAAGTCGATTACCCACACTGCGAGTATTTACCAGAGACAAAGAGTCTAGTAGAAGATACCTAGCCTGACTCGAAAAAGACGATTTTACCAACAGTTTTGGTTAGTATATCGAAAATCCTATCAGTTGACTATTTGTCGACATTTTGTACTAACCAACAAGAGAACGCCGACGTTCAAAAGAAACCTAGCTAAAGTTGGCATGCCAATAACTAAGGAAGCTACTTATGCGACAAAACCGTAAGTAATGAAAATTTAGTCTCTCAAGTGTTTTCAATAAGAAAACAACAACAATGTTTCAACAAAACAACAAATCTTTTGTTTTGTAGTCATAGGCAAGTTGAGAGGATTTTGGTTTATGCTATGATCTAATGAAAGAGAAAGAAATGAATCCTCGGGCTCTTGGTGCCTGATCTCCTTGAAAAGATCGCCGAAGAATCCTTAAAAATATCATGCATTCTTTGTCTTCTTCTTCTTCTTCTTTTGTCTCTATCTTCTCATTCTACTTTAATTCAACATAAAGAAAACTTAATAAAAACTCCATGTGGAGCCTCAAATCCTTCAATTAGTAGTCCGAAAAGGAATCGTTAATTCTAATCCTTTACTTTTCTTCTGTGCTGTATAGTTCAAAGGATTTCATTAAGAGATTAGCCAGTTTTCATCAGAAACAGACCTCGTGATCACAATCGACGAGCTGCTGCTCGCTGAGGCTCTTCAGCTTCCCGGTGGCCAGAAAGTTCGCCCCTTCCAGAGCCCCCGATGCACTGAACGACCAGCACGACCCGCACGAACCCTGAATACATAACAGATCACAAATCACAACATCTGCATCAAAAGAATGATTTATTGTCCCGCCAAAAAAAGCGAGAAAGAATTAATTTCATAACCAGAAGAGTTCAGATACTCAATTAAAATCAAAAGATAGCCCTAAAAACTCCATTTAATCACTCTCTAAATCAAAGTGCCAAGCTTTTCATCCACATGGCTATAGTTCCAAATCCCAACTAGGATTTACCATTGAAATATCATCAAATTGGGTACATAACTACCATTTGACTCAGTAAATACAAGAATTAGCGAGATTAAGCAAAATTTTAAGCATATTAATACCATTTTAAACAGGAGATCACATACTCAATTTTACAAAAATAGCTAAATCAACAATTTTACATAGATCTATATCACAGGAGTTTGTAAAATTTGCCTACGATTCTCTCTGTTTTTTCTTCTGACGAGTTACAAGATCATAATTAGATATAGAAAAAGCACAAATCGAGAGGATTTGAAGAGGGGGGGGGGGGGGGTGGGGGTGGAGGAGGGGAGAGGGACCTGATTCTTGACCCCGGTGACGGCGCCGTGATCTCTCCAATCGAAATCGGAGGGGAGATCGTTGGTGGGGAGGATCGGGGCCTCGTGAGCGGAGCCGAAGATGCTGCCGCCGACGACGCCGCCGCCCCTCCTCCGGCGGAGGCCGAGGAAGGAGCGGCGGAATTCGGCGGGGGTGAGGTCGGAGAACTGGGTGACGCCGTGGACGGCCCCGGGGTCGAGCCGCTGGTGGCGGCGCGCGCGGCGGAGGTTCGCCGCGAACACCGAGCGCCGGTGCGCGCGCTCCTCCGCGCTCGCGTACGCCCTCCCGAACCTCTGCTCGAAGCTCGCGAAGTGCGCCTCCACCGCCGCCGCGCCGAGCCCTAGATCGCCGCCGCTGCCGCCTCCCTCCACCGCCGCGTCCGTCACCACCTGCAAGATCAGCGGGTCCTCCGCCGCCGCCACCGCCACCGCCACCGCCGCAGCGTAGGAGAGGAGGAGGATGGAGAGGGGGAGGAGGAGGGGGCGATGGAGAGGAGCCATGGATGAGGGTTTGGGGTTCGTGTAGCTTCTTCGACACGCCTTATATAGAGAGAGAGAGGTGGGTGGATTGATCGAGCGCTCTCTCTTTTGTTGAAGTTTATGAGCACCAAATAACTTCCCCAATAATGGTAACAAAAAGGAGAAATTTCAATTCTACCCCTCTAAAACATCAAAATATCACTTATACCGTTCCAAAATCTAAAATATTACAAATACCTCTCGAGGGGTGTTGGTTCCCGAAAAGAAAAAAAAGAAGGAAAAAGTTTTTCACGTATGAAATTAACCTTCTTTTTTTTTTTATATATATATTTGAAGGAGGGGCAGTTTCGTAATTTTACACAAAATGGAGATATAATTTCATGTGGTCACAATAACTTGGGGACATTGTGGAGCCGCGTAGGGGGACTACTCCTTGGCCAATTATATTGGTGCCGTAACAGTGTACACCTCTCCAAAAAGTCGTGGGTTGATTAGTGCGATTTGAGCCGTTCGATGCGCGACACGTGTCCCTCTGATAGCAATAATATCATCGTTAGCGTTTAGTGAATTTGAGCCGGTGGATGGGTCCCACGTGTCCCCGCGATGCTTTTAAACGGTCGATGATTGGACCACTCCGTACGTGAATCTTAATTCTGAATTAAATGGACCAGGACTACGAGATTTAAGAGACTCCGTGCACCAGGTGCATCCGTACGTTTCATGCACCGCGTCTTTAAACTTTTTTAAAATTTTACTTGCTATTTTTTTATTTTATTTTTTTTTTGTGATTCATTTTGATTTGAATTGAATGGTTTGCTAACTCTCATATTTCAAAATTTGAAAATCAATATTAGGATTTAGAGTGTAGGGCTTTATCTGAATGTATAAGTATAATCTACTATATTTAAAGCTAAAACTCTGAACCTCTAAATTCAGATCCTAAAATGAATTCAAAAGAGTTTAAAACTTCTGATTTCAAATTCGAAAGTTCAAGGATGAAATTAATCAAAATCTGGGTTAAATTCAAGGACTAGTGGTGGAATTAACCCATTCTGAAATTAATGCATTTCCTATTTCTGAAGCAGGTGCACCAATAAATTACACCAACAATTACAATTTTAGTACTCATAGGAGTAATATCCCACATGCATCTGAACCACTGATTTGCAGATGTATTAATGAAAGCAAGCTTCAGATATACATCAGCATCAAAGAAAAGGGGACCAGAAAAAAATTAAATGCATTTCCTGAACAATCAAATCAATTCATCGAAATCAATTCCGCGGTTTAAACTTCCCCTTTAACTTGCCTTCAACACAGATGCAACACGCAGATTGTTCATGCGATAAATTTTAACTAAGCAGATTACAGATGGGTCAAAGTTTGAGCGATTCCGAAAGTTGTTTCTGAAACCAAGCAGAGTAACAATTTGCAGTAACACTACTACACTTTGATGATAAGAAACAACATCTCTTAATATAAAAGCAGAGAAAAGGGTGCATTAAGTCTCATTGTATCAGAAAAGTTTTTTTTTTTTTTTTTAAAAAAAACAAAACATTCCATTCAAGCATGAGCGAAAAGATCATACGGTGTAACGGTTCTTAGCAACTTTATCGTGTTTCTTCGCATCATCCTGCAGCGAAAGGATCGACAGTGAGAAACCCACGAACTTATTCTGACCTAACATTACGCCAAAAACAGAAAAATGAGAGGTTAAAGGCAACTTACATGAACTATGAAACCGATCATGTCTTTGTAATCTAGAAGCTCCTTCCATTGCCTCCCAATGCTTACCTGACACGGGAAAAAATGGAAAGAAAGTATAGCAAACAAGCTGTGAAAACTCGATGCAAATGTAAGGAAGATAAACCAAATGGGTAGCCGACTACAAACTTAGTCAAAACTCATGGAACTTCACATCAATTTTCGTTCATAAGAAACGACAATTCCCATACAATAAAAAATATTAAGTCATTACTATCAGAATAAACACGATGAGTATCCTAAGATATCAGAAGTTCATAAATATCATTTGTACATATTAGATTTTGGTTATAAGCAATGTAAAATAGAAGTACCGATTTATTGCGGGGAAACCTTAATAAAAGAGAAATGCATTTGATTAAACTAATGAAAACATTCTTTACAAAGAATATACATTTATATACCAATTCAAGCAGGTGAATCTGGAGATGAGATAACTATTACAAGCGAGAATCTCAGCATGAAATCTTTTGAGGGAGTTAATTAAGGATTAATCGATCAATACAAAAAAAACATCTGACACAGCATCGTTGCTCTTAATCTGTCAACTTTACATATGGTAGCACTGAGTGAAGATTAGCATGGAAATAGTTACCCCTCTATTTACCTACTTTGGCTAAGTAGGCTTAAGTTTCATAAAAATAACTATTAGTAAACTACATGTGTCATTTTAATTATCTCGAAACAATCGACAACTACCTGAATCAGAAATTCGTGACAGCAATAAGTTAAATGCATTAAATTAAACTGAGTTAACAAGTTCGTACAACACTTTGTCAATTTTCTAATGTAACGTTGTACTATTGATGCTGTTCGTACCTGAGCAGTTTCATTAGCAGCATTTTTTGTCCACAAACCTATTCTTTCTTGCTTCCCACGTATGCCGACCACTGCTCCGCAAATTTCATCCCCATAGTCGAATTGCTCACCAATCATCGCCAACAACTGATATAAAACATTCCATAGATGTCAAGAAGAACCAATACAAGATTTTGAATACTAATGGGATTTTTTCCTTTTTAAAGCAGAATACATACTGTATGCAACCACAAAGTGTCTGATTTCCCTCTAGTACAGCTAATTGTCCACTTTCCTCCATTAGCGCAGATCGGGTCTTCCCACTTAGGCTCAATCTTGTGTTTGAAGCAATGGAAGTCAGCACCCACAACTAACTTGCTCGGGTGGTTAATATTGTTGTAGAGGCTGATAACCATTTTTGACACAATACATACGATTAGTAAAAGGTAGTAGTTGAATGAGGGAAAATAACAGTTGATAGATTATATTATAATTCTTGGGAAAATATTTAAAAGGCAACGATTATCAACATAGCCAAATCACATAATTAACCAACATTTCATCTCCCTTGTATAATGTTCACAATATATCACCGATATATAACTGTTACAGAATGTCGTACCTCTCTGATACAAGAGCATGGATTTCACTTAATCTAAGAGGCCAGTAAATAAACAATCGTTTGATCTATGTTTGTAGATTGGACAGGGAGATGAACCAAAATACATCATTGACGCATTACTACCCAGAGCGGAGGATTAGACTAAAGCGGCATGCGTGAATTTCCTTAAGATAGTTCGTCGTTTGCTCTAATATCTAGCACCGACTTATATCCATTTTCTTACCTTTGTACTTATAATTAGCTTTTTCTAATAGTGACATTTCGGAAGCCTTAGAACTCTTAGAATTGTTAGCATAACATCCAAACAAGGAAAGTTAAAAGCGTCAAAATCGATAACCCAGAACCCTACGAGGAGATTTATCTTAATCCAAAGAAAATGACGTGAATGCCGAATATGCTATCGAATTCTAGAAATTCGATCACATTACTCATCTACCAAATGCACAAACATCCTGAGCAAATTAAGAAGATATACGGAACAAGACATTCATGCATCCAATTAGCGCCTACGCGCCACCAATATCTCGAACACACGCACATAATCATCGGAAGAAATTTACTGACTCCGGAAGTATTCGATGGTGGATTAGTTATCACTGGACAATTTATTCTCAAAACTCTACGAGGATTTACTATCGATAGCTCGAAAACTTGCTTCTACGAGGAATTTAGTGACGATATCTCGAACAATCGCATATAATGCTTGCAATAGAGGAGATTTACTAATCTGAAATTGAAAACCCTAGGAGGAATGAACACTTGCTCATAATAATGTTTGCAACATCGGAAAGAGAAAGGGATGTGAATTGTTACCCCCAGAAGTCCTCGACGGCGGAGAAGGTGTGGATGGGGCGCAGGGAGCTGCCCCACGCGGCCTGCTTCGACTTCGCCGTGGGGTTGTCGAACCAGAACGTCCATGCGTGCTCCAGCGGGTGCCCGTGCGTCGCCGCAGCCCCCATCATCCCTATCCCAGCACCTCCTCCGTCCATGGCGTCGCTCTCGATCTCGCCCTCCTCCATCTCCTCCTCGTCCTCGTCCTCGTCCTCCTCCTCCCCCCGCGGCCGCGGCGGCGGCGCACCGCTTTCTCTCTCTCTCACACTCTCCTCCGGCGCCACCCCCGCCGCCGCCGCCGCCGCCGCCGCCGCCGTCGCCGTCGCCGTCGTCGTCTCCTCCGCCATGAGGGTTTCTCGCTAAAGCTAGGGTTAGTGCTAGGGCTCTTTCTCGGTAGCGATGGGTGGAGTGGAGAGGGGGTGATTTTGGAGGATTTTTTTTCACAATAACCCCGTACAAATTTATAATTTATCAAATAAACCTTTTAAATTTTATTTGATCATCTAATTCTAAAAATACAATGAATAAATAGTGAGATTTTTTTTTAATATTATTAAGATTATATATACAAAAGTTTAAAATAAATAGTAAATTATTCACTGTATTTTCTTAAAAGAAAAAATATAAATTATTTATTATTTTTAATATATATATATATATATATATATTTATTTATTTATTTATTTATTTTATTTGAACACGAGTTAAATATTTTAACTTAATATTTTAACGAGTTTGTATTTTGGATGGAATTAAGAAAACAAATAAAAATAAAATTGTTTAATTTAATAATTAAAATTTATAAAATATAAGTTCTCGTACAACGCAGCGCCCACACCACCACGCTCTAAGCAACTTCGAACGCGCGGCGGCGCCGAGGGACGAGCATGGCGACGAGCGCCCGCAGCGGCGGCGGCGAGGGAGCTGCGGCGGAGGCGGTGGGCGGGGGAGGCGGGGGAGGAGCTGCGGCGGCGGAGATGGAGGTGGAGGCGTACCGACGACTCTTCCCCGTCGCCTACTACGAACGCCACCTCCGCGAGTCCGTGCGCCCCGACGCGCGCCCCCTCGCCTCCCCGCGTGACACCTCTGTAACCCTCGACCTCGTCGGCTCCGCCGACGGGTCCGCCCTCGTCAAGCTCGGCGACACCGTAAAAACCCTAGCTTTGCTCTTTCCTTTCGCTCCTTTTGCTCCTTTTCACTTCACTCGATCGAGTTTTTCATCTTAATATGGCCCTTATAGTTTGATTTGGTAAAGAGAGTCACAAATTATCTAATTTATGGTTGCTGCTTTGATTTCGAAGTAGTATCAGTTTCTGGTAGAGCGATATGGCAAAGAGACAAATTTGGAGTTTCTGCTTTACCAGGTAGCAGATTTTAGATTTTGAGCCTCGGAAGCAGAAGCTCCAATTCAGGCATTTTTGATTCTACTAGATAACACCTCATTTTAAGCCTTCACTGGTTCGCGCACCAACTGATTGACAAAATGCTTCTGAGAACACAGACCATGGTGGCTGCTATCAAACTTGAGGTGATGACCCCTCCTGCAGAATCTTCAGATGAGGGTTCCGTCGGTTCGTGCTCAATTCCTTACTTTTCCTTGCCTTTTGCTTATTTTCCGTTATTTACTCTTTTCTTTGACAGCTGTCGAGTTCCACATGCCGCCAACTTGTTCTCCGACCGTCAGGCCCGGGAGGCCAGCTGAAGTGGCGCCCGTGATCTCTAAGCAGTTGTCCGACGTTATTATGAGGTGTTACAGTGCTGTTTTGCTAGAAATGATCTTTCTTTATAATTTTGCATCACTATTATAGAACTAATAATTTCCGGTCAATTGCAGTTCTGGGATGATAAACTTGAAGGACCTGTGCTTAATAAATGGAAAAGCCTCATGGATAGCCTACTTGGTTTGGCTTCTTTCCTTCTGAATCAAATATCTCTTCCAAATTTAGTCTAGTATTTTCTTATATTTTTGTGAATGCTGTGGGATGCATAGAATTTGAACTAATTTCTTTTGCAATTAAATTAGTAGAACATCAAAATTGGTATCCTGCACTTTGTAACTTTTCGTCCTATAGGTCGTAATGTTTGTCATTAGCCGAGACCAAGGATTTCCGTGCCGGTAAGTCCACGCCAAATGTGCCAACATATAAAAAGAGGTCTGTTCCAAGGCGTCTCGATATGCCATGCCGTGCTAGTGGGTACAGCGTAATGCCCTGTACTACTCGCACACCGACAATGGCACAACAATACTTGTCCATGGGGTCCAGGTCAAATTTAGGAAACATCTCTTGCCCTTGTTGGTGCGGTTATGATGCTGAGAATCGACTTCCTTATGTCTATTTGTAATGGAAGGACCACCCTATATTATAATCCTGTTCTTTTCATATTTTTTCTGTTTTTGACCTTTCATTTCGCAGGATATCTACTGTCTGAATGCCGATGGCTCTCTCTTTGATGCCGCGCTAGTTTCAGCAGTCGCTGCATTCGCACACCGTATGTTATCATTCTTGTCAACTATAGTTTATAAGATTTTATCTCCTCATTGGGACGAACTAATGACACATTCTAAAAAAGAATGACGCGAAAGAAGAGCCATGCATAATCAACTATATTTGCCAAAGAAGAGACCACTTGGAGATTATCTTGTACTTCATCTAAATTATGAAAATAGAATGATTTTTACTAGTTTTGGAGATTTATCTAAAATCTCTTAAATTACTATGAGTTTTAACTAAATAATCAGCTTTATCATTAGTCGCAAAAATTAAGATGCTCGATCAATCTTATTAGTTAGTTTTGCTTTTTCTTTGATAGCTGATTGATTATATGCTACATTTCTTGTTCGATATCCTATCCATGTATTCATGTAGTTTCTACCTCATTTAAATTGTGATATTCGTATGCATTTGTTTTCATTTCTACAAATCACTATTGATCTCGATCGTTTAGTAAATTTGAACTGGTTTCGACAGTGGAAATCCCTCTAGTTTCGGTCAGCGAGGATGGAAGAGTGGTCACTGTGCCGGGGGAACTTGAAGGCGAAACTAAACTTCCGTTGGTCAACAAAGATAAGAGGAAGCTCCTGCTCAACAACGTCCCGTTTTCCCTCACATGCGGACTCCATAAGGAACATATCTTGGTAGATCCCACCGCCGAAGAGGAATCCATAATGGAGACCTTTGTTACTGTCGTGCTAGATACTTTGGGTCGCGTGGTTTCAGTATACAAACCGGGAGGTTCCGTTCTTGCCCACACGTCGATTCTTAAGGTAATGTGTTATCACTGTTATGGATAAGTAAATAGTGAGTACGCACATAGCGTAACCGTTAATGGCGACCCCAGTTTATGCTCCGTTGTAACGTACTCGAATGTTAATGACTTTGATTCGGTTTCAGGAGTGCATTGCGCTCGCTAAACGGAGGGCCCAGGAGCTAAGGAACATCTTGAACGAATCCGTTTCCGCCATGGAAGTCGATAAATCTTCGTAAGTACTGCTAATGTTAATCGAATCGCTTTTAGCATGCACACTAAATGGGCTTCTCAATCCTTTTTGATTCTGAAATGTGAAAAAGAAACATCTGTTTCTGTGTGATACATTTAACCTGTTGCATCAAATAGTTTTATCCTCTTTGATTGTGTTTATTTCTCCTGCTCTTTTCGCAAAAGTTTAGTTGGTAAGATAATATTACTTGAAATTTGATTCATCACAGCATGATTCTTTTTTCAATTATTAATTTTTGTTCTAGTTGATTCTGATTCGACATTAAAAGTATATTGATTGTATTTGGAAAATACAGTACATACTACACAGCATATAAAGTTACTTTATAGAGTGAAATAAAAATGTTGATTTTTATATAATAATAATTTAACACATTTTTAGAGACGAGATTCCAAAATATAAATATTTATTGGAGCAAAGTGGTAAAAATTGTACTGTGCTTAACTTTAGCAAAAATCAAGCATCAAATAGTTTTCAAAATTTTTAAAATATAAAAAAATATAGAAATAAATTTTCTAAATTAGAATTTATAATAAATAATTGGAGAGTTTACTCTTGTTAGTTTTTTATCAAATAATATTATATATATATATAGAGTCCGACTATTTGTTATCGATAGTACGAAATATTTTACGCTATTAAGTTTTTCATCGTTAGATCAATCTTCTTGGTTATGACCACTATTATTCTAACCAAATATATTGCCTGTGTAACCCTGAAATCCGAAGAAATATCTGATTTATCCCTTTTATTTTTTTCTTTTCAATATACCATTCATATGTTCCACCGTTATTAAAAATACCCCTATCGTTTTTCTTTGTTAAGTTAACTAGGGTTAAACTAGAGTTAAATAATAATCGGAGTTGAAAACTATCAGATATACCTATTTTGTCCGGATTCAGGGTTTAGGGTTTAGGGTTTTAGGGTTTAAGATTTTTTAGGGTTTTAGGGTTTAGGGTTTAGGGTTTTAGGGTTTAGGATTTTTTAGAGTTTTAGGGTTTAGGGTTTAGGGTATATTTGAAAGGGCAAAATAGTAATTACACACAGATAACGGCAGTTTCAAACAGAGTTTAACTTCATGAGTATTTTGGAAAGAAGTTGGAACGTAAGAAGGGTAGTTTTAATATTAGCCTTCTAAGAAAGATAAATCTGAAAACAGGGAAATTTTTAGGGGTATATAGAAAATTGCCCCTTTTTTTTTATCTAAGAGTTAAAAATTTAATAACACCAATAACTTAGATATATATATATTTTTAAAAGCATAAGTCTATCATGCTTGTGAATTTTTTATCATTAAATTTATATTAAAATTTGAATAGGAATTGACACTGACAGAAACAGATATATAATATTTGTTTCTTATATCATGTTAAAGAATATAAAATAAGCGTTGTTCCAGCTACAACGAGAAGCCGGAGCAGCTTTGAATTAATCTTACTGTTGATCTTGTCTTCCTCACCTTTTTAAAGTTACGAAAAATATATCAGCACAAAGTTCAATTTTTATATTTATCTATTCAAAAGTTTAGTGGCGTTCATATTTGCACCTTTGATTTATTTACGTTAGCTTATCATTTATTTTTTTAATAAAAAATAATTTTATATATATAATTTGTTTTTATAAACATATCGAATATCAGATATATATATATGGGATAATTGCCTGTGTACCCTGAAATATGAAGAAATATCTGATTTACCCTTTTTATTTTTTTCTTTCCAATATACCCTTCATACGTTCCACCGTTATTAAAAATACTCCTACCGTTTCCCTTTGTTAAGTTAACTAGGGTTAAACTAGAGTTAAATAATAATCGGAGTTGAAAACTATCAGATATACCTATTTTGCCCCGGTTTAGGGTTTAGGGTTTAGGGTTTAGGGTTTAGGGTTTAGGATTTTTTAGGGTTTTAGGGTTTAGGGTTTTGGGTTTTTTAGGGTTCTAGGGTTTTAGGGTTTAGGGTTTAGGATTTTTTAGGGTTTTAGGGTTTAGGGTTTAGGGTTTAGGGTTTAGGGTTTTAGGGTTTAGGGTTTAGGGTTTAGGGTTTTAGGGTTTAGGGGTTTAGAGTTTTAGGGTTTAGGGTTTAGAGTATATTTGAAAGGACAAAATAGTAATTACACACAGATAACGGCAGTTTCAAACGGTACACTAACAGAGTTTAACTTCAGGGGTATTTTGGAAAGAAGTTGGAACGTAAGAAGGGTAGTTTTAATATTAGCCTTCTAAGAGGGGTAAATCTAAAAACAGGAAAATTTTTAGGGGTACGTAGGAAATTGCCCCTATATATATATATATATATATATATATATATATATATATATATATATATATATATATATATATCTACAAAGTTTAAATTTTTATATTTATTCCTCCGATAAAAATATATAGTTAATATTGGTTAGTGTTTGAGATAAATTAATTTTTTTTTTATTCCTTTTGATATTATAATTCCATTAAGATGCCCTAGTCCTAGTTGAACACGAGCCAACGTTCGAAGCCCTTCTGCGATTTAAAGCTTTTTACTTTCTTTTCACCTCTTCTCTTGATCAAAATCCTATCAATAAAAACTCTTCATTTTCTTGTTAAATCCGTATGTAAACTAATGCGAAATAACCTAAAAAACATATGTAAATTATTAGATAATCGTTTTACCGGAATTCATGCCTGATGAAACGCGTTCTTAGATTTTATCGTTCCTCAAACATCGATAATAAAATTGCCTGGATTAAATGCTTCCAAGTCTAAATTCGTAGGAATCCGACTCGGGACCACAACCCTTTTATATTCCTTATATATTAGTTTAATTAGAGTTTCATAAACCCTAATTAGACCTGTATTGGGTTTCTACACATTAATAGCCTATACCCCTAGTTTAATTAGTCCCATAAACTCTAATTAGACTTGTATTGGGTTTCTACACATTAATAACTTATAATAGATTTTTTAAGAGAAAATCCTTTTCTATTAAAAAAAATTTATTTACTAATCAAGATCAAATATTTTATTAACGATATTTTTTTAACGAATATTTAAAATTTTTAAATTTTTGAAGGAATAAATATGAAAATTTAAACTTATTCGATATGATTATAGAAAATTGTATGAAATTATTGTTAGAAAATAATCGCACTAAATTTATTTGTGATTAAATTATCTAACTAGTTTATGTTTAAATTTAAATAACATAACTTACATTTAATCATTATGAAAATTTCAGAAATTGTAGATAAAAATAAACCGAAATAAAATTGATCCGGAAGTGTGCGAGGCACTGCCCTAAGGCGTATTTCCGTCCTTCGTGCGGATTAATCGGAGATACCACCCCTCCGATACCACCCTAAGGTACGATCGGAACTTTCCTTCCTACGAGTACGACCGCGGAAGAGGTTGACGAAATTTCTTTCAACATCCGATACGAAAATAAAATAAAAATAATAAAATACAATCTCTTGTGTGTTCAATGCATGCAGAGGAGAGATATTTATAGGGTGAAAAGAAAGTGGACGTCGGGTACGTTTCCAAAGTAACATCAACATTAAGAGCCATTCAATTACAACGTATCCAATAAATACATAATTAAAAAATAAATAAAATTAATAAATAAAATTAATAATAACATAAAATTATTATTGAGGGTTTTAGAAATTTTGATTTTTATTCCAACAATCCCCTACAAAATTCAAAATTTCGAAATAAGATTAAACTCAATAATTAAAATAAAATAAAATAAGATTATCGGGTGTTTATACTATGTAATAGGTAAGGTGTCTTTAAGAGACTTAACCTCACTTAGTGTAAGCAATTTTCATCAGAAGGAATCGGAGTGAACCAGGTCTTGAACTACGTTCCTTTGACCCTGACTTCAACTGCCACACATACAGTACAGAATTCTCCGTCGCGAGTCTGTGCGTTAAAGGTCATGCACAGTACCTTAATTTTTCATAAGAATTTCTATGAACAGCCCGCATCTCATAGTCGCGGTCTTATACGAATATTCTTATATAGGCGGTCTCCTCCAAGGATGTGTGTAGAGTCACATCTCGCGAAAATTATCGCCTTGGATTCCATTAAGAGCTGTAAGCTCAACCTCAACCACTACAGAGAGCACTACTCATCATAGGGATGGAATTGGAACTAAAGTTCCTTTGAATAAACTGTAGAAAGTGCTCTTTGGCCAACCTGACAGCTTGTTTTTACCACATTGAACCTTCTTCAAGGGATCTCCTATCACAAAGGTTGGGTTCCCACTGCAGGAAGGCCCATTATGGGCAAAGTCCCATCCCCCTCGATGACTCTAGGACCTTAGTCCTATTCAGGTCTTTAGTCAAGCAATCTGCAAGATTCTGTTCAGATCTGATAAAACTTAAAGAAACAATATCATAAAAAGTTAGCCATCTAACACAGATCTGATAAAACTAAAAGAAACAATATCATAAAAAGTTAGCCATCTGACAGATTTTGGTTTCAATTTAATATGTCGACTAGTATTCGAATTTATTAATTTCTTTTTATAAAAATTAATTGCAGTTCGAAAATAATAAGAGATGCAACAAGAGGACTTCCCAAAGGTCACCCATCTTAGTACTACTCTCGCCCAAGCACACTTAACTCTTAAGTGCGGAGTTCTGATGGATCCGGTGCTTTAGTGCTGGTATGATCGCATCCTTAATTAAAATAGTATTCTTTTACTATCGAATAATAATAATTAAAACAGTTTTTTTTTTTTTTTTTTTTTTTTTTTTTTTTACTATAGCAAACAGTAATATATTTTTGTAAAAAAAAAAATACTGTAGCAAAATAATTAAAACAGTAATTTTATTTATTTATTTATATTTTCTTTTATTTTACTGTAGCAAAACAGTATATAAAATTTATTTTATATATAGTTTTTACTGTAGCTAAAAACAGTAAATAAAATTTTATTTTATATATATATATTTACTGTAGCTATTTTTTTTTTCCTCGAAGCTAAAACAGTAAATAAATTTTTATATATATTTTACTGTAGCTATTTTTTTTTTTTTTTTTCTCGAAGCTAAAACAGTAAATAAATTTTTTTTTTATTTATTTATTTTACTGTAGCTAAAAAATGAAAACAGTAAATATATATATATATATATATATATATATATATATATATATATATATATATATATATATATATATATATATAATAATTTTAAAGAGAGCAAATAAATCACAATATTCTATATTCAATTAAAATTTTAAAATGCTAATTTCAATATGTTTAAATTTGAATGTTAAGCATACTAATAAGTTGACAACAAAATTATATGTAATATATAATATTTTTTCGGATTAGCACTAGTTAGATTTAATCAGAAACAAATAGAAATTACGCCTTAGACTGTTAGAAAAATAATCGCACTAAATCTATTTGTGATTAAATTATCTAACTAGTTTATGTTTAAATTTAAATAACATAACTTACCTTTAATCGCTATGAAAATTCCAGAAATTGTAGATAAAAATAAACCGAAATAAAATTGATCCGGAAATGTGCGAGGTACTGCCCTAAGGCGTATTTTCGTCCTTCATGCGGATTAATCGAAGATACCACCCCAAGGTACGATCGAAACTCCCCTTCCTACGAGCACGACCGCGGAAGAGGTTGACGAAATTTCTTTCAACACCCGATACGAAAATAAATTTTCTATTTAACGTAAAAAGCAACTCTGCACTGATTTTCTCTTGTTGTGTGTTCAATGCATGCAGAGGAGAGATATTTATAGGGTGAAAAGAAAGTGAACGTTGGGTACGTTTCCAAAGTAACATCAATGCATTAAGAGCCATTCAATTACAACGTATCCAATAAATACATAATTAAAAAATAAATAAAATTAATAAATAAAATTAATAATAACATAAAATTATTATTGAGAATTTTAGGAATTTTAATTTTTATTCCAACAATTATTTCTATAAAAAAATATAAAACGAATTTTTATAATAGACTCATTCAAAGGCTTAATCAAGTTATTTTTAACTATTTTATTATTATTATTATTACTACATGTTTTGTTATGTTTTGTATCAAAACTAGATGAATATATACACTGCTACTTTGAAGTAGCATTTTTTTAATAGCTTGCATATAAAATTATAGGTTTATTGTGAAAAAAAAAAAGATATTGTATGGTGCCTTTAAAAAAAAAAAATCCTATAGTATAAAAGGTGAAAATAAATATGTAAAGTAGTACAGTGTAATATAGTATAATTAAGTCAAAAAACACTGGGTTCACTGGGGTAATTTCGAAAATTAATATAGTTGAGTGGTTCTCCATATATTAATATAGAAGAAAAAAGAAAAAAAATTGCTCAGTGGGTGTCTTTGAAAAAAAAAGTACAGTAAAAAAAATAAAAATAAATCTGTAAAAAAAAAAATATAGTATAGTATAATTAAACTAAAATATATTTTAAAATAAAGTATACGTCTTACATTTTTTTTTTTTGGTTTAAGGGTCGTTATTTTGTTACTTGTCGCATCAACTTTTTCAACCTTTTTTTTTATATTTTTACTAATTATTTTTTGAAATTTTGTAAATCTTAGTAGAAAGTGTAAAATTTAGATTCTTATTTAGAATGTATAAATAGTGTTTTTACATAAAAAATCAGTTTGGAGGGTTACTTCAAAAGTCATATAGTTGAGGGGGTCTTTATGTATTTTACCAAACAAATAAAAGCAATGAGAGCCCACTCACAAGTTCACAACTCACTCCAAAAAGAAAAAAAAAAAAAAAAAAAAAAAAATCATCATCATTATCATCATCATGGGAAGCCACTCAAACCCAGAAGCAAGAGCAGAAGCAGAAGCAGTTCAGAACAATGACCAGCCACTCAGCAGCTGCCACGTGGACCAGCCTGTGGCTACCATGAACCGCATCCACACCCTGCTCCACCTTTGTGCCACTCTGCTTTTGCTGTTGTCGCGTGCCTCTTTCCTCGTCCTCCTCTGCTTTCGCGGGAGTTGCACCCTCGCGATCCTCTCATCCTCTCTTCTCCTCGCAGCTGACGCCGTGCTTTCCTTCATGTGGACTCTCGGGCAGGCCTTTCGGTGGCGGCCCGTGACGCGTTTTGTGCGTCCAGATCTGCTCTCGAAAGCGGAGCGACCGCCTCCTGCGGTGGATGTGTTCGTTGTGACGGCCGATCCGGAGAAGGAGCCGGCCGTCGAGGTATCCGCTGTTTATCTCTAAAAACTTAAGCTTATGAATACTTTTTCAAATTAAATAATTTTATAAGCATATATATATATATATATATATAATATTATTATTATTAGTGTATATATCTCTTATATATCTAATTATAATTTTATTTTCATAAATGTTGGATTATTGGGGGTGTCAACTCTTGTCATTAAGACTTTCCGGCTGATGATTGGAGCAATAATAATTTATTGAGCACATTCATTGTGGGACTATTGGGGTGTACCAAATGTACCCATATTGGACCCATCGGATATGGGACTATTGGAGTGTTAGCTCTGATACCAAATGCAACAACCCGACCCATTAGTAATAATAATTTATTAAGTTCATTCGATGTGGGACTATTGAGATATCACAAGACCAGGGACGAAGCCAGAATTTAACTATGAGGGGGGCCAAAATATATTCAAATAAAAATTTTAATACATCATCAAATTTTTTTTTAAAAAATTATTAATTAAATAATTAATATAAAAATATTAAATTTGTTTAATTTAAAAATATTTAATATTTAATTATTTTATTTATATTATTTTATTCAAATAATTAAAAATTTTATTAAATATAACCGTAATTCAATTAGATCAATGACTTTAACTAAAAGATCTATTAAATTTAGTATAATATTTTATTTAGTTAAATAAAATAACTTACAAAAAATAGTTAGAAATAAAAAAAATATGAAATAAAAAAAATTAGAGTTAAGATATATATTTCAAATAGCTTGTAAGTACGAGACTCCTAATATATTTTCATCTATTTAAAATGTATACGAATAAAAAATAAAAAAAAATATATTGGCATAAAAATAAATATTAAAAAGTTAAGGGGGGCTATTATTATCTAAAAGAGAGAAAGAAATAAATTAGTATCAAGGACTATTGAGTAATATTAAAATGTTGAGGGGGGCCATGGCCACCTTGGGCCCTACTATAGCTTCGTCCCTGCACAAACTCTTGTCATTAAGATTTCTGACATATAATCTATCTATCTTGTCTTTCAGATCTTGGTTCAACCGTTAGCTCTGATACCAAATGTAATGACTCGATCCATATTGGACCCATTCGATATGGGACTATTGGGGTGTCAGCTCTGATACCAAATGCAACGACCCGATCCATTAGCAATAATAATTTATTGGATCCATCCGATGTGGGACTATTGGGATGTCATAAGACTCTTGTCATTAAGATTCCTGACATAATCTGTCATCTTGTCTTTCAGATCTTGGCTCAGCCGAAACTCTTCACACACTTTCAACTAGTGATTGGCTTTAATACTAAATGTAACAAGATTCGACCCACTAACAATAATAATTCGTCGGGCTCAAATCACTGACCCAAAATGATTAAGCTCAGTTATTATTATTAGTGTCCATATCTTTTATATATCCAATCATAATTTTATTTCTATCTGATATGAAATTACTGAAATATCACATTTAAACAATTAGTTAAAGAATAATATTTTAATATTTTATATTCAACAGGTCATGAACACATTGGTGTCGGCGATGGCGCTCGACTACCCGTCTAGCAGGCTCAGCGTGTACTTGTCGGACGACGGGGGTTCGGCAGTAACACTATTCGCAGCCAGGGAGGCGTATCAATTTGTGAGGGCGTGGGTGCCGTTTTGCCGGCGGTTTGAGATCGTGACGCGGTGGCCAGAGAAGTACTTCAGCAGCGACGAAGGCGGCGACAATAGTGAGGAAGAGAGCAGCGAGTTCGGAAAGGAACGGAAAAGGCTCAAGGTAGTATCATTTTGTTACTTATATGGTACATATAAATAATTTGCTAGTCACAAAAAAAAAAAAAAAGAGATTAATTTGAAGTAAATAATTTAAAAATAATCATAAATATTATCAGATTTATTAGAACTAAATTTTGATTACCACAATATTTGAGTGCTCAACATAAATAAAAAAATTAAATGGAAATTTCCAATAGTTCTCAAGAGCTTAGAATTGATTTTTATTAGGGAATTGTGAACAACTATTTATTCTAAAAAATTAATTTGTGACTACAAGGTGAAGTTGAAGTAATCAAATTAAGTACAAAGAAGCAACTCAATTTGTCAAAGGACAAATCTTATGTCACACTCAAAGATGATAAGTACACACACAATATATATATATATATATATATATATATATATATATATATATATATATATATATATTATCAACATCTAAAATAGCTGGTTTATATTTTTGTTAGCAGTAATTATCCAAAAAATATACTAAAAAAAAAAAAGGAAAAAAAAAGTATTCTTAACTATAATTAAATAGTTAGTGATTTATTATTTTGAACCATGACCTACACTATTGATCTTAGATGTTATATTTAAAATATGATTGATTTTTCTCACATTTGCACTCTATAAAATATCCATCATATTATTTAAAATTTTGGATAAGTTATTACATTAAAAATAATAATATTTAATTAAAAATTTCTATATATATGTATATAAAAGGAATTTTTTTTAAACCATCATTTTAATATATATTGGTGTTAATTAGATCTTTAATTATTTTATGTGTCAAAAAAAAATTATAGGGGCCAATAAATAAATTAATTTATTGCAACCCAATAAATAAATTAATATTTATTTATGGGATATTTTGAATTTAATTTAAACATCAATTGAGAATGGGGCCAAAACCAAGCTCATTGTATGCATGTGCGACAACTATGGAAACAATTAATGCCACCTTTTTGTGGACACTATTTATTTTTTATTTTTTATTTTTTTTTGTTTTTGTTTTAAAATTTTTAACCCCTCAAATGTTATTGTACCTACTAGGGTCCTCTAGAATATCCCTAGACCTAAAAACATAAAGATACGGGTTTTTTGTTTTTACAATACAAACACTATAAAAAGAATAACCTTAAATATATCAAATATCAATTATATTTTTATAAAATTTAATTTTTTATATTTATTTTATTAAAAATTTTAAATTATTCATATATGTTCATACCGTCGTTAAAAAAATATAATTAATTATAAATTAAATATATAAGATTGATTAATGAGTAAGATAAATTTATTTTTTTATTCTTTCAGATATTATACTTAATTATAATGATATTTTTTTTTTAACAAAGATAACAAATTAGAAAAATATATATATGATACATTTAAAATTTTTTTAAAAATAAATATGAAAAGTTGAACTTTATAGGAATATATCTGTTATTCGATATATTTACAGTGAGCTGTATAAAATTAACTCGAAAGAATAAGTTCAAAATTATTTTATTTTTAAGAGTTCTGAAATAATATATCGTAGTATTTAAAAAACATATTTATTCCAATATTTTTAAGCATAAAAAAATTTAAAATAATAATATAATTTATTTTTATATTAAGAAATAATAATTTTGATACAATAGGTAGGGATTAATGAAGTGCCAGTATTTGCTACATAGGAGCATCATAAAATAAACTTAGTTATAATAAAAAAAAATTATAGTACGAAAAAAATACTTAAATTTGTTGATCACTACAGTTTAGTACAGTTTTATTTTATAATTTATAATAGTTTTTTTTGTTTTACTAAATAGATCTATTGATGAACTTAATTAAATAGAATAGTTATTGAATGTAGCGGTAAACAAGGCACCGACCTCATATATAAAAATAAGGTGAAAATGTATCAAATTTATCTGAACTATGAACCATTTTAGTTCAACTGTAGAATATTTCAAATTTTTAATTTTACTATCTAATTTTTTTAATTTATTTATTTGATTTAAGTCATTTAATAAATTTTTTTTCAACATAAAATTTAAGTTAATTATTTATTTTAATAAAATTATAGTCATATAATTATATAAATATGATAATTAAGTTTATAAAAATAAATTGATGTATTCAAAATTATTAATTTGCTCAGATAAACTAAACTAAAAAATTAAATACTAAAATTAAAATTAGTAAAGATTAAATTATAAGATCAAAATGAATAATAAATGAGATAAGTTTTATAATTTTTTTTAGGATTAATTTCATACAGCTTACAGTAAATGTATCGAATATTAAATATATTTCTACAAAGTTTAACTTTTTATAATTATTTTTTCAAAAATTCTAAGTTGTTCATATATGTCTCTACGTAAATATCTGTTAGAAAAATATAGTTAACTATAGATTAAATACTTAATCTTGATTAGTGAATAAGATATATATATATATATATATATATTTTATCATTTCAGATATTATACTTAACCATAAATATATTTTTAACAGTTGAGATTTTCGATAAGATATATTTATAAAAATAAACAGTAAACTAATAATAATAAATTAAAAAATATATAAGAACAACTCGATAAATATAAAAAATTAAATAATGTAGTTATAAAAAAATAGTACAAAATTATTTTTTTTAGCTAAAAATAATTAAAATTGAGAGACTGTTCTGAATGATCTGCACGAGAGAGTTTGCATGAGTTTTTATCTAATAATAATTATAATAATAATAATAATAATAAAATGCACAAGAATCTAAGCTACTTTTGACTAAAACCTTTTTGTCTTTTTGTATATAAAGTCTCCAATTTTGACTACAACTCTTTGTCTTTTTTATTATAGTTTGTGGGTGTCCACATTATTAAAGCATCTATCTATATTCTATAAACTTATTATTTGGCTGGATTATATAAACCGAGTTTACTACAAGACAAATAAAAATAATGATACGACGATATATAATTGATTAGATTTTTAAAATAGCGTACACGAATGAGACTAAAAAAAATCTTAAGTCGACGGAGTCTACAATTTGAACACATCTTCTTCTAATTTTCTCCTCCTAATTTTGCTTTTTGGTACAAGGTTACATAAATTATTTTTTTATCTTAATTCGTTATATTTTATTTTAGGGTTAATTGCATACACGTCCCTCTAAATATGCCGAATTACAAATATATCCCTACAAAATTCAACTTTTCATATTTATTCCTTCAAAAATCTACCGTTATTCAAATATGCCCCTACCGTCCATCTCTGTTAAAAAAATTGATTTAACCCTAGGTTAAATGCTTAACCTTGATAGATTAAAAATTAAATTTACATATTTACCTTTTCCATATTATACCTTAAAAAAAAAAATGATTATTTTGATGATAGAATTTTATGATTTTTGGAGAGGGACATTTTTGTAACAAGTATAATGGTATTGCTTTTGGAGGGATATATTTGTAAGGGGGCAAAAAAGTCATTTCACATCGAATCTGTTAAAAAATAAACTGATTCCAAACGGGGATTAACCAGAGGGGCATATTTGAAGAACTTTGGATTTTTGAAGGAATAAATATGAAAAGTTGAATTTTGCAGGGATATATTTGCAATTCGATATATTTGGAGGGACATGTATGTAATTAACCCTTTATTTTATCTATATATTAAAATATTTTTAAAAAAATTTAATTAAGAATTTATTTTCTTTTTTTTTTGGGATGTTTTTCAGGAATTTTTTTCAATATTTATTTTACAAAATATATTCTGAAAGTTTAATTATAAATTTTTTATACATTTATTTTGTAAAATATTTTTGATCCTCGTGACTGCCGCTAATGAAATCTACAATTTTTTCATAAAATATATACAAAATATTTTATACGATTGTAAATTTTTTATAATATTTTTTTTTTTTTGTAATTTATACAAAAGAGAGAGAATTTGTAATTTTTGCATTATACTTGAAAGAGGTGAATGAGAGATATTTTTCAAATCATAGCTCAAAATATTTAAGCCTAGTTATATCCCGACGTTCTCGTCATATTCAAATACGATCACATATCACAGATATAGATCAAAATTATAAGATGATGTAAGATTTTAAAGATAACTAATATGGATTCAAGAGGTAAGTCCAATCAAACCCATGGTGTAAAGTTTTGTCCCGCATAATATTTAGTTCTCACACTTCTGACTGGTATTTAGCTCTGATACCAATTATAACGATTTGACCCGCTAGCAAAAATAACTCGTTAGCTCTAAACCACCGATCCAAAAACTCAATTCTTATTATTAGAATGCGTGACCTCTTATATTCCGAAGAACCCAAAATCTATTCTCTTCATGTCTAAATCTGATACAGATATGTAAATCAATGGGGCGTTACAATTCGCACCTCGGGTTGATTAATCAACTTATCTAGACTTTTTATTCTTTCGTAGCCTAACCTCTATTTTTATACCGACACTAACAATTTGAAGCTTTTGCTGCTGCAGTGAAAAGTAAAAATTTAATTTCGAATCTCAGAAATTTGCATAAGCTCTAATTTCGTACTTGTAATTTTTTCGCTTTTCTTAATAGCAGTATTCAATCTTGTTGATGCTTTTGTAAATTTTAAAAGATAACAAAATCTTCTCTTTTTTTTTTTGAAAAATGAAAGAGATATTAGTAATTTCTCTGTACTTTCTCATATATTGCAATTGCATTCTAAATGAATTAAAAAAATAGAATAATTACCTGTGTATCCCTGAAATATGAAGAAATATCTGATTTACCCCTTTTATTTTTTTCTTTCTAATATACCCTTCATACGTTCCACCGTTATTAAAAATACTCCTACCGTTTTCCTTTGTTAAGTTAACTAGGGTTAAACTATAGTTAAATAATAATCGGACTTGAAAACTATCAGATATACCTATTTTGCCCGGGTTTAGGGTTTAGGGTTTAGGGTGGGTTTAGGGTTTAGGATTTTTTAGGGTTTTAGGGTTTAGGGTTTAGGGTTTTAGGGTTTTAGGGTTTGGGGTTTAGGGTTTTTTAGGGTTTAGGGTTTTAGGGTTTAGGGTTTTAGGGTTTGGGGTTTAGTATTTTTTAGGGTTTAGAGCTTTAGGGTTTAGGGTTTAGGGTTTAGGATATATTTGAAAGGGCAAAATAGTAATTTTACACAGATAACGGCAGTTCCAAACGGTACACTAACAGAGTTTAACTTTAGGGGTATTTTGGAAAGAAGTTGGAACGTAAGAAGGGTAGTTTTAATATTAGCCTTCTAAGAGAGGTAAATCTGAAAACAGAAAAATTTTTAGGGGTATATAGAAAATTGCCCCTAAAAAAATATATATAACACAAGAATATATGTGCATTAAAATTTAATTCTCATGAAAAATTAGACATTTCCAATTGTAGCTTTAGAGAAGTTTATTGTGTTAGTGATTCAAAAATATCTTTTAATTTGACATTTTCTCATGATCACATGATACAATGACCACAAAAAATTTTAAATTTTAATTCTCTTATTTATCACATTTAGAATCACTTTGAATCATTTGAAATCAAATGGATTAATGTTTAATTAACTCCGCAGATTATGTATGAAGAGTTTAAGGAGAGCGTAAAAAAGGCGAAGGACAAAGCAATTGCGAAGGGAGATTTCGCGAAAACCGTTCGTGATCGTCCTCCTCGCATTGAGGTAAAATTCTATTAATCTGCGAGCAAATCTCGTCGTGCATTTGTCGAAATTGAATTTTCGACTTTCGATCACAAACAAACTCTTTTATTTTTATTTTTATTTTTTTTTAAGCTTGCAATGTTTCTTTGGCATTAGTTACTACTTTAACTATAAAAACAAATAGTAGAAACACAACAATATTAACTTTGCTAATAACTAAAAGTAATGCAATTCAATTATATTATACTTCATTTATAATGAAAAAAATATATATTTATATAAGCTTTAGAATTGTATTCTATGTTAAAATTTCACTAATAGAAATTTATCTATATTAATGATAAATGCAATTTTTTTTTTCTTAATTTGGTATTGATCATAATCTAGGTTTTCAAAGATGAACCAGAAGAGGAACAAGATCAGGTGCCTTCACTTGTTTATGTTGCTCGCGAAAAGCGAAAGAATTATCCTCACCATTTCAAGGCTGGTGCACTAAATGTTCTTGTGAGCTCCTATTTTTTCTCTCTTTATAATTTTCATTTTCTATAGTTTAGTAGCAAATGATTCGTCGAAAAGTAAGATGTTAAAGTATCGTTCTGTAATAGCTTAAGGTTTTTAAGAAAAACCAGTTGCCTTGCTTGGTGTTAGTGGTTGTTTATAAGGTGAAATCAAATGTACTTCATCAATCCTTGTCGTCGACGTGGTTAGGACCGGTAATCCAGCTTGCTATTCGCGAGTCAGCTTGTGTTCGGCTTGAAATGAGCTTAAGATTGACGGTTCGTTTGATAACGAGCTGAATTTTTCAGCTCGAAATCTTAACGAGTCGAACACGAGATAGGATCAGCTCACTCGAAGACCTATATTTTACCCAGTATTAGAGCTAGCAATCTAACTTATTGTTCGTGAGCGAGCTCGTGTTTAGATCGTTAATAAATAAATTCAATACAAGCTGAATTTTTTAGTTCGATATTTTAACGAGCCAGCTCGTGAGATGGAACCAGCTCGCTCGTGTTTCGCTCCTTGACAACAACCCTAGACATGGCGGTGAAAGTCCACATCTTGGGGTTGCGAGGAATATTACAAGGGTAAAGCACTTGAACATTGTTGTTCTCTGACAATTTAAGCTTTTTTCTGCAGCTTCGCGTCTCGAGCACGATCAGTAATTCGCCCTACGTACTAGTGCTGGACTGCGACATGAGCTCGAACGACCCGCTCTCGCTCCGGCAGGCGATGTGCTTCCACCTTGATCCCAGACTGTCCCCTTCCTTGGCCTATGTTCAGTTCCCTCAGAAATTCCACAACATCAGCAAGAATGACATTTACTGTGCTGAACTCAGATCAATCTTCAAGGTAACACTATTATTCTTTTTCAGCCATAAAACTTTTTTTTTTTGAGAGAAAGACGGCATGCTGCCGCTTCATTCATAGAGAAATAAACTTAGTTAAAAAAAAAAAAGAAAAAAGAGTTAGATGCAAAACGAGATCCAGTCCGATCGTGTTGACCGAATTACAGCTAACAGGCTCCCCAGACTTCGCTTCTTGTTTTCGAACCGTCTTCCATTGCGCTCCAACCAAATGAGCCAGAAAACTATTTTCTGTAACTCTTTATGGGGAACTGAGCATCCCAAATTTTTAGAAATCAAACAAGGCATCATTTTGTGGGGTTTAAGTCCATGGAAAGTATAAGTTAGATTCTTTTGGAATGGTTGAAAAATTTGAGTAAAGTATGATAATGGTATGTATATGTATATTATTCTTCTTAGATTCTATGGAAAGGTTGTGATGGTCTCAGAGGGCCACCACTCTCTGGTACTGGATTTTACATTAAGAGGGATGCTTTATATGGAGCCAAACCAAGTCACAAATCAACAAAAGAAGGTAAATTTAGATTCTATATTTAGGCTAAATTATGAAAAATTATATTAATTATCTTTCTGTATTTGTCATTATTATATCAAATAAACCTAATTATTATTTGGGATGATTGTTGAATTCAGTGAATAAAATAGCTCAATAAATTATCAATTTTGATAGTATTAGCATAAGTACTAAAGTTTGGTTTGCATATATTGACAGAGTTCAAATCTATGGAGATATCAGAATTGAAGCAAAGGTTTGGCACCTCAAATGAGTTCATAGCTTCTTTGAGGGAGAAGAGCAAAAGTGAGCTTAGTAAAAGGAGTGGAGCATCATACACTGTTCCACAAGAGGAATTGCTTTTGGCTTCTTGTGCATATGAGAATGATACTCAATGGGGAGAACAGGTAAAAGTTTCAAACAATGTGTACATGCTTTAATTCCCCTCAAAACAATCCATATATGAGCCTATTTGGCTCGATTGGAGCTTCTGCTGAAGTGCTATTTGAAAAGAAATGCTTGAAAACGCATTGAAAACTTTTTCACTATACATATTTAATAGTTTCTAGCTGCGACAGAAACAGAAGATCAAATTAGATCTTTTGAATAAAAGCTTGACTAGCTATGGCGTCAACCAAAAGCCAAAGTAGAAGCTACGTACACAAAACAAGCTTTTATTCAAACAACAGTTCTGCTTATTGTGTGTGATGCGTCTCGCATAGTGTTGTGTGGCTGATTAGAGATATACACGTAAATAAGTAAGGCTTTCGTGGGAGCGTATTTCTCCTATCGTTTTTCTAATGTGTACATGCCTTAATTCCC
Organism: Tillandsia fasciculata; assembly: GCA_029168755.2. Classification (NCBI taxonomy): domain Eukaryota; kingdom Viridiplantae; phylum Streptophyta; class Magnoliopsida; order Poales; family Bromeliaceae; genus Tillandsia; species Tillandsia fasciculata. Next base: position 792,779 of record CM054943.1, on the reverse strand, counting down.
CTCAAAACAATCCATATATGAGCCTATTTGGCTCGATTGGAGTTTCTGCTAAAGTGCTATTTGAAAAGAAATGCTTGAAAATGCATTGAAAACTTTTTCACTATACATATTTAATAGTTTCTAGCTGCGACAGAAACAGAAGATCGAATTAGATCTTTTGAATAAAAGCTTGACTAACTATGGCTCCAACCAAAAGCCAAAGTAGAAGCTACACAAAACAAGCTTTTATTCAAACAACAGTTCTGCTTATTGTGTGCGATGCGTCTCGCATAGTGCTGTGTGGCTGATTAGAGATATACACGTAAATAAGTAAGGCTTTCGTGGGAACGTATTTCTCCGATCGTTTTTCTTCATAAGAGGGGCGAAATAAGTTTTTCAGACGTAACCGTAGCTGAAAGTAGAAGCAGAAGTCCGGCCAACAAGCCTACTAACTCTCTGCCTCTCTTTCCCTTCAGGTAGGGTTCTTGTATGGCTCTCTCATCGAGGACTACTTCACAGGCTTCCACCTCCACTGTCGAGGCTGGACCTCCGCCTACTGCGATCCGCCGCTGAGGCCTGCGTTCCTCGGGAACGCTCCGACCAACTTCCACGACACGCTCGTGCAGCACAAGAGGTGGCTGACCGGCCTATTCGAAGTCGGTGTCTCGAAATACTGCCCCCTTGTTTTCGGAATGAGAATAAGTTCTTGGCGGTCGACGCTGCAAAGCATGTGCTACGCTTGGTTAGCGTTTAGACCACTCTATGCTTTCCCTTCGTTGGTATATGGCATTGTTCCACAGCTGTGCTTCTCCAAAGGGGTCTCCGTGTTCCCCAAGGTACGTGCGAGGATGTTTTACTTGCGTTTGATTTCACGTAAAACTATCGAAAACTTCTTTCGGACGTAAAACCATACACTTACAGGTCTCGAGCTCGCAGTTCCCCATCTTCGCGATAGTTTACGCATCAGCGATGCTTCAACATCTAGCGGAAGTGATCATCTCCCAAAGAACTCTCGCGACATGGTGGAACGAGCAGAGGCTCTGGTTGCTGATCTCGGTCACGAGCGAACTCTTCGCCTGCGTGAACGTATTTGCGAAACTGATCGGCGCAAGGGCCATCGACTTCGACGTCACCAACAAGGCGGCCGACGAGTCCCAGATCAAGATGTTAGACGATGGCGTGTTCGACTTCCGAGGGACGTCGGTGATCCTCCTTCCCGCAACGACGCTCAGCGTGCTCAATGCAGGGGCGCTGGCTCGCGGAGGGTGGAGGATGGTTGCGGAGGGCAAGTTCGACGAGCTGTTCGGGCAGTTCTTCCTCGCGTGCTTCGTTTTCGCGATCAGCTACCCGGTGCTCGAGGGGATTTTCATCCGGAGAGACGCTGGAAGAGTCCCGACGCGCATCGCGCTGTGGTCGATCGCGCTGAGTGCCGCATTGCTGTATTTGCTTGGTTGAGAGGAACATCTTGATCAGATTAAATTCACCAAATTTGGTTTTTAACAAAAATGTAGTCTTCAGTTTGAACTTTGAAGTAATGTAATGGAATGTGTAACTTTTCTTGGTTAATCATAAGAATCATAAAGCTATGGAGCATTTTTTGCATTTAGCCCCTTCAAAACTTCTTTTTTTTATAAATGATCCCAACAAATTTATATTTATAGGAATGACCCTTTATCTGCCACACGATCCACACCGTAATCCGTATTCTTTGATACGACTCAGAGGCAATGGGAGTTAAAGGAAACACGACGACGACTAGATCACCGTGTTCAACTTAAAAACATTCATGTGCGAATAAAAATTAGTTGGGACCATTTGTAAAAGAAAAAGTTTTGAGGGGACTAAATGCAAAAAACCCTCTGAAAAGCTATACAATACAACAAAGACACCCTCAACTATAGAAATTTTGTAAACAAACATATAAACTTTTAATTTTGGCAAATTAGGTCGACTAAATTTTAATTCCGCAAAAGGTGCTTTCGAGTTTTGAGTACATGAGGTTCAACTCAGGGTTTTTAGAGAATCCAATGACAATTCTTCACATTTAAACATCAACTCATTCTCGAACCTTTGGAGCACGAACCGCTCCGCCGGAGCAATGAGAGTCGTGACGCTGTATGCGTCCTTGGAGAACGGCACTCGCCCCGTCCGTCCAGCACGGTGGAGGTAGTCGACGACACTTCTGGGGAGATCGAAGTTGTATATGTGAGTGGTTTGCGGTAGGTCGAACCCTCGGCTTGCTATGCCCGTCGAAACTAGTAAGCAACCTTGTTGTTGCCTCATTTCCTAAAGAAGAACAAAAAGTACTCGGATAGTAGAATCAAATTCATATTAGGATCATACGACATGATAAGTAATCGCAGAGCCATGGATTGTAGAAATAATTGTGAATGATTGTTGGGGTTTAAAGAGAAAAAGAAAAAATTTCAATTTCTAGAATCTTGGGTTTCTAGTTTCAGCTTTTCTTGGCAGTTTCTGCTTCTGATTTCTAATGTTGGTATGAAAGTTCCGGAGTATACTCGACATGAGAACTAAAAGCAAAAATAAGATGTAATTGGAGTAGCAGTTAAGAACACATACAGAGAATGAGGTAGCCCGAGCGTTGAAATTCATATCTTCTTCAAGGAGAAGGACCTCTAGGGTTCCGCCGTATGAAGCTTTAAGGAATTCGATAACAAGAGCCGTCGACGGAAGCTCTCCAGCTCTTTTCGATTTCTCTGACTGGCAAGAATTAATACACTGTAAAGTGAGAACACGGAAGCTACAGATCATTTATTGTGAAAAATCTAGTTAATTTATCAGCAATTTGTCTCAATTGATGCCTCAAACTCTATGCCGAGATTAGATCCCAGTAGTTGGTTGAGCTATTGAATATATGATCAGGGGCCGAACTGCAACTCGACGAACTCGAATTGCCTGAGAAAGGAATTAATTCAGGTCCCAAGTACTAGATGAAGTCGAAAATATCCATGACAAACGCCATTTGACAAGAAATTTTCACTCAGCTACATTATAATCCATCTCTCACCATTAAAACAATCAGGAGAATATCCTATCGGGCCGCCTAATTGATAGATGCAGATTACTTTGATAACGGGAGTTAAAAGAGCTTTTGTTCATGAAAATCAGTGCGGAATTTAAGTAAGATGCCGCATCATTTCCTATTTTGAGCCCACTGCATGCTTGACAGAAGGTCCCCTGTAGAGTTAAATATATTTACCTCTAAATTTAAGATTACTTAATTCAATCTTCCATCATGCTGTCTAAAGTAAGAATTTGCCGAAGAGCGCAAAGTATGTGCAGAAAACTAAAATAAATAAAGGATGATAACCCTAAGATTACTAATATATTCCTAACTGTCCATGCATCGACACAAGTTGACGTGAATTTCTAAATGTCACGACTTCTCAATTTAAAGTTCAACAATTCTGCAGTTTACAATATGCAGAAAAGAATGTATCACAGGATTAAGCGAAGTATGAATTCTAAAAAATTATGCGAAAAGCTAATTGATAATAAGACAACAATTTGATGTACATTAAAGGGGTATTATTATATTTCAACCACAAGGGCATCAAAATAAGGAAGGCGTAGAGTAACAAACCTGATCAGCAACAAATATTATTCCAGATTTAGGAGCATCTCTCTCAAGCAAGCAGAGCAATGTATGCAATCGCTCCTTTTTACTGCATATCTGGAAAGATAAACAGATCATCAACACATCCAAAATCACATCAAACCCTTCGAATAATGAAAGAACGGTTTTATGAACTAAAAGTATTAGAAACAACTTTATCAGACGCTAATGTGATTCAAAACACAAGAGTGATGAAAGAGAAAACACAAGCAAATAACCAGAAGAGAGAGATCAATATCGATGGTTTCCCTTTAAAGTTTAAAGCAGGTGCTCACCACATATTTGTGATGTAGGTGCGAAGGCATTGGTTCAACAGGATTGACATGGACATGAACCACATCATTCTGCATCAAGAAGACAATCAGCATACAACAAGACCAAGGAGTTTTTACCGATAATGTATATTAACAACACAACATAACAAAGCCATGGTGAAGTGAGAGCAGAAACTGGAAAAAAACCTTCGTCCACTTCTGTTGCGCGCAGTCATATAGAAAACGGTTGTGTTGGGGGATTGATGCGCTGGCAAAAACAGTTTGCCGACTTTCAATTGTTGAATAGGCGGTCAAGAGCTTGCGGAGAGAGTACACTTGCTTCGATGAACTGAATATAAAATCGACCTATCAAGAGAAGAAGTCCTCGCAAAATTAATCTTTTGTAAAAAAAAAAAAAAAAAAGGTATTGAATAGGAAACACCAAGTAAATGTACAGCAACTCACAATTATAATCATCGCATCAACTGCCGATACTAATATTACTTCAACTTTCACTGAAATAGCATATCACACAAACTGATTGTCTCTAGTACTAATTAGGACGCTAACTGACACACGCTCAAATCCCTACTAATCACAATTACATTTTAAAAGTTTGATAATGTGGTGTTAATGTAAATACGGTAATAGAAATCACCTCATCAATAACCAATACCCGCATAGCTTCCAGCTTCAAAACATGTTTCTCAAGCATTTGACACAAGCTCCCTACAGTCGCTACAACTATCTCAGGGGGCTCTGCCTGAAAAGAAATTAACAATATACAATATTAGTACAGATATGAACCTTCCACATGGGATAAAGATAAATTGTATGAGCATGCGACTTACAACATTAGTTAAAAACTATGATAAAGATACAAATTTACATGTGTGGAAAAAAAAGCATTGTCAGTAATAAGTGAAGTGGAAAATAACAGTAGCATTTTTTACTACATATCAAATAATTCACCATCCGAAGTTTGATAAAGTTCATGAAAATCGGGTAACTAATATAGACAAAAAGATGCAAGGGTTTTTCTCTTATTCAACGTTATGCAAGCAGAATATTATAATGGATAAAACACAGAATGGTTAGCAACAATAAAAAAGTAACCGAAGCAATTAGAGAGGAGAAAGGGAAGGATGGTGATAGAAGACTAGAGTGAAGGAAAAAACGATAGGAGGCAGGAAGAAAAGGGTCCGATACATCTCTTACTCATTTAAAATTGAAATTATTATTATAACCTTTTAATTGGATAGTAAATTGCTCATGAGTCTTCTGTCATACTAGGCCTTTAAAATCCTTCGAGTATCATAGAAGAACAAACTATTATATCAAAACATAACATCTTTAATCTTCAGCTTGATTACTCCTCCAAAATTCTGTCCTTCAGATTGATTTCGTTATAGGCAGAAACTCGGCTACTAATGACAAGATATAGTGGTACAACTAAATCTCTTATGGATATAAACAATACCTTTAACCAGCTTTTTTGCCTCTTTAACATTCCACCATCTAGCAAAGCCATAACAGTGCAAGTCCTCTGTATCTCTTCCATTCCTGCTGGCTTCGCAGCCAGCATTCTAGCAACTTTCGCAACCTTAAAGGGGCAACAAGAAATGAGAAGGATCAAAATACAGAAGTTTTATCAAGACAATTGTAGTTACAACATAAATTGCAGTAATCTGCAAGGTACATACTTGCATACCAAGCTCCCTAGTTGGGACAACTATCAGTGCTTGTACAGCCGACCTTCTAAAGTCTAAAGCTGAAAATATTAGCAATAAATACGCCAACGTTTTGCCTGAACCTGTCTAGAAACACATTAAATTGCAACATCAGCAAACTAAAAAAAATAGACGGACAAAAGGTATCGTAAATTGTTAGAATCAACGTAAAACAAAGCATCATAAATGTCAAACGGGCATGGATCAGCACAGACCGAAATATGAAATATGTGATACGCTTATTTCGCCAAACTCTATGCTATGCATCTTTCAGATGCTCAAAAAGAAATATCAATTTCAGTCAGTGACTTGATTCTGTATATTTTGTCCCTGATTTGCTTTCCTTTCTAATTCTCAGGGTTTTCTTATTACACAAAGTTTCTTCAACTATACATAGTAGCTGTTCTAATGCATGCTAATATAGAATTAGTTGATAGAGATAGAATCATTGGGCGAAAAAAATATCTTTCTGTTTGGAGAAGTGCAAAGTTTTTCGAACTTTTGAAGGTGATATGTTATAACTTTGAAACTTTAGGCAGTAATCTGTAAAACGTTATAGTTCAGGGGGCCAGTACATTTATGATATACGAATACAACGAATGTTGAAGCGGAGAATCACTCATGAGTTGCATGAACATAAACAGCAACACATACGGCTCATGCAAGTCCTTCTGTTGCTGCAATGAGGATCTTTTTGCACTAAATTGTTAAACAGGTATCTCAACTTAATAACTGGACTTAAAAATGTGTTAAGCATTCACAAGAGCCATCTCGAACTTGACCATCGCAAAAGTGCAAAAGCCAGTGCTTCCAGGGAAATCAATGATCAGATATTGAATGAATATACTTTCAGATGCCATACAGAAATAAGATGTTAACACAAGGCAATTACTTAAAACAAAATTTTTACCTGAGCATGAAGTACACAGTCCCTTCCGGACAACAGGATTGGTAAGGCTTGTTCTTGAACGTCAGTAGGCATAACATATCCAATCTCTTCAGCCCTGGACAAGAGAAAATAAGTCGAATATTTTCATGATAAAAAATTAGTAAAGAAGAAAACTACCTTCAAATGTGGCACTTAAATGTGAAGTGCAAATATACTAAATAAAAACCATGGCGTGCATTTTGGCATGATTAATGTTATACAATCATTGCTAAATATTACAATCATTTGATCATCGCTCCGACAGTTTGGAGAGGTACATGTGTCATCACGTATTAATGGCGCATTCTACAACCTTCTACATTATACTTGATTTGGGTTTGATTTGGGATAATTGTCTTTCCTTGTACATCATTATTATTTCCTTTATTGCAGGAGTCCTTGTACATCATTATTATTTCCTTTATTGCAGGATTCTCATTCCAAATTACCTTGTATAACTTATAGAACCTCTCTATATTAAGAGAGCATTATGATGAATAATAACAGAACATTATTCTCAAATTACTTCTATCATGGTATCGGAGCCAGGTCGGATCAATCCTAGTTTGTGCCGCTACTCGCAAGAAGTTTTCTTCATCATCATCTTTTTTCTAGTCAAGGTGTTGTTATTCTAATCTTTGAATTTTCATGGCATCTTCTTCTATTCTCCCTACTACAGCAACTTCTTCTATGGCATCATCAGTTTCCTCCTTTGCTCAACTAGATGTCAAGCTAACAGGGACGAATTACCGTGAATGGTCTATTTCACTAAAGCTATTATTTGATGCCCTTGATCTTGTGAGCCATATTGATAACACTCTAACACCAACAGATGAAAAGAAAATGAATGAATGGGCTGTTGCAGATCGACGAGCCCGTGGAATTATTTCTTCATCTGTTGATGTTGACATTCGCATGCAGTTAGTAAATTTTACTACTGCACGAGAGATGTGGGCACATCTCCAACGTCTATATGAACAATCAAGTTACGCTCAGTCCTATGCCGAATTTCAAGAGTTGTCCCTTGCCCATCAAGGGGAGCGTACCATACAGGAGTTTTATACATTCATGCAAACTCGGTGGCGTCAACTTGCGACTATGGAGCAACCCCTGTGTCGAGCTTGCTCTATCTGTGACTGCACCACAAAACAAAAGCTGATGCGCGACCAACAACGCCTCTTTCAATTTCTTATGAGGTTACGACCAGAATTTGAAGCCTTACGGGGTCAACTCCTTCATCGGTCGCCCCTTCCCACGCTTGATACAGCTTTGGCAGAGCTTATTGCTGAAGAAACTCGACTTCGCGTGCTTCATTCGTCTCAACCTTCTCAGCCAACTGTTTTGGCAGCAGGTGCATCACCTCCCTCTCAACTCTATATTGCTCCTCTTTCTTCCGGTCCTCTGAAAAAGGATAAGCGAAATATTGAGTGTCATTATTGTCATAAAATGGGACATACTATTCGAGAATGTCGAAAGAAGAAGCATGCAGATCTCTTTCGACAATCCTATTACACCACACCTACTACCGCTGCCACTGCATCCTTGGAAGCATCGAATGATGTAGCTAACACAGTTACATTGAGCATGCCACAATTAATGCAAATGATTCACAATTCACGACTGCAACCTCCAGCTTCTAGTGCAGATAGCTCGACATCAAGTATATCAGGGTTTGGCACGCTTTCAACATCCAATCATACAGGTACATCTGTGGATTCTTGGATTCTTGACTCTGGCACCTACCCCTCTATGATTGGATGTTGACACCTCACATCTCTTTTCTTACGGCACCTACCCCTCTATCTACTCCTATTAATATTTTTACTGCAGATGGATCCTCTCTTCCTGTTGCTCACAGTGGAGCATTGACTACTTCAGTCCATCAGGGTCGCTTTTCTATACCCTCTGTTTTTCATGTCCCTAATCTTTCATTAAATTTATTATCCGTTAGTCAAATTACAGATAATAATTGCACTGTCACTTTCGACTCTTCCTCTTGCTTTGTTCAGGATCGTTCAACCGGGCGGCTGATTGGACAGGGCCATAGACAAGATGGACTGTACTACATGGATCATTTACATCTTCCATCTGGTTTTGTGTCTGTGAGCATGACGTCTACCTCTTCTGATATTGATCGTTGGCATCGTCGTTTAGGTCATTTATCTCAAGACAACTTGGACATTTTAATTAGAAATGGAGTTCTCGGTAGTGTTTCATCTGTTAAATTTTCTTCATGTTTAGAATGTAAACTTACTAAACATTTTACTAAACCTTTTCCCGCTAGTGAAACTGTTACCACTAAAGCCTTCGAACTTATTCATTCCGATGTTTGGGGACCTGCGCCTATTCCTACACGCATAGGAAATAGGTATTATGTCATTTTTGTTGATGATTTCTCGCGTTTTACTTGGATATACTTTATGCACCACCGTTCTGAACTCCTTAAAATTTACAAAGATTTTACTACTATGATTAAAACTCAATTTGGTGCTTCTATCAAAATTTTTCGATCTGACTCTGGTGGAGAATACCTATCACATGAATTTCGACGCATTCTCGCCTCTCAAGGTACTCTACCCCAGCTTTCTTGTCCCTATGCTCACCAACAGAACGGTGTGGCGGAGCGAAAACATCGTCATATTTTGGAGACCGCTCGCTCTCTCCTCATCGCTGCTTCCGTTCCTCACGAATTCTGGGCTGATGCCGTTTTCACCGCCGTCTACCTTATAAATCTCATGCCCTCCAAAAATTTATCCGGCATATCCCCTAGTGGACGATTGTACTCTAGGCAACCAACTTACTCTCATTTAAAAATTTTTGGGTGCACTTGCCTTGTTCTTTTACCTCCGACAGAACGAAACAAACTTTCTCCTAAATCTGCTGTTTGTGTCTTTTTCGGATATAGCCCTGAGCACAAAGGATATAGATGCTATGACCCAGTTGCTCGTCGTCTTCGTGTCTCTCGTGATGTGATATTTTTTGAGGACATTCCATATTACACTCGCACTATTTCTAGTGATACTTCTAAACATTCAACTGTGATAAATCTTTCATTCCTAGATTTGCCCCATTCTTGTGAAAACCCGATTACTTCACATGACAATAGTTCTTGCTCACAGACTGTCATTGCGGATGGCACTAGTACAGTTCCTTCGTCTATTCAGGCTTCTTCCACCACCCCTGTGGTTGACGATCCGATCACTTCCGAACGACGATATCCTTTGCGAATTCGCAAACCAAAAGAATTCTTTGGTTGTCTAAATTCTCAGTCCTTCTCCTCAGACTATCATACTTTTCTTGCCTCTATACATAATCATCAAGAGCCACAATCCTTTCGTCAAGCTGTCGCCATCCCTGAATGGAAAGCGGCCATGTCTGAAGAACTTGATGCTCTTCAACGCACTAATACCTGGGATATTGTGCCTCTACCCGCTAATAAAATTCCTGTTAGTTGCAAGTGGATTTATAAGATTAAAACCCGATCTGATGGTTCAATAGAACGGTACAAAGCTCGCCTGGTTGCACGTGGCTTTACACAGGAACATGGGTTTGACTATGAAGAAACTTTTGCTCCTGTTGCAAAAATGACATCTGTTCGAGTTCTTATAGCTGTTGCTGCAAATCGTCAATGGCCACTTTACCAGCTTGATGTCAAGAATGCCTTTCTACATGGTGATCTTCGTGAAGAGGTTTATATGCAGCCACCACCTGGGTTTCCTCATCCTCCTAACCATGTTTGTCGGCTTCGTAGGGCTATCTATGGCCTTAAGCAAGCCCCGAGAGCTTGGTTTGAAAAATTTCGCACTGTGATTCTTGCTGCAGGTTTCTCACAGAGTGAGAATGATTATGCTATGTTCATTCACACATCTGGTGATAGAAAGACTATTCTTTTACTCTATGTTGATGATATGATAATCACCGGAAATGATGTTGAACATATTCAATATGTTAAAAATCATCTTCAGCAACAATTTGAAATGAAGGATCTTGGGTATCTCCGATATTTTTTGGGCATTGAAGTTGCTTATAGTCCTCGAGGATATCTTCTATCTCAACAAAAATATATTACAGATTTATTATCTCGTTCCGCCTTGACTGACGATAAAATCACTTCAACTCCTTTGCAACTGCATCAGAAATTGACTCCGACTATGGGAGAACCCTTAGAAAATCCCACTCGTTATCGTGAATTGGTGGGTGCTCTCGTTTACCTAACAATATCTCGACCTGATATCACTTATGCAGTTCACATAGTCAGCCAGTTTATGCAAGCACCTACCTCCGATCATTATGCTGCTCTTCTTCACATCTTACGATATCTTCGAGGAACAATTAATCGGGCTCTTTTCTTTCCTTCCTCCTCAAAATTAGACCTACAAGCCTACACTGATGCTGACTGGGCAGGAGACCCTACCGACCGTCGTTCCACGACTGGCTTCTGTGTATTTCTTGGTGATTCACTTGTATCTTGGAAGTCCAAGAAACAAGATATAGTATCTAAGTCCAGTTCAGAAGCTGAGTATCGTGCTATGTCTACTGCCACTTCTGAAATTGTGTGGTTGCGACGTCTTCTCTCTGATCTTGGTATTGTTTTGGTTGCCCCAACTCCTCTTTATTGCGACAATCAAAGTGCTATCAAAATTGCCAACAATCCGGTTTTTCATGAACGTACTAAACATATTGAAATTGATTGTCATTTTGTACGTCATCATTATCTTGCTGGCACCGTTACACTACCATTCGTTCAATCAAGCAATCAAGTCGCTGATTTCTTCACAAAAGGACATACGTTACAACGGCATAAATTCTTCTTATCCAAACTCTCGGTATTTGATCCACCTTGAGTTTGCCGGGGGGTGTCATCACGTATTAATGGCGCATTCTACAACCTTCTACATTATACTTGATTTGGGTTTGATTTGGGATAATTGTCTTTCCTTGTACATCATTATTATTTCCTTTATTGCAGGAGTCCTTGTACATCATTATTATTTCCTTTATTGCAGGATTCTCATTCCAAATTACCTTGTACAACTTATAGAACCTCTCTATATTAAGAGAGCATTATGATGAATAATAACAGAACATTATTCTCAAATTACTTCTATCACATGCTAGTTACATTTGCATCTAGTCTAAGGAGTACTGCAACTATAATATATATATATATATATATATATATATATATATATATATATATATATATATATTTGTTTAGTACTTGTAGTTGGAAGTTGCATTTGCGTATCTTGTTATTTTATATCTGGAATGGTTAAATTACCTCCAAAAAAGAGAATTTTCTCCTTCTTTTTTTTTTAAAAAAAAAAAGAGATGAGTATCTGTTGTTCCATTTCCACAGTTGAACTTGGATCAAAATGCAGCATTTGGGCCTTCATTTGCAATTTTCACCATACTATTTACGCGCAACAGCAACATCAACAACAACAACAAAACCAGAACAAAAATTTCGAGTTTGATGCAATTGCAAATGCAACTAAAAATGCAGATAACTAAGCAGTTTCAAAGAATTACAAGTTCGGTTTACTCCATTTATCCAATTTATCTGATTCTTAGTTCATAAAACCCAAATCGAACTCATCATCCACGCGTTCTCAAGCTCAAAACAAGAGGGGAAATTAAGAGGAGGAGAGGAACCTCTTTAGAACGTGATCGGGAACGCGCCCGTGGCAGATCTCGCGGAGAGTCCGAGCTTGTCCCCGATCACCCTCTTCGTCGACGCGGACGCCGCGGGAAATGGAGGAGGGGGAGGTGGAGAGGGTCCTTCTTCGGTGCCTAGGGTTTGGGGAAACGGAGGAGGAGAAGCGGGGGAGGGCGAGGAGGTGGGTTGTAGGGGTTGCGGAGGAGGCCGAGGCCGAGGCCAGGCCATGGCCATGGCCATGGACGAAACGAAGACGAAGTAACAGTGAGGTGACTTCGAATAGGTGATATGAAGAGGAGAGAAGATGAGAACTTTTGCGCGTGTGTCCCTATAAAGTGATGAAATTACGAATTTTTGAACTATCAAATTTGATGAAATTACAAATCAATTTGATTAAAAGCGTTAAACAAATTTTAGAATAAAATTTTAAGGGGGTATTTTAGAATACTCTTTAGTCTTTACCTCAAAAAATCGCATAGAGTTGAGGATCTACTTTTAACTAATGTATAGTTGAGGGGGTCTCCACACATTTTTACCTCCGCAATATTATATTGTATTGTCACACCCACTTCTCAAACCCTCGCGCCCTTTCCCCTTCGCCCTCTCTCTCTCTCTCTCTCTCTCTCTCTCTCTCTGAGGCCTCCTCATCCATTCCCAAACCCTAGGAAGAGTAGCGCTCAGCAATGGAGTGGTGCGAGGGAATGGAGGAGCCCCGTCTCATAATCGCCCCTGGTAACCCCTTTAAACCCTAATCATCTTCGATGCTACCTTTTAATACTGCTTTTTTACTTGTTATCTTTTTTTTAGATTGGTTGATTCATCCCTTGTTGAATGCCATTTTGTTCCCCGTTGATTCCTGATGATGGTGATTTATCTCCTTTTTTATGAAAATAAAAAGAAATGTAGGATTCATTTGATATTTGGCTCCGCATTTGCTTCTTCTTTCAGCTGTAGTCATATTTAGTATAGAAAAATGGTGATTTTGAGTACGAAGATCAGAAGCTCTAATTTGACGCTTTTACTCACGCTGCATACGGAATCTGTTGGAGGGATTTTAGTATAGTGCTTCTCTTGATAGCAGAGTACCAAAGAAGCACTTTATCAAACAGTAATATATTTTACGAGAAGAAATTTTTTTTTTCTTTCTTTTTTTGAGAACAAGGTAGCATACTACTACTGCTTCATTCATTTAGAGATTGAACTGAACACATTCTGAGCCTCGAAAAAAAAAAAAATCTACTAGACACATGAAAGGTCCTAGTTATTCCTGAGAGATCGAATCTCGGCTGTTAAGTAACCCGACGTTTGTTTCTTTTGCTTGAAAATTCTTTCATTCCTCTCCATCCAGATAACCCACCAAGTGGTGGTGATTGTCGCTAACTCTCTTCCCGCTAGCAGTCATTCTTTAAGTCTGCTCATTTTTCAAAGCCTGTCGGAAGATGAACAATTAAGAAGAAATATTTTGTTCGGTAATAGTTCCTGTAACACAGCTCTGGTACGAGATGAGTAATTGGAAGAGAAAAGAAGATAGTAGAAAGACGAATTCTTTTCTTGTTTAAATGTAATTGGAAAGAAAAAAGGGAAAAAAAAAGTTGATTCTCTTATGTTTGATTGGGGAATAGAGAAGGAAAATTATTTATTTTCTAGTCGTTTTGACTTTTTGCTTTTTTATCATGTGTTGATTTTCAGATATAACTGTCCAAATAATCCGCAAAATGGTATTTTTACCTTTTTTGTTTTTCTACTGCAGTGTCTTGCACTTCGGATGCCGAAGGGTCGATATTGTCCTTGAGACATCCAAAATCAGGTTTTAGAAAAATTTACTATCGTGCGTTCGATAAGGATTCACAGGAGCTACAGTACCCTGAATTGTTATTTAGGCTTCTAAGGCTTCTTTTATTAATGCATTTGTTATAAGTGATTCAATCTGGGTAGAAAAGTGATTTCTGCAATCTCAATTCATTCGCTATGGAAAGTATTATGACTGTCAGTTGATGCTAAGCAATAGTAATTCCATTACTATATTAAACAGGAGAACCAACTAACTACGTGTTCATGGATGGAAATCTTCAAGAAGTCAATTGGTTCAAGCAGTCCTACGGCTCTTGGTTCCTCGGAGACTACGTTTGTGAAGGCATGCTTTAACTTGGCAATTTAAATTTTTTTTTCCTGCACTGCTTTAGAATGGTTCTGCCTTGTCGAGATACGGATATTCCCATTACAAGTAACATCTGCAAGAAAATTGGTAGATACTGGTTTAGTAATGCAGCTCTATGCTACCTGTACTCTCGGTGAAAAATTACTAACAAAGCAAATGCTGCACGTTATTAAGCATACTGTAATAGGGCTGTAGAACACACACTTTCGATAGCAAAATTACCAAGCTGTAAATAACCACTTCTAGTATAATTGGAGACGTGCTTATCTCCGCTGTTATATACATATAGTTAGCAGACAATGTAGTTTCTATATCATGGGAAAAGTGTAGCCTTGCAGAGCTAAAATGGTAGCTGAAAATACTATTCAATTTGAGAATCATAGAAATATTAACATGTTGAGTACCCTTCCATATGTAATTTATGTTACATTCTTTGAATAAAAGAAAATTATTTCTTACAGTCGCTACCAACTCATTTTCATTGTTTCTTGTGACAGATGGCAGCTTGTATATTTGTACACCTGTTGATCCCATTTTCATTCTCTTACCAATTTTTGAGGCTGCCCGAATGTCGGTATGTTTGTATAAGCTTCGTCACATCTTTTTGGTATCTCGTTTATGGTAAGAGTTTCTATGGAATAATTGAAATGCTTTTCAGCATTCATTTTTGTTCCTTTGCTCAAATGAAGAATTTACAGTTTGTTAGCTGTAGTTTGATAGTTACTTTCTTAATCGATGTAATTGTCTTTTCATTTTAATTATTGTTTCTCAAACTCTTTTCTCTTCTTAATCCAGAAGGCCAATAATGGCGTGTTTAGGCAATTAGATGAAATTTTATATGTTGACGGCTACCCAGGATTTCAGCATCTCATGTCCATTGCGGGAGATCGTATGCAAATGGTTTGTGAAGTGAAAGGTAGTTGTCTCACTACCTACCTGGATCAATTGCTGCATGGCAAAATAAAAATTTTCTTAAAAAAAAAAGTATCAAAGTAAATTGAAAAGTAATCTATTATCCGTGATAATCTATGTGATTTTTTTTTTTTTTCATTTGGAAGTTAAAAGCATTGTCACCATATATTGAATAGCACAAGTTTCGAGTTGAAAAAATAAAGTTTTCTCTTATAATGAGTTTCATATTTATTCGCAGAAATTGGATCTTCGAAATTCTATAGGCTGGATGATTCCAAGGTCTTAGCTTGGTTATGCTGTAAGGTGCGCCTTGTGATTTACTCCCTTGTTGGATGACGGGTCCATCGACCTGTAGCAGATTACTTAACTGCATGCTGTGGTCAAACAATCTGTAATTCTTCTTTTATATGGTTATGTTTAACTTGTATAAAAGTTCTAATTTTAAATAAGGATTATGTCTTGCGGAAAATAATTATAATATCTTTCTCCATCTCTGCATTACGCAGTAACCCCACCTCCAGATTACATATTTTACCTAATAAAATTTTGTTGCGCGGTTGCTTCTATTTTCTTCCATTAAAAACTTCAGAAGTTGGATTGATTGTCTTTTATGATGGATGTTCTCCTTTTGCAGGTACAACAGTTGAAAGAAACATTTCCAAAATTAGGAAAGAATTTTGCGGCTCGAGAGGAAAGAGACACATGTATGTAATCAAATCGCTTGTGCAAATCCTGTAGGATCTTTTTTTCATAGTGTATGCTGGTATTTACTCTGTTACTGTAATGATGCATTCTTTTTCCATCCGAAATACAAATTAATAACAAGATGCTGATATTCCTTTCTACGAGTGCGACACACTTGAATGAAGCATGTCCCGATTGTTTTTAAAACTTCATTGGCAAGAACATGGGCATCTATGTCACAAATGATTTTGCCTCATTAGGATAATGTACGCCACATTGCGACGGAGCACTTTTCTCTTCATAATTATTTCCCAATTAAGCTATATTGTCTCCCCGTTAAGCGTACTTAATAAGCATGGTCTATGTACCCACTTCGCAGTGAAGGACATAATCTCATTGTTGGGTGAGTACTTGCATGATGATCGTTGGTTGACGCCCCTTTGCCGGCACTTGCAGTAAGAGTTCTTTATACCCATGAAAAATTTGTACTCATCAAAGCTGCTCTTAGATCATTTGTTTTTATATGCTCTCTCTTGTTTAACTAGTTTTGTTTTTCAGCTTGGATATGCAAGAAGCTAAAAGCAATGCATCAAAATTTGATGCTTCTCCAGTTTTTCTAGAGAGTGCTCCGTCCGCTCGGCTCTTAGAGGTATTCTTTGAGAACTCTTTGTTGGCTATTTATTTATGGATTAAATAGGTCCAACTTTCTGCCTCGTGATAATAAGCTCAGGAGACTAATAAGTTAAGTTGGGTGAGTCTAATAAGTTGAGTGGGGCTGCGGTCCATAATAGACCTAACGGCAAGAGGCCCAACAATAGACCCAACGTCCAGATGGGTTGAGTCCGATCGAGACCCGTGGGCGCTGTGTCTGTACGCTTTAAGTGAATTGGTTGCGTATTTCTAACAGCTCGAGCTTTTGGAATTAATGGTTAGCGCCAACGATCCTACACTCTTTAGTCGCTAATCTTTTTGGTGCCTATTAGGCACAGCATCTGGACAACATATCTACTCTGAGAAGCAGCAGCTAGGCAAAAAAGAAAAAAAAGATACTTTTGCTTTGGCGGGAAGCTTAAATGAGCTTCTGTACTCTAAAAGCAGGAGACATATAATCTATTGCGTGTGGATAGTCCAGCCTTGCCAAATAGGCCATAAATTACTAGTTCTATATGTCAATTCCTTACTCATCAGTCGATGAATGCGGTCGGTTCAAAATACTTCTCGCAGGGCAAGTTGGGGAAGAGCAACAGCATGTCGTGCAAAGGAAAACAACCCAAAAAGGCGAAACTAGAAACAGACTCGAAGAACATAAAAGACATGTTCCGCAGGGCCGCGAGAAGTCGAAACAATCTCTGACTCTGTTTGATTACTGCCCCTGCATCTCATATTAATTATTCCGCAAAGTGTATGTCATAATATTTTGCTAGTAATTGTGTGATGTTGTAATTTGCTGCAGGTTGGGAACATGAGTCTTGAATCTGGGCTCAGAAAGGGAGCAATTTTGATGGTGCATTTTGAATTCCCTTTTTGTGAACAAATTTTCCTGTAGTTTGCTGTTTCGTTATTTTCCCACACTTCAGCTTATGATTTACTGATGAAAATTTAAGTTTGGAAGAATATTTTTATAATTTCAGAGTAAATTTAAAAATTTTAAATAATAATCAGGAGCAAATAAGCAAAATCTTTTTTTTCTTTTTTTTTTTTTTGTTTGAGGTTGCTATTAAAATAGCTTAAGTTGATGGTGACCATACAAAGCAAATAGTCAAGTGCAATGAACCTACCCATTATTTGACCATTTCCTTTGTAAAAGTCACCTATTCTTATCCAAACCTGGCACAAGGGAGGAAAAAATAAATAAATAAAGAAAAATAATTATATCACTTTGATTAGATTAATCAAAGTGATATAATGATAATTATAAAATATTATATCACTGTGATTAGATTAATCAAAAGGATGCGTTTGGTTCAGATATAAATAAAAATTATTTATTTTCAGTGTTAGTATAACTTTTAGAATAAATAAGAATAAGATTAATTGTGTTTGGATTATAATTGAATTGTTCTTCCTAAAAAAAAAAAAAAAAAAATAGTGTTTAGATAGATAAATTAGAATAATAAAAATAAAAATAATTATAATTTTAAAATAATAATAGTTTATTTAATTAATTAATATAAAAATATTAATTAAATAATAATTTAATTTATTTAATGATTCTAAATATTAATTGATAAATTAATTAACAATGAGTATTAATTAGTGATCAATTTTAATAGATTTGTAAGCAGTACCTTTTCAAATAAGTCAAAAAAAAAAAAAAAAAAAAAAAAAAAAAAAAAAAAAAAAAAAAAAAGCAGTACCCTCTTTTAATTACAATGGAGTAAATACCAATATGCAATTCCACAGGGGGCCGATTGAAAGTTTCCCATTCCTCTTCTATATAAAATAAAATGGCACCGACACTTTGAACGCGCCCCCAATTCGCTCCTTGTCCCCTTCCTCCCCAAAGAGAGAGAGAGAGAGAGAGAGAGAGAGAGAGAGAGAGAGAGAAACCCTAAGAGAGAGAGGAGTGTAGGGCATCAATGGCGGAGGGGGAGAAGGGGTTGGGGTTGGAGGAGGCGCAGTTCGGGGCGGGGTGCTTCTGGGGGGTGGAGCTCGCGTTCCAGAGGGTGGAGGGCGTTGTGAGAACGGAGGTGGGGTATTCGCAGGGTCACCTCCCCGATCCCACCTACCGCGACGTGTGCCGCGGCGACACCGGCCACGCCGAGGTCGTCCGCGTCTTCTATGACCCTAGGGTTTGCCCCTACCAATCCCTCCTCCACCTCTTCTGGTCTCGCCACAACCCCACCACCCTCAATCGCCAGGTATAAATCGATCCAACTTTTTGCCCCATGATGATAAACTCAATAAATTTGACCTAATTTCCACTGTGGTAGAGCCCTTAAGTGCCATGGATGCATCCTTTATGTTACTCCAATAGTCCTATCTTGGATGGAAAAGAAAATTTGATTGGATATATATAAAGATCTTAATATTTTGAGTTATTGTTGCATATGTAATAGACTTAATATCCTAGTAGGTTGAGTCAGGTTGAAACCTGTGAGCACTGTGGTAAAACTTTTAAGTGTGATGGATATGGCCTTTCTATTACTTCAATAGTTTCATGTCGGATGGAAAAGAAAATATGATTGGATATATATAACAGATACTAGTAATAATAACTGAGCTTAAATATTTTGAGCCGGTGGTTCTGCGTGCCCAACGAGTTATTATTGCATATGTAATAGACCTAATATTCTAGTGGGTTGAGTTAGGGCGAAACCTGTGACCACTGTGGTAGAGCCCTTAAGTGCGATGGATGCGTCCTTTCTATTACTCCAATAGTCCATGTTGAATGGAAAAGGAAATATTTGTGCTCAACTAGTTATTATTGCATATTGGTGAAAAATATTTAGAATTCATCTCAATATATTGCATATGGGTGAAAAATGTATAGAGACTAATTAGTCGAAGTTGGATAAGCTTAATAAATTGAGTGGGTTTGCGGTTCATAAAAGATCTTATATCCAAGTGGGTTCAGTCAGGTCGAAGCCCGTAAGCGCTGTGGATTGAGCTCGTAAGTGCGATAAATGCGCCCTTTCTATTACTCTAATAGTAAAAGATACTAGTAATAATAATTGTGTTTAAATATTTTGAGCTAGCGGTGGTGTGTGCTTAACAAGTTATTATTGCATATGGGTGAAAAATGTATTGAATTTATCTCAACTACTTCTCCTTTAAAATTTTTTATTTTGCTACTTAACCTTTTAATTCATTTGATTTGAGCCGGTTAATGAAGCAAAGCTGTAATTTCAAATTTTGACTGTGTCATTTATATTTACAAATTTAGTTAATATGTTTTATGCAATTTATGTTGCTACAAAAAATTTCTATTGAAAGAGCCACTACATGGCATATATTAAACAAATTGAAACATTTAGTACTAAAAGAATAGGTACGAATCAAAATGGGTAAGTTCTATACATTTTTAATTTTTTTTTATAGGCTAAAATATAGAAAATCCCTATAAATATCCACTTTTGCATATTTTTTTCCTACTTAAAAAATTCTCTATTTTATACTCTCAAAATTTAAAATTATAGCATTTAACTTTCGCTGTTACTATTTCGTTATCGTTTCGTAATTATGTAGTATTATAATATAAAAACTAAAATCTAGGGATACAGAGGAACACATATTTATATAGTTCTAGATGTAGTAAAATTTCATTTTTGTAGAAAAAGAAATGTAGCTTCATTTGGATAGTGCTTGTAGAAAAATGCCAAATTTTAGGAGATGACAAGAAGGAAATATATTTACATGAAATTGGTAAGAATCCTCTTATATTTTCACTTGGAATCAATTAAGAAAGTTACTAGTAGTATTCTTTGAGAAGACTAGGACTTTGTTGTCGGATCGTTGACGCTAATCATTAATCCTAAAAGTTTGAGTTGTTAAAAATACGCATTCAATTCACTTTTAAGCAGACTAATACAGCGTCCACGGATCTCGATTGTGACTTGACTATCCCAACTAGTCTCATGCCATTTCGAACATGACTTGGTCCAACCTGACCTCCCGTTGTTTCAAGCGTGATTCGGTCTAACCTGGCCTCCCAATTCTGGCCTCTTAAACATGAAAAGAGTAAAGCTTAATTTGCAAGCAAAAAAGCTCCTAAATGGTTGAGTGAATGTGAAGAGCAGCAGCAGGAAGTTTCCGAACATTTGATGTTCTTCGATGCACGGAGATTGAGCAGTTCCATATCTGCTTTATTGCAGGGAAACGATGTCGGTACGCAGTATCGGTCGGGGATCTATTACTACAACGAGGAGCAAGCCAAGCTCGCTCGCGAGTCGATGGAAGCGAAGCAACAGGAGTTCAAGGAGAAGATCATGACGGAGATTCTTCCTGCCAAGGAATTCTACCGAGCCGAAGAATACCATCAGCAGTACCTCGAAAAGGGCGGCGGGAGAGGAGAGAAGCAATCTGCAAAGAAAGGATGCAATGACCCCATCAGATGCTATGGTTGATTCACTATTGCATCAAATGGTGGTGGCCACATTCCTTTTACTTATTTTAGTGTGTTGCTGCAATAAATTGTGCTCATGTTGTGCTAATAAGTGGTAGATCTGATACTACTAAATCTTAGTGAAATAGGCATATAATTGTTGGTAAAATTGCTAGATACAGATAAATGGTTGGTTGTGATGTTTGTGGGTAACTTTGTTTCCTACAGAAAGAAATTGATTTGTGTTTGAATAGCTTTCCATTATTATATTATTATGCTAGTTAAAATGGACCAATTTTTGAGTAATTTAGCATATTTTGGGGGATATATATAAATGGAATAATTGCCTGTATAATTCTGAAATCTGAAGAAATATCTGATTTATCTTTCTTATTTTTTTTCTTTCCAATATACCCTTCATACGTTCTACCGTTATTAAAAATACCTCTACCGTTTCCCTTTGTTAAGTGGGTTAAACTAGAGTTAAATAATATCGGAGTTGAAAACTATCAGATATACCTATTTTGTCCGGGTTTAGGGTTTAGGGTTTAGATTTTTTAGAATTTTAAGGTTTAGGGTTTAGAGTTTTAGGGTTTAGGATTTAGGATTTTTTAGGGTTCTATTTAGATTTTAGGGTTGGAGGATTTTTTAGGGTTTAGGGTTTTAGGGTTATTTTTTAGGGTTTAGATATTTGAGCAAAATAGTAATTACGATAACGGTTTATATTAACAGAGTTTAACTTAGTATTTTGGAAAGAAGTTGGAACGTAAGAATAGTTTTAATATTATTGTAAGATAAATCTGAAAACAGTTTTAGGGGTATATGAAATTGCCCCTATATAAATAGAAAATATAAGTAGAATGATGTTTGCTTATCATGGGGGGATTTGAAATCTGATTTAAAATTGTACATTTAATAAAATAGAATTGATTTAGAAATTTTTATTAAAAATATTTAATTGTTTGAAAATAATTTCATAATGAATGAAAATGATCGGACTTATAAAAGTACAATAGCCAGATTATACAAACGGAATAATCAATATATTTAGAAACCGAAATTGTATCGGATTATTTGTTTAACACATGGCAACAGTATAAACCAGGTTTGTTAAAATGCAAGCAAAAATTTTGTACATTAAAATTTAAGACAAAATTAAAATTTTAAATAAAAAAAATTTGATTCACAAAGATCCCTCCAGTGAAGCATCGATCTCTCCAAGAGGAAAAAGCCCACTTATATATTATCTCTCTCTTACATATATATATATATATATATATATATATATATATATATATATATTACTTTTTTTTTACGTTACACTAGATAGTAAAACGTACATATCAAATATATTCCTACAAAATTTATTTTTTTATATTTATTTTTTAAAAATTTTATATTAATTTACTGTATATTTTTTAACCGAATGTAAATAAAATATCAATTTTATTCTTACAAATATATCCTATCAAAAATTTTAATATTTAAAAAATATACTTATGATTAAGTATAATATCACTCACTAATAAAAATTAAATATTAATTTATAATTAACTATATTTTTCTAAACGGTAAAAATATAAATTATTTCTGAAAGAATAAATAATATATTTACTATTTAATATATTTAGTATAAAAAAAAAAAGGAGTCTCCAGAATTGTTAAGTAAGTAAAAATATGATAAATATTTTGAATATCATTAAAATGTATACCGAGGAGTTTGATTTTGATTTTGAAACATTTATAATAAAAAGACGGTGCACCGGGTGCACGTGAACATTTATTAATTTATTAATTTCGTGGTCCAAAATAAGCCTAGGCCCGCGCATTGCGCTGCACCGCATCCCCTCCTTCGCACGTGCGAATCTCCACCCCATCCCCCAAAGATATTATTGCGTGCACCGCGTGTATAAATGCACCTCACACACCACCTCTTGTAAAAGGAAAGCTATAATGCAAGGCTCAAAATTAAAATCTAACTCACCATATATAAGAAATTTATATTATTATTTTTATAATAATGGAGAGGACGCAATATTAAATTATTCTCATTTATTTTATAAATATAAAATATTTTATATATATATATATATATATATATATATATATATATATATATATATATATATATATATATATATATATATATTTGTTATTTTTAAGATAGTTTATAGAATTTTAAATTTTAAAAATTATTTTTGTATAGACATAGACTGTTTAGATATTGTAGATGTCAATGCAGTTGGTGCATGCAATAATTTATCCCTCCTCTCACTCTCTCTCCTCCTCACAAATGCATGTTATAGAGAGAGAAAGAGGAGAGAGAGAGAGGTGAGAGAGAGAGAGAGACATAGAGGAGTCCGTCGTTCTCCTATGCTCTCTCCGCCCCTCCCCATCTCTTATTCTCCTTCTTCTCCTTCTCCTCCTCAGTTGATTTCACCTCCTCTCTCTCTCTCTCTCTCTCTCTTATCCATACATATATATATCTAAATATAGACACATTGCATGTGTAAATGGTTTCAAGCTTCTTCTCGCTGTTCACGTGCATGGCGCCGGCGACGGGGGAGCGCCGCGACGTCGAGGAAGCGCCTGCGCAGAGACCAGAATCTGACGTCGGGGTCGGTGTTGGTGTCGGCGGCGGCGGCGGCGTCGGCAAAGGTGAAGGCGGGCCGGCGGAGCAGTGCTGTCGGGTGGCGGTGATCGGCAGCGGCAACTGGGGCAGCGTCGCGGCGAAGCTCATCGCCTCCAACGCCGCCAAGCACCCCATCTTTCATGGTAATAACAGCAGAAAAGTAGATCTTAAATACACGGCAGTACTATAAGTATTCAAATTTATATGAAAAAAATTTTGTAGGAAAAAAATTACGGACGAAAGAGGAGAGTTTTACTATGTCGAAAAAGAAAATACAAAATTCAAATGATCATACAATCGCTCGATTTTTCTAGGGCAAAAAAAAAAAAGATCCGAGCCCGAAGCCACCACTAACATTTATTTTTTCTTCCTAAAAAATTTGCCAAACTTTATGATCGCACCGCAAAACCGTCGGTAAACCGAAAATCTAAAATCGAGACGATTTCTGACTTTGTAGTCACATATAACACAAATTAAAACAATATTGTTATTTGATAACTTAAGCAATTACAAAATAATATTTTATATAATTTAATATAATATGAGGTCCCAATTATAAAACCAGTTGTCATATAAAATGCATGGAGAATTATTGAATATATAATATTTAAAAAAATATAGTTCTCCTTGTTATTGTATTTGAATATAAAAATATATATATATTTTAATAACTTAAGTAATTAGAAAATAATAATCCTTTTACATATTTAATATAATATATTTTGAGTTTGAATCCTATTTCCCTTGTATAATTTAACGATCCCCCATCATCATCATATAAAATGCATGGAGGATTTTTGAAAAAAATAAATGTTTATCAGGTCTCGTTTGGCATAGTATTTGTTTTTAATTTTTTTAAAAAATTAAACTTTTATATGAACTAGTGTAGGGATGGACAATGAATTACTTATAATCTTACATCTAAAGCATTTGTTTTTGCAATAAAAAATAAAAATTTGATGGTTCAATTTCATCCACTGGGAGTAAGATCACTACAATAAAATTATGCTCTAGCGATACTTTTAAGTGTTTCTAAAATCTAAAAAAAATATCGCTAGCAAAAATATTGACACTTATTATTAGTGTTACGTATAGCAACATATTCTAATTTTTAATATAGATAAAATATAAATAGGACACTTATACAAAAATATCACAAATATATATTTATAATCTAATTTTGTTGTAGTGGACATCCTACACTTTTTATGAATAAATTTCATCCACTAATGATATCTACTTTTTTTTTTTTTCTTTTTTTTTTTTTTTTTTTTAAGCTAGCATTTTGCAAAACATAGTATACGTAGTTGATGGTTCAATTTCAAAACGACCTGTACCACTACAATAAAATTATGCTATAACGATACTTTTAAATATTTCTAAAATCTGAAAAAAGTGTCACTAGCAAAAATATCGACACTTGTAATTAGTGTCGCTATATGTGTAGTCGCTAGGGTGTATAGCGACATATTTTTATAATGTGTTCCAAAAATGTGTCCCTATAACCTAATTTTAAATATAGATGAAACATAAATAGGACACTTGGACAAAAGTGTCACAAAGATGTGTCCCTATAACCTAATTTTGTTATAGTGTATGCAAAGAGATCCTAATATATTTCATCTACTGAGGATCTAGAATATGATTGTGCCTTTTATTTAAGTCGAATCTCTTTTAACATCCATTTCACATTTGAACTTATAGGTATCGTTTGGATGTAGGATATACCGGAATGAGTTATACCAGGTATAGGGATAAGCTAAGGGATAAATCTGGTTTAAACCTAAATTGTGTTTGGTTGGAAATGAGGGATAAACCTGGTTTAAACCTGGTATAAGAAAATAGGTGTTTGGATTGGAGTTTTAGAAAAAGAGGTATAAAGTTGACTTTTTGTTTTAATGACGATGTGACCTTTACTTTTATGTATATTATAAATTTGATAATTAAAGAATGTATTAGAATATTTTAAGTAGGAGGAAAAATTTTAATTTTTAAATTTATATAAATTTTATAAAAATTATAAAAAAATTATATAAATTTTACAATTTTAAAATTAATATTATTTTTTAAAATTATAAATTTATAAATATATATAATATAATAAAATATAAATATATTTATAATTTTAATAAAATATAAATATATATAAATTTATAAAATATAAAATATTAATTTTAAATTATTTATAAATTTATAATTTAAATATTCTTAAAATTTAAATATTCTAATTAAAAAAATTAAGTAAAATTAAATATTTTAAGTAGAAGTAAAAATTTTAATTTTTAAATTTATATAAATTTTAAAATAATTATAAAAATTTATATAAATTTATAATTTTAAAATTAATATTATTTTTTAAATTATAAATTTATAAATATATATAATTTATTAAAATATTAAATTAAAAAATTTAAAATTTATAAAATTTATAATTTAAATATTTAAAATTTAAATATAAAATTTAAATATTTTTTATAATTAAAAATTTTTTATTAAAAAAAAAATAAAAAATCCTGAATCTAAAAAAAAAAAAAAAAGAAAAAAAAAAGAAAAAAAAAAAAGGAAAAGCCCCTTCCCAAGGCACTGCCTTGGGAAGGGACTGAGAGAGAGGTATACTTGGGGGAGGGTAAGTAAGGGATATCCCCGGGTGGGTTTGGGGGATATCCCCGTTTGGCTGGGATATCCCCAAACGGGGATATCCCCAACTCGTTTGGGTATAAAGGAGGGATATCCCCCCTTTATACCCAACCCAAACATAGCCATAAGACTCAAATGCCTCTAAAGCTAATCCAAGCATTCAAAAGGAAGAGAGTTAAAACCTTAACTCTAATAGAATCGTATGATAGTCGCATGTTAACAGCAGTTATAGAAAGTTTACTGAAATTCAGTTACACGATTACTACTGAACACGCGCAAAAGTTCAAGGGTGATGCCATGCATGCATGCTTTTCCATAATCTGATTCATTATTATTTTGTGAGAAACTTTTAGATGAAGTGCGGATGTGGGTGTACGAAGAAACATTGTCGAATGGCGAGAAGCTCTCTCACACCATCAACCAAACCAATGTAAAAATCACTTTCATCTCTTTGTTACAATCCTTGTAGCTTAGGAACACTCATTGCATGATTATTTTGCGTCGCGAACAGGAGAATTGCAAGTATTTACCAGGAATTAAGCTTGGCGCAAATGTAGTAGCAGATCCTGACCTAGAAAGTGCAGGTAATTTCACAAAATTGTATATGTATTATAGTCTCAAATGCCGTCGAATTTTGATACTTGTTTATTTGTATCCGCTCTCTCGAATGAAACTTATCCATACCATGTTTCTGAATTTGGTTTTTTCTTGCAGTTAAAGAAGCGAATATGTTGGTGTTCGTGACTCCGCATCAGTTTGTGGAGGGCATATGCAAGAGGCTTGCGGGGAAAATAAGGCCAGGAACCGAAGCCATTTCGCTCATCAAAGGAATGGAGGTCAAGATGGAAGGACCATGCATGATTTCGAAATTGATCACCGACATGCTCGGCATCAACTGTTGTGTTCTCATGGGGGCTAATATCGCTAACGAGGCAAGGATAGCTAGATTGACCTTATAAAATCCGTCGTTATGACACTCCTGGAATTTGAAATAGTCCTATATATAAAATATGATAGGACTAAATCTTCTTAAAAGGGTTAAGAGTGTTAGAACTAGAGTAGTTCTAGAATGGATGACCTTCTGAAAAGTTGGGGCGTCGCACTCGTACTGTGCGAATCTTCTTATTTTGTTTTCAAAATCAGAAAGAGAAAAGAAAATAATAAGCGGGAGATATTTGAGTGCAGATCGCTGTAGAGAAGTTCAGCGAAGCGACAATCGGGTATAGGCGGGACAAGGAAGTGGCGCACAAATGGGCTAGATTGTTCGGCACACCCTATTTCCTAGTATCCGTCGTAAGTGTTGTTTGTTCCATTGCTTTTCTCCTATCTATATATCTTTTCAATGATTTTTCACAATATAACTTACTTTCGCTAATTTAGTTCTCTTGGTTCTAAAATTCGAATTTGTTCTGCAAAAATACTTACGGACTTGATCGAAATCATTTGTTGTGTAATATGAATTATATGACTTTAACCACTAATACCGTTATTGTAACGGCAATTATAAACAGATCGTCGGTACAATTCCAAAAACTTGAGCTCTTAAAAAAGAGGTAACTAACTTCTTTAAAGTGTACATACATAGTGCCTATGGCTCTGGACTGTGACTTGACCTAATCTTCTTTCTGCAACGTAGGCAAAATGTTGGCCTTACCGTCAATAATAATAACTCCGCCTTCTACTATGAGTAGAGCTTGAATACTTACGAAAGCATTTGGACCCAAATACATCCTATCGAGAAACACTCCTAGTCAAGACATCTCTATATGAAAATTTCTACTTGTATCGACTAATCAACCATTTATTAGTCGATACAACGAGAGAGTAAAATTGAAATCACAAAACATTCAAGGTAGTGTGTTTTTCCCGTAAATGTTTTACTAACCATCAAGATCGAGGTGTATTACCATGCAATGGCCATATTGTAAGTGAACAAATAACCGCGAGTGTAAATGATACATTTTAGTGGTCATAATTGCCAACAGGTGCAGGACGTCGAGGGAGTAGAGCTGTGCGGAACACTAAAGAATGTGGTGGCTATTGCGGCAGGTCTCGAACACACGCCCAACTCTTTCAGTGTAATTTGTTTTGTTCGCTCTCCTTGGAGAGTTAAGATCCAAAATGGTAATTTTGCAGGTCTTGTTGATGGCTTGGACATGGGAAACAATACCAAGGTTTGTAATTCTTTCATACGAACTATTACCCAAAAGATCGATCGAGTAGAAAACAGGCTCAGGTATCACTACAACAAAATTAGATTATAGGGACACATGTTTGTGACACTTTGGTATAAGTGTCCTATCTATATTCCATCTATATTCAAAATTAGATTATATGGACATATTTTTAGGACACATTATAAAAATGTATCGTTATACATCCTAGCGACGACACATATAGCAACACTAACAATAAGTGTCAGTATTTTTGCCAGCGACATTTTTTTTAGATTTTAGAAACACTTAAAAATGTCGCTATAGCATAATTTTATTGTAGTGTATATATACATATATAAACATCCTAACTCACATGGAAAATGGAGATTTAAACTCGTTAAATGTCAAAGATGGAGATTGAACTCACGATCTTATAGAATGAAGGAATTTAGAATTGACTCTGATACCATATTACACAAAAGATCAATCAAGTAGGAAAGGGACTCAGGAATATATATTAACATGAACAAATGGAACAAAATTGTGACAGGTAAACGATTTTATAAACAGGTCTCTTCGTATTCCCTTCGGATGTTGTAATATTTTAGGCCGCGATAATGAGGATTGGCTTGAGGGAGATGCGCGCTTTCTCCAAGCTGCTCTTCTCTTCGGTTAGGGACAGCACATTTTTCGAAAGCTGCGGTGTCGCTGATCTGATCACTACATGCCGTATGTACTTCGACTCATTCCGACTCAGATTCTTTCACTTCTACACATGCATTCGAAGTTTTTTCTTTTCTTTTCTTTTCTTTTTTTGTGGCACAGTTGGGGGGAGAAACCGAAGAGTTGCCGAGGCATTCGCCAGAAGCGGTGGCAAAAGGTTCTTCTCCATACTACCTTATTTGATACATATTGGTTTCAATTCAAACTCTTGTAATCGCTTTTACGTTTTCATGATCTCGTCCCACAGATCATTCGACGAGCTCGAGACAGAACTACTGCAAGGCCAAAAACTGCAGGTATGTAAATAGGAATTTTCAAAACTTCTGCGACGAACATTATACTCATGAATCGAAACTCCTGAAGGGTGTGTCGACGGCGAAAGAAGTGTACCAAGTTTTGAGCAACCGAGGATGGCACAGCCTGTTTCCGCTCTTCACGACGGTGCACGAGATCTGCGTCGGCGAACTGCCTCCGACGGCGATCGTCGAGTATAGCGAGCACTCGCCGAATGTATCCATCATGGAGGGTTTCACTCAAAATCACTACTGAACATTATACTGCAACACATTGTACCACTTATAGTAGTTACTACTCTAAGATCACAAACATTGGAATGTTCACAAAATCATGTAACTTGAGAAAGCTTATATTTATAGTTGAGCTAGGTTGGAGTATGTTTAATCTTTTATATAGAAAATTATTATGAATCTTCAGGGCATTAATTATAAAAGAAATTATTGATCATAATATGAAGTATATATATTTGGTGAATATGTGCTGAGATCACCCTCAAATTCAATCATGGGCTAAATTATTATTTATTTTTTCTTTTTACTGATACTACCTCAACTTTTGTTGCTTTGGCTTACGTATAATGGTAACCGGATTCAAATACGACCCGATCTGATCTAACTGATTTTTGTCACGTGATCACTGTTTGATCCAGCAACGAAGGGATTTGACCGCATCCCCTGATCGAAGAGGTTCGATCGCATCATCTAGTCTAAGAGTGCGGGTTTGGGTGCGACTTCATGATACCGATGCGTAATTGCTATCAATCAGTTCGCTTGCACAAATCTTAAAGCAACAGGAACTACCGTGATCCTCGTCTCACTCTTATGGGCTAGATCTGTAAACTCAAAATGTCCCCATCCAAGGACACGAAAACTTATCGTGCGAAAGCCCCTTGACTCGAACCCGACCACTTGTTAACCCAAATGGGTGACATTAAACGGTCGAGTCCGAGTTGGATCAAATTGAGCCAATGTGTTTGACATTGAGACACAATTGAGTTCATTGGATCATGCACAACCATAATAGGAGTCAGATGTGATCTGCAAAAATTTATAATATATATATTGCAGCTTATATATTTTTAAAAGCACAAGTATATATTTGTGATATTTTTTACAATTGAATTTGCATTGAGATTTATACTATTATACTTTTTTTTTTTCTCTCTCTTTAGTTGACTTTATAATAGCACAAATCTCAATACAAATTCTATAGTAAAAAATTTACAAGCATATTTAGGCTTGTGCTTTTACAAATATATACTCTAGTCTCTCTCTCTCTCTCTCTCTCTCTCTCTATCTCTCTCTATATCTATATATATATATATATATATATATATATATAGTTCAGCTATTATAATATCAATAGTACCAAGCACTTTGTACTATATATTGACTTTTTGGCTCTTGAATGAAGAGATGTGCGGTTAAAATTATAGTGATCCCCTAAAATTTATACTATTTCACCAACAACTCACTAAGCCCTATGGGATCACTATTATCCTAACCATACATTTGTTCATCCAAAGACCGAAAACTCAATAATACCAAATACTTAGTACTATAGATAGTATAGTAGTCTCGTTATATATATATATATATATATATATATATATATATATATATATATATATATATATATATATATATATAGAGAGAGAGAGAGAGAGAGAGAGAGAGAGAGAGAGTAAGTAGGACCACTACAATAAAATTAAGTTATATGGACACATTTTTGGGACACATTATAGTAATGTGTTGCTATACACCCTAGTGACGGCACATATAGCGACACTAATGATAAGTGTCGGTATTTTTTTTAGCAGTATTTTTTTTAGTATTTAGCAACACTTAAAAGTGTCGCTATAGCATAATTTTGTTGTAATGGACTACTATACTTTTATGAGTATAAATCTTTTTGTACTCATAAGTTTCTGGCTCTTGGATGAAGTGATGTATGGTTAGAATGATAGTCGTCCCCTAGGGTTTAGTGGGTTGTTGATGAAATAGTGGGGACCACTATAATTCTAACCACGCATCCATTCATCGAAGGGTCGAAAACTTATGAGTACAAAAAAATTTATACTCATAAAAATATTCCGGCTAGAATCATATATAGTTTGGCTATTATACTATTCATAGCACAAAGCATTTGATGCTACCAAATTTTTTATTATTAGATCTATCCCTTTGACCATTTTCATTTCTTAGATCATACTATTCCAACAGCCACCCACTAAATTTTAAAAAATCATTATTTTTTCAATCACACATCCTTTTATCAAAATGTCAAAAACTAATAACACAAATTACTAAATGCTATTAATATATAATATAATAATCTAATTTTAATTACAATATTATATTATTTTTATATCAATTATGTGTCAACTACAAGCCAACTAAAGTGTCATGTGTCATAGTATTTAAGGACAAAAGGTGTATTTTAACCCACACAT
Organism: Tillandsia fasciculata; assembly: GCA_029168755.2. Classification (NCBI taxonomy): domain Eukaryota; kingdom Viridiplantae; phylum Streptophyta; class Magnoliopsida; order Poales; family Bromeliaceae; genus Tillandsia; species Tillandsia fasciculata. The sequence continues at coordinate 760,897 of CM054943.1, read as the reverse complement.
ATACATATATAACTTTTTTTTAGCTTGAAACTCCAAGCATATGTACTTTGGAACATGACCAAGATAGGAATAATTTGTTGCACCTTTTGAGGACAAAATTCCCATCATTCTTTTACCCTTTTTCTTTTTGGATAACCCAATTAAATTAAATTGGTGGATAAAATGTACAAAAAGTCCCTAAGTATAAAAAGTCCCTTCATTAAATGTTGTATGTTTGCTTGGCCCGAAAATGTATCAAAAATTAAATTTTAATTAATTTATTTATTTATTTATTTATTGTTTACTCATAATTTTTTTGGAAAAAAAAAATATTTTTTTTTTTTTATGGAAATGAGAAAAGTAAGATATTTTTATTTATTGTTGATTTTTAATAAAAAATCAAAATTCATGCTGCGTAAAATTTTATTTATTTATTTATTTTGCTGAATCAAATAAATATGAATTTGTTTTTTGTTTCCAACTAAATAAATATTGATGACATTTTTTTTTTCTATAAATCAAATACTACAAAATATAAAACTATTTTTCACCAAATTTTTTTTTATAAAAATTTATTTTTCATAATTTTATGTACAACCAAACCATCCATTTCCGCTTTAATTTGTACAACACACATGGTTAAATATAAAATATTAAAATATAATTCTTAGTTTAACTATTTAAGGAAAATAATTGATTTAGTTGTTAATATAAGTGGCCTATTAGAATAACTCGATTTTAAACAATAATAATAAAAAAAAACCTTGCATAATTAGAATCACAAGGCAACCCTTTAAAACTTTAATTATAGCTTTTTGGTCCCATGGAATAAATGTGTTCAAATTCAGTAGCTGTGCTGTGAAGTAAGGTATAGTAGCTTTATCTTGTATTTTTTATCCAAAAGATCCATATGAGTACTTTATTTGGTATATTTATTTTGTTCAATTACTCAATTAAAATCCATTGTTATATGAAATTATGTTAAATTATATAAAATAATAAAATAATTTTATAAGTTATCAAAAAATAATTTATAGTATTTTTAATATTTATATTCAACGCAGATAATTCATTCGCATCTAAATAGGTCTAAAATGATTAATTTGATAGGTATTGATTCAGAAATATGTCGGATCTTTGTTGCTAATCATTAATCCCAAAAGTTGGAGCTTTTAAAAATACGCAATCAATTCATTTAAATGTTTAGATACAGCATACACAGATATCGATTGTGACTCGATCTAACCAGCGTCATGCTATTTCGAACATGACTTGACCCAACCTTACTTGCCCTTTTAAGCCAACAATACTCACCTAACACTTACATAAATTCACAGCATGCGAGAATCAAACCCGTGACCTCCGTCTTTTATATTATTTTTTAGATTGTTGGCGCAAACCATTAATCCCAAAATCTCCGCGGTTAAAAATACGCAACAAATTCACCATTAATTCCAAAATCTCCTGCGGTTAAAAAAAATGCAACTAATTCATTTAAACGCTAACCATTATTTCCAAAATCTCGAGCGGTTAAAAACACGTAACTAAGCTAATTCATTTAAACGCTAACTATTAATTCCAAAATCTTTTTAAAATGTACAGATACAACGCTCACGAATCTCGATTATGATTTTAGAATTATTACCAGTGTCCATATTTTTTATATACTCAATCACAATTTCATTTTCATCCGATGTGGGACTATTGGGGTGTCACAGACTCCCCCACGTTTAGGCCTGACGTCTTCGCTAGCCCTGGCATCTGCTCAGCCGAGACTCGTCACAGTCGAGACTCATCATACACTTCCGGATGATGATTGGCTCTGATACCAAATGTAAAGATCCAACCCACTAACAATAATAACTCGTTGAGCCCACACCACAGTCCAAAATATTTAAGTCTGATTATTATTACTAGTATATCATATCTTTTATATACTCAATTATAATTCCATTCCCATCTAATGTGAAAATATTGAAGTGTCACATACTCCGTCCAACCATCTCACGACACTTCGAATATGGCTCGATCTAATCCAATCTTACATAATTTTAAACATAATTCTATACTAACTCTTTAAGCCAACTAAATAAACTTAATCAGCCACTCCTTTTGTGCATAAATGGTATATTTCCTTGCTCTATATAAAGCCTACTTAAGAAGGCATATGACAAAGTGCACAAACCAAGCAAATCTCTTCTTTCAAGTGTACTAACATTGCGAGGTAGGTAGGAGTGCAGCAGGTTTGAGCAGTGAACATGGCATCTTTCGCCACAGCGGTGACGACGTCGCAGCAGAAGGCGCAGCTGATAAAGAGCGAGCGGCACCTCTTCTCAGCGTCGGACGACAGCGCGATAATTAAGCAGATCCTGGCGACACACTCCCCCGATGGCCGCGAAGTCGACGTCAGGCCGCTCCTGCAAGTGGCTGAGGACATTCTGCAGCGCGCCACTCCGACCGTCATGGTAAGATGAACTGTAAGCCAAGTTGTCTGATTGAATCTGTTCGTTCGTACCGGTCGGACCATCACTATAAAAAAATCTCAATATAAGATACGTTTTAGATTATGTTTGGAAAAAGCGTCTTCGAGTGTTCCTACAGTATTGTAAATACTGACACTTCAAAAAACGTCGTCATATGAATTTTTTATTATATTAAACTGATTTATTAATTAATAAGTTTTACTATTGTTTTAATTTTTCAAATGTTTTAAAGCATCAGGATTTTAATAAATCCTAATATTTTTTTTTTTTTTCTTTTTTTGAAAGAGAGAGAGAGAGAATGTAGCATGCTACCTGCTTCGTTTATTTTTGAAATAAACTTAGCCGGAAATGTGAAGCAACTAGCTTTCAACTCGGTCTCAGATATAATTTTTGAGATTAATAATTAACGGTAACGATCCGACACCCGCCTCACGCCATTTCGAATGTGACTCATTACAACCTGTCCTCCCGCTATAGAGCAAAATCCTGACCCTTTAAACTAACATGTATTAAACTGCATTAATAATTAATTAGCATATATGTTTTTAACATGTTTTTATCTTATGGGACTAATGATCACTAGATGCCACACACTTCCCTTGATCAAATCGTGGAAGAGAAGGCGCAACACGTAGAAACCACTGGAATGCTCGAGGCCTTAGCATACACCATCCATAAAATCTCCTGCGAGGTAAATATTTTTTAAAAAAAATACTTCATTTGTTGAGTATATAAATATTAAGAAAATATTATTATTTGTAAGCTTAATTTTTTTTAAAAAAAATATTATTTTATATAATTTGAGAGATTCTAAGTTCAAATTTTATAAAACTCTTTATTAGTGTTATTTAATTTTTACTTATTTGATTAAATTCACATATCTCGAATCTTTCAAGTATTCGAGAATATAATGGAATAAATTATTTCGTCGTTTTGATAGAATAATGTCATTCCAAAGTTTATTTGCAAGCTTTATTAATATTATAAATAAAATTAAAGTAAATTATGTTGACATAGTATATTATATATTATAATAAATTATTTTTATTATAAATTTACTAATTATACTATATTCATACATAAATATTTGTACTTATATATTATAAAAAAAATATTAAATTTAAGTTGAAGTAAATTATGAAAAAATAATATATTTTTATTAAATTAAATTTTATATCAAATTCAATCGTCACTTATTTTTACTATTCTTTAGTGTTTCACAAAATTTACCAAATACTGATTAAATTATTCTTAAAAATAGCAGTATTACAAATCAAATATAATTTTACTTCTGTTGAATGATAATTATAGATTACATGCAAGTGTTCGGGTGGCACCGACGCGCACGCAATAACTCTGACTCTCTTCAACTCACTCTCAAGCTACTCTTGGGACGCCAAGGTAGTCCTCGCGCTCGCGGCGTTTGCGGTAAGCCACGGCGAGTTCTGGCTCACTGCGCAGCTCCACACGGTTAGTCCGCTTGCAAAGTCGATCGCAATGTTGAAGCAACTCCCCGACATTCTCGAGCACACCGACATTCTCAAGCCGCGATTTGACGCCATCAACAACCTCATCAAGGCCATGGTGGATGTCACCAAGTGCATCATAGAGTTCACCGAGTTTCCTTCCGAATATATCTCCATCGACTCCCCCGACATGTCCATGGCTATGGCCCATATCCCTACCGCCGTGTACTGGACCATCAGAAGCATTGTTGCCTGTGCCGCACAGATCATCGGGCTCATAGGCCTCAGTCACGAGTAAAGCTTAAACTATGAGAGAACGATGTTTTTATATTTCACGTTTAGCTCAATGTTTTGACGAATTTTGTTTCGATTTTAGGTACATAAGCTCTACCACTGAGGCATGGGAACTATCAAGCCTAGCCCACAAAGTTAGCAATATTCACGGCCATCTCACTAAGCAACTCACCCTTTGCCGCCGACACGTCGGTTAGGGTTTTATCTTAAGTTTATCTATATTATTAGAAATAAATCTCGATCATTACTCACTGTTATATGGAACAACTGTTTCTCTCCACAAGCTTTAAGTTGAAAAAAAAACGGTGTTCTTAATATTTATATTCAACATTCCTTTTTGTGTTTGCAATCGAGACTATGAAGCAAGTAGTCTAGAGACATTCGAACTCAGTACCTCCTGCTCTGACATTATGTGTGCATATTTTTAGTAGGATTAATCTCATACGGCTTCCCGTAAACATATCAAATATGTAACAGATATATTCTTACAAAGTTCAACTTTTTATATTTATTCCTTCAAAAATCCTAATTGTTGTTCACCATCAATATTTGTTAGAAAAATATAATTAATAATAGATTAAATACTTAATCTTGGTTAGTGGGTGAGGTAATTTAAATTTTTATCCTTTCACATATTATAATCCCAATTCTACTAAAATAGGCCTAGTTCTTGAAGACAGCGGTCGAAGCCCCCCCCCCCCCCCCCCCCCCCCCCCCCCCCCCCCCCCCCCCCCCCCCCGATTCGAAACCCTCCTACTACGATGAAAGATTTGTTTCCTTCTTTTCACCTTCTCTCGATCAAAATTCTAAAAATAGAAACTTGGGGATTTGGTTGCTAGAAGAAGAATCCGCTAGTTTTTCACTCATCATAAAAAGCAAAGTATTAGAAGAGAGAAAAAAAATTAAAAATGCAGCCATTGGGGTTTAATAGAGAAAAATGAAAGAAAAATCAAAGTATTAGATAAAGAAAAAAAGAGAGTGAAAGAAGAGATACAGAACAATGGTAGATTGGATTTTTTTTTAAAAGGGGAAGAAGATGACCAAAATTTTTTAGGAGGGGCATTTTTGCACTATTCTAACCGTTGGGATTTTTAGAAAGACATATTTGTAAAGACAAAATTGGCATTTCACTAATATTTTGTTAAAAATATAAACAGTAAGCTAACAGTAACAAACCAGATGAATATATATTAACAACTTATGATTTTTAAAAGAATACATATAAAAAGTTGAATTTTGTAGAGATATATCTGCTATTCGATATATTTACAAAGGGCTATATGGAATTAACCCTTTTAAGTATTTATATTCAACACCTATATACATGTAAATACATATGCATGCAGATGAGAAGAAGCAAATCGAATCATACCAAAATCTAGTGCGACTGTTCGAGATGGTGCACATCGACAACATGAAGATCCTTCGGGCATTGATCTCCTTGAAGGAAGACCAGGCACTTTTCGACGGCACGACCAAGCGAAGAGTTAACGTCGACGTGCTGCGACGAAAGATCGTGATGCTATACATTTCCGACCTCAACATTAGCAACGAGGAGTTACAAATGCTGGTCCAGATTTACAACGACATCCGCCATGGGAGGCTGGAGAGGCACTATGAGATTATTTGGCTGCCGATAATCGACAAGCACGACCCGTGGGACGACACCAAGGACGCGACGTTCCTCCGCATGGTGTCAAACATGCCATGGTATTCGGTGCACCATCCTTCGTCGGTCGACCCCGTGGTGGCGAAATACGTAAGGGAGATGTGGCACTTCGAGAAGAAGCCTTTGTTGGTAGTGTTGGATCCGCAAGGGAGGGTAGTCTGCCCTAATGCACTCCACATGATGTGGATATGGGGAAGTCTGGCTTTCCCCTTCACTAGCAGTAGGGAGGAGGCTCTTTGGAAGGAGGAGACTTGGCGGCTCGAATTCCTCATCGACGAGATCGATCCCGTCCTGCTTAGATCGGTATTCAAAATTATCTTTAACGGTCGAAACTATGCCAGTAATAGTGACCATATTTAATGAATGTTCTATTTGTCGGTGTCGAAATCTGCTTGGTTATTATCATCTCACATTAGCGTTTATCCATGTTTTAAATAGATTAAAGAAGGGAAATATGTGTGCTTATATGGAGGCGAGGACATCGAGTGGATACGAAAGTTCACGACATTGATGAGCCGTGCGTGCGAAGAAGCTAGGATTGAGATAGTGATGGTGTATGTCGGGAAGAGCAATCCCAAGGAAAGGGTGCGGAAGGTGCTCGCAACCGTCATGGCGGAGAAGCTCAGCAGTTATTGGGAGGACCTTGTCATGATCTGGTTCTTCTGGGTGCGACTGGAGAGCATGTGGCACTCCAAGATGCAGCGCGGGAAGAGCGTTGACGATGACCCCATTATGCAGGAGGTGACGCCAAACAATTATTTTTCTCTAAATGTTAAAGACTACTAAAAACTCTATAAAAAGATGAAACAGTCACCTCACCTCAGGTGGGTTCATCAACTAGAGTTCAAAACCTGTTTATGAATCAAATCCTATTAGCCAGAGTCCTTTGGTAGCATGGTTGGTTTCCTTTTCGTTTTATTTAAAGCAACCTACTTTTTAATAAAAATTACAAAATTACAAAAAAGTAGGCCTCAAAAAAAGCCCATCATTGGGAGAAAATCTATCAAGTCATGTTAGGAGTGGGCACTAAAAGTGAAAAGTTGAAACTACATTAGTGCTTCTCCGAATAGAAATACTCAAATATTTATCAAACAGTACTGCACACATGAATAGGTAATGACGATGCTGAGCTTTGATGGGAGCGACGAGGGGTGGGCGGTGATTAGTCGGGGGTCGTTCGAGATCGTAAAGTCGGCAGGGAAGAAGATCATCGACTGCTTGGCGCAGTTCGATGAGTGGAAGGCCAGCATTGAGGGGGAGGAGGACTTCGTCCGAGCGCTCACGGCGGCGCTGGTGCCACACCAAACTCGCGAGCACTGCACACGCCTCATCTTGCCGGTGGACACCCGCCGCATACAGGAGCAGCTGGTGGTCTGCGCCGAGTGCAAGCGCCCTATGGAGAAGTTCGTGCTCTACCGCTGCTGCAATGACTAATTACGACTATGGGCTCAGATGAAGAGCGTACTAATAAACTATTTAAAAAGAAATTATAATAAATATGTTTGATAGGATGTAAAAGCGAGAAATACTATTTGCATAGAGCCTTCACGAAATAATTTATTAGTCATCTGAGGTGATTAATATCTTCCAGGTTTTTTTTTCTAGTAGAAGTTTTATGTGAAAGTGTTGGAGTGGATTGAGAATTGTTTGTGGTCTTTATATGCGAGTGCTTGTATGGAAATAAAATAAAAAAAATTGGAAATAAATTTATTTTACTTTATTTTATTTTATTTTGATTTTTATTTTGCTTCTTTAACATGTTACGAAGAATGCATTCCAGCTAACCAATCACATGATGAAAAAAAAAAGATCTTGTAGCATATATATATATATATATATATATATATATATATATATATATATATATATATATATATATATATATATATATATATATATATATATATACTTGTTTTCAATGACGGGATATAAATAAAGCAAATATATGTGAGGCGCGGGAGGGGTCTCCCTGTTGGAGATAGGAGGTAGGATTAATTTTTTATGCAACTAAACTTATAGACCATTGCGAAGAATAGAATTTCATTCATTGCATAGTAAAAAATTGAAATACATATCCCTCTTTTATAGACATTGTTGGCAAATCATGTTGCCACATTTTTAACTTCCATGATCTATGTTCTCATTACTAACAACCCACTAACTCAACTAACTACAAAGTAAAAACTAATACCTAAAAACACTCCACTAACTAGATCACAAAGAACATGTCTATAGACCACAACTCCTAAATTCTAGACCACTTTGAATTACACATTTACATGTTCAACACTCCCCCTTGATTCAAAGTTGCATACACCAAGAAGTGATCTGAAGTAGACATACTTGTTATGAGGAAGTGACTTGGTAAAAATATCTGCAACTTGTTCATGTGTACTACAATACTTCATCTCCACTAGTCCTTCAGCAACCAAGTCACGAATAAAATGGTGTCTTATGTCAATGTGCTTTGTTCTTCCGTGAAAAGTTGGATTCTTTGTCATTGCAATTGTTGCTCGATCGTCACACAAAATTTTAGTAGCTCCTTTTTGAGATTGACCAAGATCTTCAAGTAACCTCCTCAGCCATAAAGCTTGGCAAGCCGAAGATGTTGCGGCCACGTATTATGCTTCGAAAGATGATAAAGCTGTCGTCACTTGCTTCTTCGAACTCCACGAAATAGCTCCCGATCCAAGAGTGAACATATTGCCAAAAGTGCTTTTTCTATCATTCAAAGAACCTACCCAATCACTATCCGAAAATCCAAATAAGTTAAAATTAGTTACATATGAATACCAAATTCTATAGTTTATTGTTCTGGCGATGTAACACAACATTCTCTTAGCTGCTCCAAAGTGATGTTTGGTTGGGTTATGCATGAACCTGGAAACAGCACCCACTGAAAATGCGATATCCGGTCGAGTATGTGTTAAATAAATTAGGCCACCAACCAAGCTTCTAAACAATTTTGCATTTGCTATTTTTGTACCATCTTCAAGCCTCAGCTTCTCATTTGTATTCATAGGAGTGGCTGCCTCTTTGTAATTTGTCATTTTAAACTTTTTCAACAAATCTTTAGCATATTTTCTTGTGATATAAAAATTTCATCCTCATTTTGCTTAACCTCAAAGCCTAGAAAATAGTGCAACCAGCCCAAATCTGTCATCTCAAAATGTCCCATCATGCTTCTTTTAAATTCTTGCACATGTAAATTAGAGGAACCCATGCAAATCATATCATCAACGTAAAGGCAAACTAGAGAAAATCATTACCTTTCTTCTTCAGATAAAGCGTGGGTACATTCTCACTTCTCTTAAATCCATTTTGCCAAAAATATGAGTCGATCTTGGTGTACCATGCCCTTGGTGCATGTTTCAATCCATAAAGGGCTTTCTTCAGCTTGTACACCTTATCCTCCTTTCCACTAATCACGAAACCTTCAGGCTAACAAATATAAACTTCTTCTTCCAATTCACCATTTAAGAAAGCAGATTTGATATCAAATTGATAAATAGGTAATTTCAATTGAGCAGCTAAAGATAAAATTGTTCTTACAGTTTCAAATCGGGCAACAGAAGAGAAGGTTTCTTGAAAATCTATGCCTTGCTATTGCGCATAACCTTTTGCGACTAGCCGAGCTTTGTACTTTTGTATGTTTCCATCTGCATGATATTTAATCTTGAAAACCCATTTCAAGCTAATCACATTTTTGCCTTCAGGCAAGTCTACTAACTCCCACGTTCTATTTTTCTCAATAGCTGCCATTTCTTCCTTCATTGCATTGCGCCATGCGTCCTCTTCAATCGCTTCACCAAAACTTATAGGATTAGAAATAAATAAGGCAAAATTACTAGTTTCATAAATTTCTTCCAATGATCTAAATTTTCGAGGAGGACTTTCACTAGTGGATTTGGAAGAAGTCGAGCTGCTACTTCTTGATGAGGTTGAAGGAGATGAACTGGTTGGAGAAGTGCTTGTACTTGTTATTGTCACGGGAGGAGTTGAATCTGCTAGCACTTCATTAGGAATTTGAATTTGTGACTCCTCTTGCTTGTCATTCCATTTCCAACTTGCATTTTCATCAAAAATCACATTTCTACTAATAACAACTTTGCCATTAACTGGATTATATAATCGATATGCTTTGGATTGTGGGCAATAACCAATAAAAATGCATTTTTCATACTTCTCATCAAGCTTGTGACGATGTTCAGAATTAATCAAGGCATATGCAATAGATCCAAAAAAAATTAAGTGGCTTACCCCTAACTTTTTACCTCTCCAAGCTTTATAAGGAGTCATATTAAGGACAGCCTTAGTAGGAGAAATGTTTAGTAAGTACACTACTGTTGCAACAGCTTCAGCCCAAAAATTATTTGGAAGGCTCTTTTCTTTTAGCATGCTCCTGGCCATCTCTACTACTGTGCGGTTCTTTCGCTCAGCAATACCATTTTGTTCTGGCGTATATGGAGCTGTGAGTTCCCTGTAGATGCCATTTTGGTCACAAAAATGATTAAATTCATTAGATAAAAACTCACCACCTCGATCGGTATGAAGAACCTTTAAAGTGTAACCATTTTGCTTTTCCAGCAATGCCTTAAACTTTTTGAAAGCTTCGAATGTTTATGACTTGCACTTTAGAAAATAAACCCAACTCATGCGACTATAATCATCCGTGAATAACAAAAAATATTGAATCCCACTCAAGGATTGAGTTCTCATAAGCCCACAAAGATCTGCATGCACAAGCTCAAGAGAATTTCTTACTCTCCATGCCTTTCCAATAGGGAATGGCTTTTTACATTGCTTCCCACATATGCATCTTTCACATACATTATTAAAAGAGTCAATCTTAGGCAATCCAAACATCATATCCTTTTGATTTAACAACTTCAAACCATTTATATTTAGATGCTCATATCTTAAATGCCACAAAAGAGACTCATTCTTCACACTAGCAGTCAATGCATGCTTATCAATGCTTGAAATTTTGAGCGGAAACATTTTGTTTGCTGTCATTTGAACATTAGCTATGATTTGGCCTGAACTTTTCTCTTTAATAGCACATGAGGCATTATCAAACAAAATAGAATAACCACTGTTCATTAATTGCCCAACACTCATCAAGTTATGTGCTAAACTAGGAACATAAAAAACATTATGAAGATGCTTTACTTTACCATAACTTGTTTTTGCTGTAATTGTACCTTTCCCTTCAACTCGAACTTGTTTATCATCCCCAAGATTGACTTGCATTTTTTGTGATTCATCAAGATCTTGAAACATAGATCTTACTCCAAACATATGGTTAGAACATCCACTATCTAAAAACCAAACTTCATTTAATGCATCATTAACATGATAACAAGCCATAAACAACTTACTTTCATCTTTTTTTTCTTGAACATAGCTAGCTGCATGCTTTTCTTTGCTCCAACAATTTGCCTCTATGTGCCCAAATTTCTTGCAATGGTAGTATTGGATTCCACTCCGATTGCCTCTATACTCATCGGACGATTGTCGCTGCTCAGCAAATCGCCCACGACCTCGGCCTCGACCACGACCTGGGCCACGGAATCCACCTCGGCCACGACCTCTTGCTGCAAACTTATCGAACTTATCTTTTTGCGTAGAAGTCTTCCCCTTTACCTGAAATGCTTTCTCTTCGACTTTTTCAGTCGATCTGTTCATTCTATCATCATGAGCTTGCAAAGATCCCATTAGTTCATCAAATGAAAAAATAGATAAGTCCTTAGATTCCTCAATCGCAGCAGCAACATAATCATATTTGGAGTCAAGCTTCTCAAAACTTTTGCAACTATTGTTTCTTCAGAAATCTTTTCACCATATGATTTTATTTGGCTAACAACAGATGTTACTCTAGATAAAAATTCTTGTAGCGATTCATTATTTCTCATGAGTAAAGTTTCAAAATCCCAACGGAGAGACTGAAGTTTCACAGTAATTACCTTTGACGATCCCTGAAATTCTTTATGCGATGTTGCCCAAGCTTCCTTTGCCGTAGTTGCAGTAGCAATTCTTGAGAAGATGGACTCATGAACAGCTTGTTGAATGAAAAATAGTGCCTTGGAATCCTTCTTTCTATTTTCCTTCAACTTTACTTCTTCATCGGGATCTGCATATCCATTCTCAACCAAATCCCAGAGGTCTTGTGACATAAATAAAGTCCTGATCTTAATGCTCCAAAATTCATAACATTCACCATTAAAGATAGGAATTGAAGGTTGAGAAATGCTTACGGAGCTTCCAATAGCAGTCATGATGCTACCCAACACCTTACCTCCTCTCAACAATATGAGTTGCGAATTTGACTTGCAAGTCTTCAAGGTGCAATTGTGACGATCGATCACTTGCCCACACGTAATCGAAACCTGGCTGCTCTGATACCAAAAATGTTGGAGATAGGAGGCAGGATTAATTTTCTATGCAACTAAACTCATAGACCAATGAGAAGAATAGACAAAACTAGTTTTTAGAAGTGGACAATTTAATTCATTGCATAGTAAAAAACTGAAATACATATCCCTCTTTTATAGACATTGTTGGCAAATCATGTTGCCACATTTTTAGCTTCCATGATCCATATTCTCATTACTAACAACCCACTAACTTAATTAACTATAAAGTAAAAACTAACACCTAAAAACACTCCACTAACTAGATCATGGAGAATATGTCCATAGGCCACAACTCCTAAATTATAGACCACTTTGAATTACACATTAACATGTTCAGCACTCCCACCTTCCACTTCATTTCTTATTGAATTGGAACGGATATGAGATGAGTTGATTTTAATCATATTTTTGACCCCCACTTACTGCACTATTTGGGGCGGATAGAGACGGGAGCAAGTTTTTAGCGAATTTTGGATGGATCAGGACGGATTAAAGAAAGAAAAGGATCTTTCACCTTCCACTAGCTTTATTTACTTGGTGGATCATGACAAATTTGGGATGAGTTATATTTTCTCACTTATTGTCCTATTCAAAGTGGATCAGAGAGGGAAGCCCACCAATATGGATCCATTTGCATCTCTATTAACAATAAACCCTGTTAGGCTCCATTTAAAGTTCTTGGAACTAATTTTTAACATCATCTATCTTGTCTTGTAATTAAATGGCCACAAAATAAAAGGATGCTATAATCCTTTCCACAATGCCAATAGAAGTGAAAGAACCATCATATATCATCAAAATTTTAAGAAACAATAAGATACCAAAGTTGAGTTATTGCAAATTAAATTCAACATAAATGTTTTGGACACTAGATTCAATTAAATGATCAAGTATGTTGTACATTCATCAAGTTTTTCACCTAAATATGAACATATATACACTCACTCCAATTCTCCAAGATTACTACATATGTGTTTTGGCAATTTGTTGCAACACTTACGCTTTTGATCGAAACACCTAATATGAGATGCGATTTTCGAGTCGTTGCTACGTATTCGCAATGTCGCATTACAAATGAATGTTTTGCTGGGATTAAACTAAAGTTGCATCATTTAGAACGAAATATTAGCATCTCCAATCTTGCTCTCAGTTTGATCATTTAGAAGATCAAATGTTGAGAAGCTACTCCATTCATTATACTCAAACTCTTCCTCAGTCGAATCCACAAAACATTGCTTCGGTCTTCTACTAGATCGAATACACTCCGAATCGGCCCGGACTTCCACATTTGATCATTGTCATACATCTCGAAGAAGAATCATCGGTGTCGAAGCGTCCAAACTTCAACCCGCGTGAGCAAAGATCGCGAGGCTTTGTCTCGAGCTCGAAACCAACCATACAGTTCTCTCTCCAGTCTGTGCCTGAGCCAAAGCCTGATCTAGCATTCGCAGCATAGAGGGACAGTCGCACCCTGTTGGCTGACAATCTAGATCGTGCCCCGTGTACGGCCGCATTATTTCCCTCCAACAACATTCAAATGGAGCCCGACACATTCCCAGGCCCAAATCCACGATAATGGGCTTTATTGAGGCTCAATTTGGTATATAAATATGTACAGTCCATAAAGCTAGGAGACTTCAGTAAACTAAACCGTTTACTTCTGCGTCGTTTCAAGTGACGGAGCATCAGAATCGACAGTCGGTACCATGATATAGCTTATTTGAACTCTCTGAAAGCCAAATTTTTATAATTTTTCATCGATATTCACTTGGTGATCAAATGGCTTCAAATTTACTTTACATTAGCCACTAAAAATTATTATTTTTGAGATTATTTAAATACTAAGCAAATTATGTTGTAAAGTTGTGAAATTTGAAAAGAAATAAGTTCAAATAACGTAGATCAATTTCGATGGTACCAATTGTTAATTTGGATACCCATTATCGGAAACAATATGGTAGCAAATGGTTTGATTTACTTCTAAAAGTCTTCTAGTCTAATTATATTACATATTATTTATGTATACGTGCAAGTATTTATATGTTTCAATAATTTTTTTTCTAAATTTAAAAACTATTTTTTATATTAATAATTTTTGAAGGATTTTACGTAATTGCACTATAAAAAAATTTCAATATAATAATACTTTTTAGATGATACTTTAAAAAATCATGATGTTTTAAAGCGTCATAATATGTTTAACGATTCTAGACTCGGTGGTTTAGATGATACTTTAAAAAATCATGATGCTTTAAAGCGGTATAATATGTTTAACGATTCTAGCTCAAACCATCGACCCAAAATACTTAAGTCGGGTTATTATTACTCCATGATCTTATTTCCATCCGATGTGATGCTATTAAACTACCGACCCAAAATACTTAAGTCCGGTTATTATTACTTCATGATCTTATCTTATTTTCATCCGATGTGAGGCTATTAGAGTTATTACTTCATGATCTTATCTTATTTTCATCCGATGTGAGGCTATTAGAGTGTGGTTTGACGCCCTCGTTATACATATCGACTGGTGATTGACTCTGATTCAAATTCAACAACTCGATCCATTAGCAATAATAATTTGTTAGGCTCAAATTAACCACCGACCCAAAATACTCAAATCCATCCATTTATTATTACTATTGTTAATGGTGTCTTATATATTCAATCATAATCTCATTTTCATCCGATACGGGACTATTGGGGTGTCACAATATGTTTTACCGACACTTACATAAGCGTCGGTATATATATATAGCTAGGTTGGAATACTATTAATAGTACCAAGTCATTGGTACTATTAAATTTTTAACCGTTGAATTAAGAGATATGCAGTTGAGATGATAGTGGGCCCCTTGGGTTTAATGGGTGGTTGGGAAAATAGTAAAATCTAACGGGTGAAAATAATTAAAAGACTTGATCTAACGGTAGAAAACTTAATAGTACCAAATATTTGATATTATCAATAATATACTAGTCAGACTATATATATATATATATATATATATATATATATATATATATATATATATATATATATATATATATATATATATATATATATATATAGTGACTCTTATACATGTAGTGACTTTTAGCTGAAACTTTTAAATATGACGTTAAATTATATTAAAATATTTTTAAATATTATTAAATATTAAAATAAGCGTGCTTAAATATTAATTTTGTTATTGTGTGGAGTAGTTGAACAAAAAGAACACAAGGAAAATTAATCCAATCAAATTGATTCCTGTGTGCATTAGTCAATAACCTAATTACGTACTTCACATGGAGCAAAACTAATTAATCCCCATTTTTCATGCACGAGAAGCATTTTAGTCAACTAATGGCATGTACTTGACACAATGGAATTAATTGAAGTTGTGTACAAGTTAAAATTACCATGAATGTGACACAAAAATAAATAAAAAAAAACTCAAGCATTAAATTATAAATTACAGGTATTTACTACGTAAAAATGTACAGAATTTAACTAAACTATGAATCATTTTGAGTCGACTATTTAATTTTTTAAAATTTTGATTTTACTATTAAATTTTTCAATTCGTTTGATTTGAATTAGTCAGCAGTATTCTGACTTTCAAATTTAAACTAATTAATTAGTTTAATGAAATTACATGAAATTAATGTACTAACTAATAAATATGTGAAAATAATTAACGCATTTAAATTTTGACGCTAAAGTACCGTTGATTGATTTAAATTAAATAAATTGAAAGTTAAATAGTAAAAATCAAAAGTTTGAAAAATTGGATTGGCGAATAAAAATAATTGTGCTGCACATTGTGGCCTAATTTCTATTGTTTGAATTAATTGTACTATCATTTATTGATTTAAATTAATTAAATTAAAAATTTAGATAGTAAAATTAAAATTTTGAAAGATTTGATAGGCGAAACAAAATAATTCAACCCTCAAATAAGTGCCGCACATTGTGGCCTAATTTTTACAGTTTAAATTGTACTCTCATTTGAAGGGTTGAATAAATGAATCAAATATATAATTCATAGCTCAAATAAGTGAAGCCTAATTTTTACTATTTAAATTGTACTATTGTAAAATTAAAATTTGAAAAGATTAAACAGACGAATCAAAACAATTTATAGTCCAGATAAGCGGCGCACGAATAAAAATAAAAATAATAATGCACAAAATAAAAAAAAAATTACAGAAGAAAAAGAAGAAATTTTACTATATGATAAAGAAAGTATAATAATATTAAGGATTAATTACATACGGCTCTCTGTAAACATATTGAATAGCAGATATATTCCTATAAAATTTAACTTTTTATATTTATTCCTTCAAAAGTCTAACGTTATTCATATATATTTCTCCGATTTATTATCGTTAGTTTACTGTTTATTTTTTAACAGATTATATATAAAATAACAGTTTTATCTTCTCAAAAATGTCCATTCAAAAAATAATACAGAAATATCTGGAAGGATAAAAAATAAATTTACCTCACTAACTAACTAAAATTAAATATTTAACCTATGGTTAACTAGATTTTTCTACGGTAGGAATATATATAAATAACGTTGAATTTTTGAAGGAATAAATATAAAAAGTTGAACTTTATAAAAATATTTCTGCTATTCGATATGTTTACATGGAGCTGTATGCAGTTAACCCTAATATTAAATATATGGCACACAACCGCCTCTACGACAAAAGACACGAAAAAAATATTTCTTAATGAGTTTCTTAATGGATCCAATTCGTACCACTGAGACTCCACCCTTAGCACTTAAAACATTCATATTTTTTTTTTCAAACTTTTTTCTAAATTATGTCGTGCTAGAAACTATCGATGAACGAAAAAAATAAAACAAAAAACGATAACCAAATTTAAATGCACATCTATACATTAATTATGGCCTAATCTTTATCCAATCATCCTAACATCTTTACTCAAGCGGTGACGTAGTGTACACGGCACCTTAACCTTTAAATATACACAAAAAAAAAAAAACTTTCCCAAATTCTCATATAAGCTTCATCACCACTGCTATTATCTTTCCCTATCTCTCTAAACAATGGAGCTATTAAATTCCCTTCTCTTTCCATTTATGATCATCATCATCTCCTCCCATCTTATTCAAATCCATTGCACTGTCACAGCTCTTGATCAATTGCAACCCAAAGTGGAGCCCAAACAAGTCAAAGGTAATTAGATCAATTATTTCTTTTTTTTCCTTTATTGAATTTTTGATTCTGAACTAATCGTTGGAAAAATTATTTTTCACGATTTTACGTACAACGAACTACTACGCACTCTCACTAAAAATTGCTATACTGAAATTTGATTATGCAGTTGAAGCTTTCAATTATAATCCTAGTTTCCGCGGCCGCCGTCCGCCGCGGCCGCGGGGCGAGATATTCCACCCGCCGACCCGCCAATGCGTGCTCCGGTGGGGGCTCACCGATCCGCTGAAACTCGGCCCGTGTTCGCGCTCCGACTCGTGGTACTACACCCCGCAGAACTTTCTGACGGTACAGGGGACGTACTACTGCCTGCAGGCCGTCGGTGCAGGTCAGCCCGTGCGACTGAGCATCATATGCGACCCGTCGGACTCGAAGTGGTCGGCGGTGACGTCGCCGTCACGGAGAACGCACCTCGCGACGGTCGTCGGTGACGGGACCGTGGTTTGCTTAGATGTCAATTCGAAAAATGTGATCGTCTCTAATCCGTGCAATGCGTTTGGCGGAACAAGGGGGAAATCTGGGACGGACACGCAGTGGTTTAAGCTGATCAAAGTGTACAACTATCAGGTCGCTTCTGCTGCCCAAAACTAAGGGGGAATTCGATATAGCGGAATAAAAATTTGGTAGGAATAGTACTCGGCATGAGATACTGATCCATCATCTGCGGTGCATCGCACGAATAATAACTAAATTTCCTTGTAACTTGGTTTGTTGCCAATAATAATGTAATGCAAATTAATATTTATGTTCAAAAATAGTAAAAGCGTTCGAAAATAAGGAGTGTTAATCATGTATGTCCTGCGTTATGATACACAGATATTTCATTTTGCTTATCGAAGCGTATTAAGTAGGGATAATTATCTGTGTACCCCTGTAATATGATGAAATATCTGATTTACCCTTCTTAATTTTTTCTTTCAAATATACCCCTAATACGTTCCACATTTTTTCTGATATACCCCTATTTTGAGAGTATATCAGAAAGAATTTGGGTTTTTAGAAGGATATATTAGAGAGCAGATTTTTTGAGGGATAAATATGAAAGTTGGGAACTTAATAGGGGTATATAGGCAATTGCCCCTATTAAGTATATAGATATTGAAGGTAAATCGGCTATAGGGTTACTGAGCACATTTCAATTCATACAGTACACGAGCACAGCGAAAATAGAATAGAATCTTTTGTAGATGAAAATAAACGAGAACGATCGTAAAAAATAAGTACGAAAATAACTAAACAAATAAAATAAATAAAAAAAATATAAAAACATAAGATTTACGTAGTTCGGCTAACAATGTGTCAACCTACGTTCACGGATAAGATCATCTCAATGTATTTTTCGATTAATCCACGACACAAAAGCATAAGCAATAAAATTGGATTATAAAAAAAAAATTTCACGGACTTCATGTTTTTTTTTAAAATTAGAATTTTTCAGTAAAGCTCTAAAATCTCATAGATGAATCACAATAGTTAATATAACTCTAACAAATTTAATTTTAATATAAAACGATCTCCACCGTCCATTCGAATATCTGATTCACTTCGAATCATCGATCTCCTTTTAAGAATTTTTTTTTAAAATATTTCTAAATCAATTTTAATGTTTAAAAATAAGATTGGATCAAATTAGAATGAAATCCACATATTCAATCCGTCGCGGAGTTGAGTACCGTAATATCGACTCGAAATATAATTTTATATAATCTAACATATATTATATATCGAAACTCGTGCAATTGCAAATTTTATAAAAGTATTGGATATTTTAAAATTTTAAATATTTATCGGATACTTGATTTATACAAGATGAATACACTGAAGAATACTTACGGGGAATAGTTATTTTTTATCTCCACTACGAATTTGTGGTTGATTAATTTTGTTACTGAACAAAATTTAACTGTGCTTATATTTTTACACGAGTTAGTTAATTTATTATTTTACATTAACTAATCATTCAAAAATTTTAAACTTCTTTTAATCTCTATTATCATATATAATAATAATATATGTATTAAAAATTAACTTTTTATTACTATATTTTCTACGTATCGTATTCGTATTATAACGTATTTGTATTTCGTATTCGTATCTGTATGAGCCCACTCTTCGCCATGGAAAGAGATAAAATATTACAAAATAATTATATTTTTTGTACTTTAAAAATGCACTAGTGATAGCTAATTTTGCATAGTTTTGTGGATAAAAAATTACATAAAATTTTATATTTTATATGTTGTATATTTATGTAAACACTTAATTTTCATTCTCAAATGCCTAAAAGATGCATATAATAATAAAAACAACAAATTCAAAAACAACTATAAAACTCTTTTCGAATAGAATATATATAAATACATTTTAGAACTATCTATATAAATTTCTATATTTAAATAATAAATTTTAGAGAGTTTCAGCTATAAGAGTACTCTTTTTAATATCATACATATAATTTATGTTGGGATAACATCTAATATATTTTTTAATACTTCTAAAATATCTAATATATTCTATCATAATGCTCTTATTGAATTTCTAAAACTTTTTCAAATATTCCCAAATTTCAAAATTTATTAATAGAATTTGGAGTTTAGAAAAATATTTTAATAATTTCAGAATAAATTTGAGAATTTTGAAGAATAGTGGGGAGTAAATAAGCAAACGTCCAAATTATATTTAAAGTTGTTCAAAATATTCTATATTTCATATCCAACTTAGACCCTATATGGATCCAAACTAAACTCGATAAAAATTAAATAATTTATGAGTAAAATAAATTACCTATTAAAATTTTATATATGGATTCTAATGCTTCATATTTATACCTGACTTATACCCGATCCACCTTTTAATGGGCAGGATCCACAATAAATTTCAAATTCGGACCGATGAAATACTCGATAATAATACTCAGTAGAGTATAATAACTTTTTCATAATTTTTTTACTCAAAAAAATAATATTTCTTTTTATATTAAAATATTTTATTTTTTTAAATAAAAATTATTGATCAATTTGGTACAATTCATTAAAACGGAAGTTTTCTATACTAAGAAGTTTACAGTTTGTCCATAAATTATTTAATAAAATTTATAAAAAAAATATATGTACCCGATTTAGAGTAGACCCATATCCGGTCTTAAGCGAATAATATGTGAGTAGTCATTATCCAAACCGGGTCGAAATAGACCTGATAGGCATATTAGTAACTTCAGTATCAAGACCCAACCTGACCCGAAATTAAATTGGTAGGGTCACAACAACAAAATTAGGTTATAAGGATATATTTTATGTTACCTTTGTACAAGTGTCCAGTCTATATTCTATCTATATCCAAAATTAAATTATAGGAACATATTTTTAGAATACATTATAATAATATGTCGCTATACACTCTAAGATGCTTCGATGGAGAGCTTTTGATCCTATTATAAAATGAAACTGATATATATATATATATATATATATATATATATATATATTATATATATATATATATATATATATATATATATATATATATATATATATATGGGTTCGGCTACTATATTCTTATGAGTAAAATCTTTTCATACTTATAAGTTTTTATTACTTGGATGAAGGAATGTGCAGTTAGGATTATAGTAGTTTCTAGAATTTATATTATTTCACCAACAACCTAGTAAATCCTAGGGGGACCACTATCATCCTAATCGCACATTCTTTCATCCAACGGTGAAAAAGTTATGAGTATAAAGGGGTTTATACTCATAAGAGTATAGTAGCCCTAAGCATATATATATATATATATATATATATATATATATATATATATATATATATATATATATATATATATAGGTTTCGGCTAGATACTATCGATAGCACCAAACAATTTGTGCTATCAAGTTTTCAGCCGTTGGATGAAAAGATATGCAGTTGGGATTATAGTGATCCCCTAAAATTTTTACTATTCAATCAACCACCTAGTAAACCCTAGGGGGCCACTATAATCCCAACCGCATATTTTTTCACCCAACGGCTAAAAACTTGATAGCACCAATGACTTGATGCTATCGATAGTATTCTAGCATATATATACAACCGCATATTTTTTCACCCAACGGCTAAAAACTTGATAGCACCAATGACTTGATGCTATCGATAGTATTCTAGCATATATATATATATATATATATATATATATATATATATATTATATATATATATATATATATATATATATATATCACTATAACAAAATTATGTTATAGTGATACTTTTAAGTATTTTTAAAATCTGAAAAAAATGTCGCTAGTAAAAATACCAATACTTATAATTAGTGTAGCTAGGATGTATAACGACATATTATTGTAATGTGTCTCAAAAATGTGTCCTTATAATCTAATTTTGAATATAAATAAAATATAGATAGTACACTTATACAAAAATATTATAAAGATGTGTCTTTATAATCTAATTTTATTGTAATGTATATATATTGGTGATAGTACTTAAATCCCACATCAAAACCAAATAGACAATTTGTTATACTCCTTTTTTTTTTTTTAAGTTTATGAACTGTGGGAACCTTGCAACTTTTAAATATTATTATACAAGATACATAAATAATGTTGAATATAATTTAATATGTATAAAATTACTACAATAAAATTATGCTAAAGCGATACTTTTAAGTGTTTATAAAATTTGAAAAAAGTTTCGCTAGTAAAAATATCTACACTTATTATTAGTGTTGCTATATATGCCGTCGCTAGGGTGTATAGCAATACATATTTGTAATGTGCTTCAAAAATGTATTCCTATAATCTAATTTTGAATATAAATAGAATATAGATAGGACCTTTATATAAAAATATCATAAGAATCTGCTTCTATAATCTAATTTTATTATAATAAATATAAAATATTATTATTAATTATAATAATTAAGTTTTTAAAAATAAACGACTATTTGGAGGTGTATTTCGAAGTAGCAGATGCACTGAATCACCCTTTTTCTGATGGGCAATTTGACCTGGTTTGGTCCCTGGAAAGTGGTGAGCACATGCCAGATAAAGAAAAGGTACTAAATTACTTTTGTTCAATATTTATTAAAAAAATTGTAATATATATATACAGATTAATTAAATCAGAATTTTGACTGATTTATACACATACAGCACAGAGATCCAATCATTATCTTTTTGAATGAAATAATATCATGATAGATAGATATGTTCGTCATAGTCGGCTGATTGATTTGGCTAAACATATGGTTTCAGTTCTTCAGCGAAATGGCACATGTCGCTACGCCAGGGGCCACGATAATACTCGTGACATGGTGCCATAGAGATCTCTCACCGGACGAGGAATCGCTACGCCCCGACGAGACGAAACTCTTGAACAAGATAAGCAGTGCGCACCTCCTACCTACTTGGTGTTAGATCCGTATGCAAATTAATGTGAAATAACCTAAGAAATACATGTAAATTATTAGATAATCGTTTATCTATTTGAAAATATTATAAACGCTTACCGGAATTTATGCTTGATGAAACGCATTTTCAGATTTTATCGTTTCTCAAATACCGACAATAAAATCGCCTGGATTGAATGCTTCCAAGTCTAGATTCGTCGTCTAATTAATTTTGTTCTGAATAGGACAGAGCAATTGACGGCAGGAATCCGACTCGGGACCACAACTCTTTTATATTACTTATATACTATGTTTAATTAGAGTCCCATAAACCCTAATTAGACTTGTATTGAATTTCTACACATTAATAACCCATACCCAACAGATGTTTCCAGAGTCCATATTAAATCACTTAATGGCCCTATTAAATTAGATAGCCCATAATATAATTATAAATTTATATGTTAACCTATATATAGAAAAAATTAAATCCAACTTGGTGCTCAGCTGCGGACTACGCCAACTTCGCCGAGTCTTTAAAACTCGAGGTAAACTAGCTGCCAATCCATAGGTAAACTCGGTGGTAAAGTTATCCAAGTTTGTAATTTGTGGTCAGGAATTTGAGCTTCAGTACAGTGTATGTATTTAAATAAGTACTTGAAGAGGCATTACAATAAAATTATGCTATAACGATATTTTTAAATATTTCTAAGATTTCTATATGTGCAGTCGCTACGGTATATAGTAATATATTATTATAATATTCTAAAAATATGTTCATATAACCTAATTTTGAATATAGATAGAATATAAATAGAACACTTGTACAAAAGTATCATAAAAATATTTAAAAAATAAAATACCATGATTTTTTATATATATTAGGCTAGCTGCCTTAAAATTAAATTGAGAACTTCTGCGATGAAATTTTGTATGATGAAAAATTTTTCAAAAAACCAAACACCAACTGATAGAAAATTGAGAACTTCTGCTATGCCTTTTTTTTTTTTTTTTTTTTTTTTTTTTTTTTTTTTTTTTTTTTAATGTCACTCATAGCATTAATGCCATTTTTTATTCACAAGTAAAGCAAATCAAAAGATTACATTGAAATTAATAAAAATTCAAAATAAATATAAAAAAAA
The DNA here is from genome assembly GCA_029168755.2 of Tillandsia fasciculata. Classification (NCBI taxonomy): domain Eukaryota; kingdom Viridiplantae; phylum Streptophyta; class Magnoliopsida; order Poales; family Bromeliaceae; genus Tillandsia; species Tillandsia fasciculata. The sequence goes on along the minus strand of CM054943.1, from coordinate 736,816 downwards.
GTTTGGCAAAAATATAAAAAAAACGCTTCTATAAATACCTATTTTTTTACTTTTCTTCGCTGACTTTTAAAAAATTATATTTTGCTCTCTTAAAATTTTAAAAATATTTTCAAAGGTTTACATTATTAATGGAAAAGGCAAAATGATCAGATTATCTTTACTTATTTTATAAAAAAATATATATATTTTTAATATATTTATATTATTTTTAAAATATTATGTTATAAATTTTTAAAAATATGAGGGTTGAATGCATTAATTTGAAATTTTAAAAGGGTAAGTCAGATGAGAAAAATGAAAAATCGGATATTTATAGAATTTTTTTTTTGTATTTTAGCCAAATATTTTTATGAAAAATAAAAAATGACACAAATATGAGTAGGATATATGGGGAATTAATAAAAACACCCTCATTTATCCTTAGTAGGATAAGAAGCCATTTTGTTTATGCCACAAAGCCCCTCATGTTTTGTTGTGTTTCTCTTCATCCTTATGTATCCCTCCTCCCCCCATCTTGGGCCCCATGAGTTCTTCACTATGATGTAATCCTGGCCCTTCGATGATCCGTATCCGACGGCTGTAACTCCATGATCCAGATCAGTCCCACATGGTCCATCAAAAACACCCTAACAATGAAAATGTCATAATTAAGCAAAATTTTCACTATTAGGACCATTAATTAAATTGTTATCTTTATAGGGTGATTACTGTTAATTGACCGTTAAATTTTTACTGTTATGACCATTATTATATTATTATAGTAAAAAAATTTCATTTGAAAATTATTGTTAGAACATATATAGCACAGAATTAAAATAAAAATATTAAAAATAATAAATGATCTTAAGCATAATTAAAAAGAAATTTTAATTTTAACTAGTCAACTAATGGAAAAGGAGAAATTTGCGAATATACAACTTTGAAGGGTTAAATTTGATAACTAAAATTTTGTTAAATATGCAATTTCATTTCTTTGTAGGGGTAGATATGCAATTAGCTCTTTTATTTAAAATCATTTTCAATCACATATAAGCCATATTGTTAAATGGTAAATAAATACCCCAATTTTTTTTATAAGTATTTGTAATATGGCTTTCACATTGTTTTAAAATAATAATAATGGAATTTGTGATTTTTAGAGCAATACTATTAATACATTTTAAAAAATATGTAAATTTTACATTCCGCTTATCTGATCGGATTATGTTACTGGCGAAAAAAAAAATCTCACGTACTCATAGAATGAATGGGGTGTAGGATTTACACCTAAAAGTCGGTGTATGGATAGTGATATGTAATTGAGTTAACGACTGACCCCGCTGTAGAACTGGAAGTTCCTGTCGGAAGCCTCGATAGCGACACTGATAGGCTGATGTGCGAGTGCCTTGAGGAGGCTTGTTTCGTCGTTCTCCGGCACGTCTTCGTAGCCAGTGATGGTCACCATCTTAAGATCAGCCTAGACAGATAGACAGACAGATAGACAAAACGAGAGAGATCCGTTAAATTATTATTAAAACATTAATTTGAAAGTTCTTCTTCTTCTTCTTCTTTTTTTCTTTTCTTCTTCTTTATTGAGAATCAAAAGCTCGAATCAACTATAACGAGTCAGCTCGGTTTAGTAATTCATTCGAGACCGCATAGTGCTTAACTATTTTTTTGAGAAAAAGATAGTATATTATCCATTGTTTTAATTTTTAAAATAAATTTAGCTGAAAATGTGAAGTAATTAGGATTCGAAGTCGGAATTTCGAATATCAATCACTAAATTTTTTGTCATTTATGCTAGGAACAATCGATCATAGTGCTTAACCTTAGGAACAAATATTTACTATGAAGGTATGCATGATTTTAGTCTTTGCATGCTTTGTGCAAATTTTAAAGTAAAATAGAGTGCTATCCGATAGCTTATACTCTGTTTTCCTCCAGTACCCACCACTTACTAGATTTTTTTTTTTTTTTTTAACTGTAAAACACATGGTGCATGATTCTCTATGCAAATAGTAATATAGTGCAAGAAACATTTTGAAGTGCATATATAATTCACATGCACATACCCTCTGTTGCTCACAGGTGCCTTCTTCCATCAGGTAAGGGTAGTCGTCTTCGGTGCGGAGTCCGCCGTTGGCGACGATGAACGAGAACGCGTAGTCCATCACCCCGCCGTTGCAGCCGTTGTTGTCCGGCTTGTCGCAGTCGATCAGCTCCTGCTCCGACAACGACGTCAAATTCCCCACCACGATCTGGTTTATGCCCTCGACGGCCGCCACCGTCGAAAATGCCCAGCAGCTACCTGCATACATTAAATTCCCCTCACTTTGATATAAGTACCACACATGCATTTGGTTATAGCATATATATATATACTCTTGTAAAGCTAACTTGGTTCAAATTGTAGGTCATTCAACAAGTTGAGTCAACAGTTTAAACTTGTTGAGCTGGTCCTAGTTAGGGCTATACATAACTTGTGGATCATTTACTGCTAGATCGATTTTTTGGATAATATTGTAACAACGTCGACGATCGACAATCGTACTGCTTGCTAGTAGAAAAAGTTTGATTTTGCTTACCGCAACTGCCTTGGTTCTTTACATGAGTAACCGCACCCTTCTCCCTCCAGTCTACTGACTCTGGTATGTCTGCGACATCTGCGTACCGAAAGGATTCATAACCGACTATTCCTCTCTTCCGCGGTAAGTCGCTCCTCACTCCGAGATACCTCTCCTTGAACTCGTCGTGGCTCAAGTCCGCAAACTCGTTCAACCCGAGCCAGTAACTGCTCGTCTGCCTGTTCGTCTCGTCGATGTGCTTCAAATTGTCCTTGAAGATCTCGAGCCTCCGAATCTTCTCTTTGAAGCTTGCGTAGAACTTGTCGTGCTTCGACATCCACGACTCGAAGAGGTCGATGAGCTCGTCACGCGAGCTCAAGTCGTCTTTCGAGTAACCGATGATGGAGAAGTCACTAGGGAGGGCCAAACATGATGTTAAGCAAATCAAGAAGAAGAGGGGGAGGAAACCATTAAAGGCCATTGAGTGATGTGTTAGAGATGTAGAGAGAGAAAGAGTTGGTTCTTTTCATTGTGCAAGAGTAGAGGGCTATATATAGATTTGTGTTCCTTATATATGTTGCTTTCAAGCAAAGTCTAAATAAGAAATTGTTGTATATGCTTTTCATTCAAGTTTGTATAATACCAAATCTCTAAGCTAAGGTTGGATGAGGCTTTGCTTTTAAGCATATATGTACAAGGTGTGTACAACATTGTGTTATTGCATTAAAAAGGATGTTGTGTGTGTACATAATTGGAAGTGAGAGAGTATGATCTTGTATTCATAATTTCTATTTTTCATATATATATGGCACCAAATCAAAATTGAATTTATTGAAATATTAAAAATATCGTTCTCTAATAGCTTAAATTTTTACCCGTTTGGATTCGGTATAGAACCGGAAATAAAAGGGATATTTCTCTTATTCTTCCAAACGTACCAGGAATCAATTGGTATAGCTTGTTCCGGCACAACTAGAATAAGTAAGAATTACTGTTCTCACTCTTCCCAACCACCCTCTTATATTTTCCTCCTTAAATACCCTTCCACGTCTACTGAGGCACCATCTCTCACCTCAATATTACATAATAAAGTTTGAGGGCAAAAAGATAATTTATCCCAATTAAAATTTTTTATTCCTCTTATTCCTCATTCTCACACCAAACACAAAATCTCTTATCCCTGGAACCATCTCAAACGCTTTTTTACACTAGTTTCGTACTTTATACTTATCACTGGAATAGCTAGTTCTGTCTTATCCCATTACCAAACGGGCCCTTGAAGTACAACGGTTGTTTCATATAATTTCATATAGAAAGACCTGAGTTCGTATCTCGTTAAATTCCTAGCATTATTAATTTTTTCCTATTTAATTCATGTCCACGTCTTGGACCTATAAAAAGTATTGGAGTACAACGATTATTTCACATAATTTCACATAGTATCAGAACAGGAAGATCTAAGTTCGAATCTCGTCAGACTCTTAACATAATTAATTTTTTTCTATTTAATTCAAATCCACGTCTTGGGCCTATAAAAAGTATCGATCCAAGCATGACGAAAAGTGTTGAAATAAAATATTAAAAATACAATAATTATTTCATATAATTTAACAGAATTCAATAGAATTTAAGTGAATAAAATTCAACTGCGTTTAAAAAAAATCGACACAGCACTGATGTAGGAATTAGACCCAGAATCTCTTGAAATGAAGGAGATAATCAACTTGGGATATCAGATTTTCTACTTGCGACATTATGATTGAATATATATAAAAGATTATCTATTTATTAGGAGGTGGTGGGTTCCTCAAATTAAAAATCGTGGAGAACTATTTTTCAAAAAAATAAAATTATTTTTTTGGATACAAAATTCCAAAACAAAATGGAGACTTTTCCATAAAATATTTTTTCAAAAAAATATTATTTTCAGAAAATCAAACGAATATATATATAGAGAGAGAGAGTTGTGCTGGAATGCTATTGATAGCACCAGCCCAATTTTACCATCCATTTTGTAGCTTTTGGATCGCATTGAGATTCATGCAGACCCTTTAATTAAAAAAAAAAAAAATTTACTTTTACTTTTTTTTTTTTACTTTTTTTTTTTTCATTAAAAAGCCTGCACGAATCTCAATGTAATCCAAGTGCTACAAAAGGGGTGACAAAGTTGGACTAGTGCTATCATAGCATTCCAGCCCAACTCTATATATATATATATATATATATATATATATATATATATATATATATACAAAAATTTTAAACTCCCTAATTTGGGCTTAATTTCTTATCTATCTACCAATCCAAAAAGGAAAATATTTTGGATCCTTTGTGATAGATAATTTCCACGTTATTTTTAATGCCTATTTAAAATGTCTTGTGCGTTGACCAATTAAAATTTTTTATATTTTGATCTAATTTCGTGTTTTGCTTATTCATAGAATATATGATTGATTTCATACACAGCTCGGAATAAACATATCGGATACTAAAAAAATTTTTACAAAATTTAATTTTTTATAATTATCAAAAATTTTAAATTATTTATATATGTCCTTTAAAAAATATATAGTTAATCATATATTAAATGCTCAACGATATGAGATAAACTTATTTTTTTTATACTATTCTAACAATTAAAATTTTTTAAAAAACATATTTGTAAGAATAAAATTGACATTTTATTTATATTATGTTAAAAAATAAACAGTAAGCTAACGATAATAGTATATGTTTCTAGAAAGTTGTATAATATAAAATTAACACTAAAATATAAGTCAAAGAATATATATATATTTTTTAAAAGTATCAAGTCATTGGTGTTGTGCTTGTAAGTTTTTAACCCTTGAATGAAAAGATGTGTGATTAGGATAATAGTAAGCTCCTTGGATTAAGTGAGTGATTGGTGTAATTGAATGATCTAAGGAATAAAATTAGTCAAAGAGATAGATCTAACGGTAGAAAACTTATAAATATCAATTGCTTGGTGTTTGTACAGTGGCCGAACTATATATATATATATATATATATATATATATATATATATTAGAGAGAGAGAGAGAGAGAGAGAGAGAGAGAGAGAGAGGTTGTGCTGGAATGCTATTGATAGCACCAGCCCAACTTTACCATCCATTTTGTAGTCCTTGGATCGCATTAAGATTTGTGCAAGCCCTTTAATTAAAAAAAAAAAATTACTTTTTACTTTTTCTTTTCTCTTTTTTTCATTAAAGAGCCTCCACGAATCTCAATGCGATCCAAGGACTACAAAATAGGTAGCAAAGTTGGGCTGGTGCTATCAATAGCATTCCAGCCCAATATATATATATGAGCAATACTACTAATACACCCCGAAAGGGATGTATGATATACTCTCCACCCATCTATTGATGGAGTGTACTCCACTAGTCACTTTAAAGTGAACCGTGAGATTCACCCCATCCCAAATAGATGCGGTGGATAGGGTGTAAGATATACACTTCTTTTTTGAAATATACAAATAGTATATATATATATATATATATATATATATATATATATATATATATATATATATATAGTTGTTAATTGTTTTGCTTGGTTTGTTATGAAAAGAGATTTAAATTTAAATCAAATCAAAATATATACAGTAAAAGATACACATATATTGATATAGATATGGATAATCTTATCTCCTTAAAAAGAGACTTACACGGTTAAAAAAAAAAATATCTCCTTAAAAAGAGACTTATACGGTTAAAAAAAAATAATATGGAAACATGATAAAAAATGTACACATATATTTAAACACAAGGCATATCAATCTCTAAAAAACTCTCTCACTCTTTCCCTAACACAAATGGCTTGTTTGGGTGGTGGTTTCATCATAGTGGTGAGTGCTCTTTTAGCCACGGCGGTGGCGGCGACGGCATCGTCGTCGTCGTCGGGACGTGCAGTTTCCCGGCGGTGTTCAACTTCGGGGACTCGAACTCCGACACGGGGGGACTGTCGGCGGCGTTCGGGCAGGCCCCGCCGCCGAATGGGGAGAGCTTCTGGGGACGGCCGATGGGGCGGTACTGCGACGGTCGCCTCGTCGTCGATTTTATAGGTACAGAAGAGTCGCGCTATGCCCACAAATCTCAATTGTAAACGGGCACACAATAAGGTGCAATTCTGTACATAAAATTTTTTATTTTTATCGTTCATCAGCGATGAAATGCATTCGTATTACTGATAAGATAAGCGGTAATGATTTGTTTCGATTGTATTTAAAAGTCAATCAAAAACTTTGCCGAGTTTTTTTATTCTCAAAATATAAATAAATAAATTATACTATTATTTTTTAAATAAAAAGCATAGTGGTACTATATTGTTAGATATAAGCCACAAATATATATAACTTTTTATTAAAAATTCGACGGTAAATTACTTTTTGCACATCTATTTACTCTTTTTTTGCTTACTTTGGATCTTCTGGATCAGCACACAAACTGGGGCTTCCATATCTGAATGCATATCTGGATTCTGTTGGGTCCAACTTCTCCCACGGCGCGAACTTCGCGACCGCCGGGTCGACGATCCGACCGCAGAACACGACGCTGTCGCAGAGCGGCTTTAGCCCCATCTCCCTCGATGTTCAGTCGTGGCAGTTTGCCCAGTTCATCACCCGATCGCAGTTCGCCGCGAAAGTGAATGGTGCGCAAGTGTTACTTACTATACATTAATTGAAAACGGTACTCACGCTGATGAGTTACCGAATCGAAACGATCGAAATCAGTCAATTCAGTTCGATTTTAACGTATAGTTCGATTTCGATTGAAAATTAAAAGAACTGAAGAAACCTAAAAATCAAAATTTTAATAATTCAATATATATTAATCTTAAATTTAAAAAAAGTATGTAATTAGAGAGATATTAATTATTATTATTTTAGATTATTAATTTTTAACATAAAATTAATTGTGATTATATCTTATTTTGGTTTGGTTTAGTTTTTTACATTCTTTACCCATACTCACCGCTCATCTGAGTACTACAAAAAGTTTTTATTTTAATATGCACTTCTTTGAAAATAGAAAATTTTTATTTTCAACCTAACTTTAAAATCTAATTAAAGAATTTTTTTACCAAATATTTTACTAAATTACAAAATATTTATATCAAAAAAGTGAAGCTTTTTAAAATTTTATATATTTATTTCAAAATATGTTGCTAAATTACAAAATATTTATATCAAAAAAGTGAAGCTTTTTAAAATTTTATATATTTATTTCAAAATATGCTGTAGTAGAGTTAATGCTATATTTATTTTTTTGTTGTAACTCAAAGTTAAAATTATATATATATATATAGAGAGAGAGAGAGAGAGAGAGAAAACTACTATGCTATCGATACTACCAAGTATTTGGTACTATCAAATTTTATGCTCTTAAATTAATTTCTTTAATCATTTTCACCTGCTAGATTTAGAGAGAGAGAAAGAGAGAAAGAGAGTTCTGCACTATCGATAGCATCAAGTATTTGGTGCTATTAAGTTTTCTATTCTTAGATCAATATTTTTAATCATTTTCACCCTTAAATTTTACTATTTTTCCAATCATCATTAAATCCAAAGGACTCATTATCATCTAAACCACACATCTTTTAATTTAAATATTAAAAACTTAATGGCACCAATGACCTGATACTATTAATAGTATTTCAGCCTAGCTCTCTCTCTCTCTCTCTCTATATATATATATATCTCTCTCTCTCTCTCTCTCTCTCTCTCTCTATATATATATATATATAAGGCTGAAAAACTATCGATAGCATCAAGTTATTGATGCTATCAATTTTTTAGTCATTGGATTAATAAATATACAATTATGATGATAGTATTCTCTTTTAGGCTGTATTTGTTTTGGGTTAGGATGGGGGATATGGGATATCCCCTTATCCCCCAAACTCACCAGGAATAACATGAATATCTTGGGGGTCCCCAAACGCACTAGGAATAACAAGAATATCTTATTCTTGTATTTCTGATATAACAAGAATTACTGTTCCAATATTAATTATTCACTATATTTTATTTTCCTATTCTACCTCTAGCACACTACCCGAGACACGCCATATTATCCATTATTGGGTACCCAGTCAAGCTTTAATCTATTAATTAAAATAAAGAAATTAGAATTTTGAATTTTATCAATCAAGCTTTAATCTATTAATTAAAATAAAGAAATTAGAATTTAACAACTTTTATCACATAATAAAGTTTGAGGGCAAAAAGGTCATTTAACCCAACTAAATCTCTTTATTCTTCTTATTCCTCATTCTCATACCAAACACAAAATCTCTTATCCCTGGAACCATTCTAAATACTTTTTTACACTAATTTCGTACTTTATACTTTTCCCTGGTATAACTAGTATAACCTTATCCCATTACCAAACGCACCCTTAAATTTAGTAGATGATTGGTTGAATAGTAAAATTTTTAGGGAACCACTATAATTCAAGCCTGCATATTTTTTCATCCAAGCACTAGAAACTTGGTAGCACCAATTATTTAGTACTATTGGTAGTATTCCAGTCGAACTCGTCCCCCCCCCCTCTCTCTCTCTCTCTCTGTATATATATATATATATATATATATATAAAATTAGATTCGGTATAGAATCGGGAATAGGAGGGATATCCCTCTTATTCTTTCAAACTGTATAGCTTGTTCCAACACAATTAGAATAAGTGAGAATTACTGTTCTCACTCTTCTCAACCACCCTCTTATATTTTCATTAAATACCCTTCCACATCTACCGATGTACCATCTCTTACCTTATTATTATATAATAAAGTTTGAGGGCAAAATGTACACCCTCTTTACGGAGGTGTACAAAAACAAAATCTCTTATCTCTGTAATTATTCCAAATATTTTTTTACACTAGTTCTGTGCTTTATACTTATTTTTAAAATAGCTAGTTCTGTCTTATTTCATTACCAAACGAGCCGTGTATAGATAGAAAATTACAATTTAAAAAAGATCTTATTATTATTTATTTTTTTATTATTATTATTATTATTTGGTGGGATGATGCAGGAGTGTTCATGGGTCTTTTGCCAAAGGAAGAGTACTTCTCACAAGCTCTATACACTTTTGACATTGGCCAAAATGACCTCACAGCAGCATACTTTTCCAACTTGACCACTGATGAAGTGAAGGCATCTATCCCTGACATTCTCAATCAGTTCACTGCAGTTATCCAGGTAAATTTAACTATAAAAAAAAAGGTTTAAAATATAATTTTTTTTAATATAAATATTTATTATTTTATTTTTTTCTGACTTCTAAAATAATGTCATCATTATTTTATTTATTTTTTTATAATTTATATCCAAAATATTTTTAAAAATAATTTATTTATAAAATAAATTCGCATTTTTTCTAGTAACATTGTAATTTTCTGAAAGCATTTATAAATTTTAAGAGGTCAAAATATAAAAAGTAAAACCAATAAAAATTTATATAATTTTTTCAAATAATATATTGACTATTTCTGAATCATTTGTTATTATATTTGATTTTTTGGATAGTACAAAATCACACTAATTAATTATGCCAAAAAGATTTTGTATTGATTGTGCATCTCACTTTTTCATTTTATTGTTGCATGTATAATGAGTCTAAAATTATTATTCATTTAGTTAGAGATTTTATTTAGAGTGAGATACTTTTGTGATTCTAGATTCAATTGGAGTTTAGCTTAAGTGATGAACTTATAAACAAATTATTAATATTATATTTTACTTCAAGTAAAATTTCTAGTTAATTAGAAAAAAAAAAAAAGATCAAAATACATAAAAAAAATTTTAAAAAATTTAGTTTTTTATTTTTTTTTTCCATCTAACTTTTACAAATTTATATTTTACTTTTTTAAAATTTTAAAAATATTTTAAGAGAGTTATGGTGAAATCACTACAAAAAAAAATATATATATTTAAGGATATTTTTTTTATACTTAATGATGTTTAAAAGCGTCTTAATATAGTCTAATGAAGTATTTAAAAGTATCGGTTAAAACGTCGATAAATAAAGAGATCGTCACGTATATACGGACGCTTTTAAAGCGTCAAAAAATTCTAAAAATAAAATAAAATATATTCTGACGCTTTAAAGCATTTATAAATTCCGACCCTTTAAAAAATCAAAAATTTAAAAAAATAATAAAATTTATTATTTAATAAATTAATTTAATATAATAAAGGAATTATATGACTGCATTTTTTGAAACGTCGATATTTGCTATGTTATAGAGACACTTGGGGACGCTTTCCTCGAGCTTCTAAAAATGGTCCTTATATTAGAATTTTTTTTTTTTTTGTAGTGAATAGAGAGGATAAAATAAATAAATTATCCTAATTTAATTATATAAGAATAATAATTTTTAAATATATTTCTGTTATTTTTATGATATTTTTGATATAAATAAAAAGAAATGGACTTAACAGTGAGAAAATCTTGATGGAGTAGCGCAAAATACATCAACTTAAAATTTAAAAAAAGTTAAATATAAATTTTTGAAAGTTTTTTTTTTTTTTTTTTTTGAGAGAAAAAGATAACATGTTATCCGTTTCGTTTATTTTTAAAATAAACTTAGCTGGAAATGTAAAACAACTAGGCTTCGAACTTGGGTCTCAAATCTCAACCACAAAAATTTTTGCCATTTGCATTAAAGACGGCTGATAATTTTTGAAAGTTAAAACTTGTATCAGAACGTCTACGGACAAGGGGCCGATACTTTTGGATCCACAACACTGGGCCCTTCGGATGCCTCCCTTACGTACTAGAACGCCTGTTACTGAAGGCGCCGGACGTCGACCGCCTCGGTTGCGGCGTGCCGTTCAACGGCGTGGCGCAGCTCTTCAACGAGAAGCTCCGGGAGACGGTGGCGCAGCTCCGGAGAGACCTCCCCCTGGCCGTCTTCACCTATGTCGACGTCTACTCCGTCAAGCACGAGCTCCTCGCCCATGCCAAGACGCACGGTATATAGCGTAAAAGCTACTCTTACTTCACTGGATATAATTGACGAATACTGATCAGATTTAACGAATCAATTCCGTCAGTAGTGAAACTATTTGATTTTTTTAAATTTTGATTTTGTTACCGATCTTTTAATTGTTTGATTTGAGCTCAGATAAATTATGCAAGCTTTTATCTTATATTAATAACAAAATGCTACACTAAATTGTACCATAATACTACCTCTCTAAACGAGAGCTCAAAACGAAAATTTGATTTAGTATAAGAACTTAAAAGTTTCGATGCCTATGATCGTAACACGAATGTACATTACTTTCTAGGGTTTGAGCATCCCCTTGTGTCGTGCTGCGGCCACGGCGGCAAGTACAACTACGATGCGAAGTACGGGTGCGGGTCGACGAAGACGGTGAACGGCACCACGGTGCTGGTCGGGGGGTCGTGCAAGAACCCGCGCAAGAGGATCATCTGGGACGGAGTTCACTACACGCAGGCGCAAACAAGTATGTGTTTGATCAGATAGTGAGCGGAAAATTCTCCGACAGCGGCGTGCCGTTGAAACTAGCGTGCCAGAAAAGACCATGACGATCGACAATGATGCATTTTTTGAATCGACGAGCATCATAACTTTTTTTATTTAATAAATCTTAGTTTGTTTCTGAATTATTAATATTATTTTCTAGAATATTGAAAATGACATTGATTAAATAATAATATATTTAATTTTATGTTCTCAAAAGTCAAAATCGAAAATTCTAGTATCAAAATAAACTTTGACTAAAACATTTTAAAAAAATTAATAAAAGGCACGTGACATTTTGATGCTCAATATATTTTAAATTCTTACAATTAAATTTTATAATCTAACTTAATTAATAACTGTGGGATTATGATAATCTGAAAAGATTTTTAATTATAAAATTTTTGCTAGATGATTTTGACAATTTATTTTAAAAAATTAAAAGTGAAAAAAAATATTTTTAATTTTTAATTTTTTTATTTCTAAATAAATAAATATTTAGATAACAAAATTGCTTGTAATTCACGGTCCACTCTAACATTTTTTTTTAATATATAAAGTTTTATTTAAAAAATAAAAATAAAATACCATACCAAGAATATTCCTAATTAATCCGAAAAAAAAAAAATAATAATAATAATAAAAAAAAAAAAAACCAAAACGGCTTCGTGTTCGCCCAACGCTTTCAATCTCTCTCTCTCTCTCTCTCGATCCCTCGATCGATCGATCTCGATCTCCTTCGCGTTTTGCTCCATTTCCCCCTCCTCTTCGCGTTCGATCCGAAGCTTGGAACTCGCAATCGGGATCGGAATCGTTAGGGTTCCGCTTGGGCGACGACGAATCCCAGATTTCGCTCCCCGTGGGATCGGAAATGGCCGTGGATCCGCCTCCGCGGCAGCAGCCGTCGCCGCCGCCGCAGCCGCAGCGGGAGGTGGAGCGGCGGCGTGAGGCCGACGTCGAGCTCTTCGCCGAGGTCGATCCCACCGGGCGCTACGGCCGAGTAGGTTCCGATCCCTTCTCCTCCTCCTCCTCCCATTTCTTTCCCTCTTTTGATCCGTTTCCTAGCAATAAATTTGAATACATGCGTTTGCCATGTGTTTGATCGCGAAATTTAGGACTTTTTTTTTTTTGCATGAATTTTGCATGAATTTGCGATTGACGTTTGATCCCAGCAAGTAATTTGAAATCTGCGCGTTTTGATCGTCAAATTCTGAGAATTTGTGTGGAATTGTGCGTGAATTTTTGATGAATTTTGTGTTTTTAATGGCCTAATTTTGCAGTATCGCGAGGTGTTGGGGAAGGGCGCGTTCAAAACAGTGTATCCTTTTTGATCGCATTCTTGTTATCGAATTGGCAGAAGTGTGCGGAGGCCCCTCAACAAATAAGCCATTTTGATGTAGGTCCCTCAACTTGTTCAACATTTGATTCCTAAATAAGAAACCGAAAGGTCGATTTCAAAGTGGTCCATTGTTGTGGGGTTCTTCATACATCTTTCAACTATCAAATATTGTTACTTTGTTTAATTCAAGGATTTAAGTGTCCATCATCACGTGCCGTATCTATCTTGCTGTATCGTGTGCCGATATTTGGTTGGCATGCGCCGTATCTATTTGATCGTCATGATAGTCAATTGTTTTGGGGTTCTTCATACATTTTTCAACTATCAAATATTGTTACTTTGTATAATTCAAGGATTTAAGTGTCTATCAGCACGCGCCGCCGTATCTATCTTGTCATATCGTGCCAATAAAATATCGGCATGATATAGCTGCCGTGCCGATGGCACAACTTAAAATGCTCTTTTTGTTAAATTTTTAAATAATTTTTTCAATAAAGTTCAAAAGATTCGATAAAAAATATATAATAAGCAATTAGAATATTATTGCTAACGAAAATAAATATTTCATGCCATTATTTATCGATTTATGACCGGAACGCATCGGCACAGCTCGGCACACACTGCAGGCAGGTTTTCGGTACGACCTCGTGCCACGGCACTTAAATCCTTAGTTTAATTAAACGAGTAAATGAATATTGATTGATGTCGCATTGGTAATTGGGGTCCTTAATGGTTGTGTTGATAAATTAGCTATAAAGCATTCGATGAGTTGGAAGGGATAGAGGTTGCTTGGAATCAGATCAAGATGGCGGATGTGTTGCGGAATGTGGACGACTTGGAACGGCTGAAATCGGAAGTCCACTTGCTCAAGACTCTAAAACACAAAAATATAATCAAGTTCTACAACTCGTGGGTTGATACCAAGCACGATAACATCAATTTCATCACTGAGGTCTTCACCTCCGGGACCTTGCGCCAGTCCGTCCTCTCACTCCTCGGTCTCTAGTTGGGTTGCCATTTTGTTAATACTAGTTGGATTTCTTATTGAAGTTTTTATTCCTGTTGATTTAGGTATCGTAATAAGCATAAGCATGTCGATCTAAGAGCTTTAAAGAAATGGTCGAGACAAATATTAAGCGGCCTTCTCTACCTACACAGTCACGACCCGCCGGTTATTCATAGAGATTTGAAATGTGACAACATCTTCGTGAATGGAAACCAGGGTGAAGTGAAGATTGGTGACCTCGGGTTGGCGGCCATTCTTTGCCATGCTCATTCGGCTCGTAGTGTCATAGGTGAACACTTCTTTCTGTGGCTTAAACTATACTTTTTTTTTGAGAGGTTAGATTCATGGGATTCTTATTTGATGTTATGCTGATCACAGGAACACCTGAGTTTATGGCCCCAGAACTTTATGAAGAAGAATATAATGAGCTCGTCGACATTTACGCGTTTGGAATGTGCCTACTGGAGTTGGTCACATTTGAGTACCCTTATTCGGAATGTACAAATGCAGCTCAAATATTCAAGAAGGTGTCAACGGTGAGGCTACGATTCCATTACATTATGTTTTAGCTTCGTTCATTTTCATTACCTAAACTGACGTCATGTTTTGCTCATCTTGTGTTCTTCTAAATTTTAATTCTAATGAATTCCTTTTATTCATATTTATTATAACACACGCTTTATTTTTGTATATGCCTTCAAAATCTCTCCTCATTGGTTTGTTTGTGCCATTTGTAGCCATACGATATCTAAACGTGTGTATTAAGTTATTAACTTGTTATGCCTTGATCCATGCTAGAAATTTGAAAGCTGATAATGTTGGATATGACTGTCGTATTTGCTTTCAATCTGATAAACTAGCAATACATGTAATGCCTCCGTAAACACGCACTTGAGTATTGATCTTTTTGCTTATCTTCACATAAAATTCAATTAAAGAGGACTAGCAGCAAATATAGGCACCACTGGCCTCGAAATCTGATATTATTTTGAGACTACAAATTACCATGAGTATTGACCAACTTTGTAGTGTATAAGGTCATCGCCTACAGATACCACTTTCTACTTTATTGCATCTGTAGAATTTATGGAAATTGGAAACTAGCATAAAAAATGTTAACACGTGTAGTTCATGATCATCATCCTTACAGCAACTTGGTTGATTGCTTCAAATTTTCTAATGCTTGTTGGTACACAACAATCTCAAAACATTATAAACAATCTATTTTGCTTGCTTTCCAGTCTCTCTTGGTAGTTTGGTTCTGGTTTAATAATATTTGTCTTGCCATGACCTGCTTTCAGCAAAATCAGCGATCTGATCTTTTTGGTCTGTAATGAATCTCCTAATTTACTCTCTGCTGAAATTTGTATTAGACTAGTTAGTTTTTGGAACCATGAATGTGATGATGTTTTGTATGCATCACTTGACCTAGGCCTAGTTTGGAAACGCCTTGTCTAAATGCAACTACTTGATATGTTAGAAGGCCTATAATTTTGGAAGCACTTTAGAGCTTCTCCCTTTAGTGCTTTAAATTTGTGGTGGGAACTGCCCTTGAATAAACATTTGCTGAATGCTTCGTCGGTGGCATCACCAATTTAAAGCATCGGAGGAAGTTTTAGAGCACTTTTGGATTTTTTGAACCCTCCAAAGCATCAAAGCGGGCGGGTTTGCACAACACATTCCCGAACTAGGCCTTACAACTACTAAACACCTCTGGACTATTTTTTTTTTTTTTTTTTTTCACATTACTTACAGGGTACAAAGCCAGCTTCATTGGCTAAGGTCCAGGATCTTGAAGTGAGAATATTTATAGAGAAATGCATTGCCGATGTTTCTGAGAGATTGCCCGCAAGAGAGCTATTAATGGATCCATTTCTCCAATTAGACGTCGAGAATGAACAAATAGGCCATTCTTTGCAGCCATATATCAACCATTCAGGTAAATTTGTGGATGAGATATCTACATACGTGCCTCTGCATATTAGCGATTTACATGTATATCCCAACAAAATCAGAATTTTCATCTGTACACTTCGAAAACCTAACTTCTTACGTACGTAACTTTGTACTAACGATTATGCCCCTCTTTGATGACCTATGCTAAGGCCAAACCAACTTACCTCTATGAGTTTGATGACTTCCCAAGTTAAATAAAGGTTGTTCCATAAGAAACTTCATTTTGGTGCGGTTTATGTTTATATTCGGATTTCATAGTATATATGTAAATAGATCGTTTTGCAGATATATATGTGTAAGATGTAATTAGGTTTTGATACCTTCAAAGTAGGGTATTAATGCACATCATTATTTGTAATTTGAGATCCGAACTCTGGTTTTTACTTCCGTGCAATTTTACGATGGAAAATGCAGATAATGTTGCGCACTCCAATGCAAGTACCAGTTACACGCCTGACAAAGTAGAACCATCTATGGCAAGCCGAGATTTCACTGTGGAAGGACAGCGCAAAGATATGAATACGATATTTTTAAAGCTGAGAATCGCTGATTCAACAGGTTCTTTGCATTTCAAATTTTTAGGGCATTTTGCAAAAATGAATACCAGTTGCTTTTCCATTCTGCAACTTCGACATACTTTTTCTTTTTGCAACTTAGACCAAATTATATTTCTTGTGGATCAAAGTGGCCCAGGTTGAAATCTCTAATGCATGTATTCATCAAAAGGACGACCACAATCAGTTTGTAAACAAGATTTTCATCTGAAATTGCGAAAAATTTATAAAGTTCTGATCAAAGTTGCATTATGAGGGGGGCCAAAAATAATAGCAATGGATTTTCGTTTTCCAAAAGCCCGTCTCTTAGCTTTCTCCTGCAGTTTCTATGCGGTTAATTACTGGTTCCAATTTTCAGGTCAAATCCGAAACATCCACTTCCCATTTGACATCGAAGCCGATACTTCGTTCAATGTTGCCACTGAGATGGTCTCAGAATTAGACCTCACCGACCAAGATGTCACAACCATTGCCGCAATGATTGACGCAGAAATACAAGCCTACGTTCCGGAATGGCTTTCTGGAGAAGCACTCGACGACAATGGCAATGAGGAAACAATATCTGAAAACCACAACTCTGAAGCTGATGACATAGTTTCTGCTTTACCCAATGAGCCAGAAGCACTTCCCTCTAGCGGTGGGCTTGTCCTGGAACGCCTTCCTTCTGGTCGGAAGTACTGGTCCAACTCTCCCAAGGGAACTAGTGAAGGCTCTCCCTCAGCAATCACTCAATCAAATGTATCTTCTGATTCAAACTCGCACTCCAACGACGACTCCCCTTTTGAGGTAGATGATGAGAACCAAATAGCACACAAAAATGTGCATTCTCCTGAAGATAATTTCGAAATGGCATCCTTCCCCGGCTATTTGGTCTTCCGAAATCTATCTTCCAGCGGTGCTGTTGATATCAATGGTGAGGATTTGTTAGAAAACGAGTCTGAAGAGGTGATATCTGTTGCAGAGAAACTGGTGGATTTGTTCATTGAACAGCAAAGGGAACTGAATGAGTTAAGAAAGAAACACGAAAAGGCCATATATGATGTATTAAAGGAACTGCCTCCAGAGCTTCACGAGAAGACTTTGAACCGGTGCCGCTTGAAATTTCATCACAATAAGGGGTGAGTTAAAAGTTCATCATAAGAAGCTCGGAATTTCACAACGGATGTATTGTAGTATCATACATCAAACTCTCCTGTGAAGAGTGTTCTGTGAGTACCAGAACAGTCCACTATTTCGAAGAGGGCGACTTTTGTCGGTCGTGGTTCCAACTTTTCTGTAACTTCGTCGCATTTTTGGGGAAAATTTGAGGGGGGTTAGTCGAAAACCTGCCGTATCTCTGAAATGCAAGTCATTTGTAGTCGTTTGGGCTGCAGGAAAAGGAAAAAGTTTGAGGCAAGTTGAAGTGTTGGTGATTTACTGTTTTCGACTAGTGCGGCAGAATCGGATTACCCTAACTATGCTGCTGAGTGTTTTTTTCTTGTCAGTAGCCTGTTGGCCAGCTCAAATTCTGAAGTTCAAATTCTAGCTTATACAACCCATGATTCAATGGGATTAGCATAGTGTACATGCCTAATATCCTGAGATACTAAGATATGTTTTGCCTTTTGTAGTTTTCTTTTCATGCAAAAGATGTTGTCTTGCTGCATGTGTTAACATTATATTCTTTTATCTGTTCATTATTTATCCCATCAGATGCTGCTTCCATTTGATGGGCAATTCATCTTGTGCACATCTTATTGGATGTATTGGTTTGTTGCCATGAATGCTCATATTCTTTGGTGCTCATTTAATCTAATGAGAGTCGAGTTGACGGATACTAAAAATACTTTTTGTACACCCCAAATGGAATGCTCAGTTTAATTATTCCCACACAAATAACTGACGCAACACTGCGTTACTGACATGATAATGACAAGATAATTTAATTGTTATATTATTGTCATATCAGCATCATGTTGTTAGATTACTTTGTACCTTAAAAAGTCATTTATTCTGGATAAAGATACCACTCTTGTATTATTATTAGTTGTTCATAGATACCAACTCAAATGAGAATATATATCTTTGTTTCATTCACACAACTAAGGAAGGAATAATAACTAGGTGAGGATCCAAGTCAATGAATCATTAATTAATTGGGGTGTAACAAATGATTCACTCAAATAAAGATATCTTTAAATGCATTAAATAATAACGGAATATAAAAAAACTATTTATTTATATTATTAATGTGCTGACATTTATAATATAAAAGCTTTTATTGGCTCATTCATGAATTGGGTCATATAAATTTACTAGTAGTAGTATCCTTAGAATGTTTGATATATAGATATAAATGATCAAAAATAAATACAAATTAGGAATCTTAATTACTATAATAATTAAGCTTTAAAGAGGCTCCTACCACATAAATGGGGGAAGGTACAATCTACAAGATCTATATAAAATTTCACAATTAAGCCTAAAATAAAATTAGATTTTATGTGAATATGAGTAACAGATATATCTCTTTAAATTTTAAAATAAAATATATCTTTTTATCTATTTCTCCTCTTATTTATTTATTTTATTTCTTGTCTCCATTCTATACTTTTATTTTTTAATAAATATAGAAAAAAAAGTGGTAAAGATAAATGAAAAAAATAATAACTATTGGATTGGGATTGGGTTGTTGATCTAGTACAATTTTTTTTTTTATGGTGTGATTTTTTTAGCATGGTGAAAAATATAATTTAAACAGAAAAGTAATGGAAAAATTAAATGAGGGTATTTTTATAAGATACTGAAAAGATTTAGAAAGATATGTTAGTTATTTAAAAACTTTAAGATATACACTAACACTAATATTTATTATTATTATTATTATTATTATTATTATTATTATTATTATTATTATTATTATTATTATTATTATTATTATTAGGCTAAAATATCAAAAAAAAAAAAAAAAAAAAAAAAAACTGTTTTCGCAATTTTTCTTCGTGACTTTTAAAAATTTATATTTTACACATTTAAAATTTTAGAAATATTTTTAGTACGTTAATGGGGAGGACAAAATGATCAAATTATCCTTACTTGTTCTATTAAAAAAAACTAATATATTTTATTTATTTTTAGATATTTTTAAAATAAATTATAAGAAATGAATATAACAATAATAGAACTCCAATGGATTGGATAAAATGTAGTTTTTAAAAAATTAGTGAGAAAATTTAAAAATAAAATATTTAGGAAAAGTTGTGTATATTTTAACATTCTATATATATAAAAAAAAAATTTAATATATTTCTATCATTTTTTATGATATTTTTATTATAAATTATAAAAAATAAACGGAATAATTACATAACCTTAACAGATAGAATAAAATATAGATTTTTATAAATTAGTGAGAAAAATTAAAAATAAAACATTTACATAAAATTTTGTTTATTTTACCCTTCTATGTAAAAAAATAATTTTTAATATATTTATATTATTTTAATAATATTTTTAATATAAATTATAATAAAAAATGAATGAAAGAATAACATAACCTAACTGATAAAGTAAAATATAAATTTTTAAAAATTAAATATCAGATATTTACAAAAAATTTTATATATTTTAATCTCCTCCTTTTTTCTTTTTATCTTTTACATATTACACAGTTGAAAATTTTGAAGAACATATCTGTAAGGACAAAATTAATATTTTATTTATATTTTATTAAAAAAATAAATTATAAATTAACGTAACAGAGATATATATATAAATAACTTAAAATTTTTTAAAAAATAAATATGAAAATTTAAACTTTGTAGAATTTTTTTTTTTTTTTTTTTTTTGAGAGAAGGTAGCATGCTACCGCTTCATTCAAGTAGGAATTGAATTAGATAACAGATTGAAGCAGCCGGAGCTTCAGATGAAAATAAATAAATAAATAAATAAATAAATAAAAATAAATAAATCAATCTTGCTAAGAGAGGACAGAAGGATCCGAAAGGATTAATGCTAGATGTATACAAATAAGTGTACATCCTACATCCATCCTATTCTGAAATAGATATTTATTCACACGTCACATCGATGTGACGAATAGAATTCATTCCATTCCAGAATAGGTTGAGTGTAAGATGTACATTTTATTTGAAATGTATATCTAGTATTTTTTTTTTTTTTATTCTCGAAGATTTTGCGATTTATATGAAACGGTATGAAATTAATCTTATTATTATATTATTATATTATTCCTTTAAATGTTATTCCCCATCATTTGTTTTTGTATTTATTTATTTATTTATTTATTCTCATAAATCCCAAACATCTTTCTCTTCTTCTCCCCCAATTCCTCAAAAGTCGGTCACGAGTTCGGGGTGGTTGCCGATTTCTTCTTCCCCCATTTCCCTATATATATCAACACCACCGCCACATAGAGAGAGAGAGAGAAAAGAGAGGAGAGAGAGAAAGAGGAGGGGGATTTTGTGCTCTTCTTGTCACCTTCTCCTACGATTTGTGCTACGATCGGCGGGAGCGGGGAGCGGGGAGCGGCGAATCGTGTGATTATAGGGTTTCGTTCTCTACGCGGAGGAGATCGATCGATTTCGATCGATCGATCGATTTTGCAGGTAACTTCTCGATCTGGGAGATCTCGTCGATGGCGGGATTGATTCGGATGTTTCCGATGCGGGTGTGGGGCTGGTTGTTTGATCGTTTGGTCGATTCGGGACGGGTTTTGAGGGATTTGGGGGGTTACGCGGATGGGAATTGGAGGGAGTTAAATTTCTTAGGTTTTAATTGTGGTTTGTGATTAGTGGGTAATTATTAATGCGATAATGAGTAGAATTTGTTGCTGAGATCATGTTGTTGTGTTCTTCAATTTTTTTATTTTTTTATTTTTTTAAAAAAATCTATGTTTGCTTTGATGACCTGATTGTAGTATACCAACCACAACAACCACAGAAAAACACTTTAAGCTATGTTTTTAGATAAGGTATTTTGTCAAACCAACTGGTGTCATGCCATTTCTCACCATTCCATCCAATGTCAAATTTTGATATGTTCCTGATAGTTGAATCCGCATAATCGCGTAAGGTAATCGGCATGTATCGGCATTCGATTGATTAAAGGCTTTTAGGTGTCGGTGATAAGCTGGTATTCACACCAAAAATGTCATGAAAAAGGTGACAAATGGTTGTTTTGTCCCTATGTTTTCACTAAGTTTTTCTTGTGGAGTTGTTGATTCTCTAAGGGGTAAAACTTTACTACAACTATCCAACATTTGCTACTTGGAAGTAAAAAGAAAAAAGAAAAAAAAGAGAGAACTTAGTTGATCGTGGTAGCATCGTGGAAAAGTCTCCTATCTGTTTAATCTCATGGCACCTTCGAGGTGAAGGAGCTTTATGAAGTTGGGAAAGTTATTAAAAGTTGTGCTTTTGTAGATCTAAGTAACCTCATGGGGCTTCATGTAGTGAATTAAGACTAAAACTTGTGGTTGAGTCACAGGCATGATTTGTAGCTTCATCTATATGTGAACAAACCTAACGTGACCAGATAGAACTGTTAAATTGTTTATGAAGTTTCGGTTAGGTCACATAGTGTTAAGTAATGGAGAAAAGACCATCCTCATAGGTATATATACTTTATGGCCTTTTTATATATATTCTTTTAGAGCTTGAAGATTTTTATTTAACATTATAGATGTCGAGTACCCGGAGTCTAGGCTTGAGAGTAACATTTCAAACTAGACATGAACAATTTACTCTACCTCACCATGTATAACTTTTTGTGAGGCACCTTTTTTCTGACTATACTGTGTCCTTTTTGCCGTGTACCAGTTCCTGCAGTTTATTGGGTTTACTTGTTATGAAGATCTACTATTCTTGTTAGAGGAGTTGCAACTATGAACTTTCTGAGCAATGTGTAGCTGCTCTCAGTTGCAAAAATCCGTCTGTCTGCTGATTTCAGACTTCCAAAATCATGGCGAAACTTGGAACCATTGGTCGCAGGTCTGCATGTTTCTTAATACTTTCCCTGCATTTGTTTACCACTCTGTGTTTTTATTAACGGCATTTCCACTTGCAGTGGTCTTCTTAGAAAACCAAACGAAAGTATGAGGCTTGTTATGACAACAATCATTGGAGTTGTATTTGGCTTTTTTATTGGAATTTCCTTTCCTACAGTTAGCATTACAAAGGTATGACTTGTCATTTTATGAGTATGTATATTGTGCTGCTCCACTATACGCTAATAATTTACTGGTTGAATTTGGCAGCTCCACTTCCCATCTAGCATTATTTCGTATATTGAAGATAGGAATTCTGGTGTGACGACTCAAGCATTGTTGAATCATGCTTGGACATCTGCTAAAAATCAGAGGGCAAACAGTTCTGGATTAGATTCAAGTGATTCTTTAAAGGTATTCCTAGATAACTATTTCTTACTGCAGCCTTTTATTTCTACTCACTGGAGCCATGTAACGGTAGATAGAGAAGTAAGTTTTATTGCTATTTAGGATGCCTCATATATTATCTAGTTGTTGTTGCCATTAATTCTATTAAACTTGATACTTATGTTTGGCACTTAGTTGTGAACTTGAATTATGTTTAATCACAGTCTCAACGAGGGATGTTTACCCATTGGTGCAAAGTGTGTGTATTTCAGGCCTTTGCACAATTTGCCTTCTAATTTCGAGTACAAGTTGGTAACTATTGACTTAATTAACAAAAGAATATTCAACAATATCTCTATGTATGATGGCTTTAGTTCTCTAAAAGTTGTTGCGTCTGTTTGATAACTTGTTTGCACTGAGGGTTTGTCACTTGCATTCCTTTATATATCCATCTTTGACGAGTAGCGTCATTGTTTATTGGTTGGAGACCTTTTTTCATAAACTTGTAGCATCATGTTTGTATTAAACGGCTCGAACTTTTGCTTTCACCATCAGATGACACTAGATGCTACACATTAAGATTTATGATCCTCAGGGTGTTCATGTCTGTGCTCTTTCTTATTACATATGATTCCATGATTATCTGTTTGGAGCTGTTTGATTTGTGGCGGGAGCTTCTCTATTGAGCAGAGTCATTTGGGGAAGCACCAGTAGTTTTCATTAAATGCTCATCTAGACCGTCTTGCTTTAGCAGAAGCAGAAGTTTTATATTGTGCCTTCTACTTTCTGGATTCGAATAGCTCGTTTACCTTCCAGCAACAACGAAAGCTCTAGATCAATTCATTATCTCACAGGTGAAATTAGCTATTAACTTCTTCATGGTGTTTTGTGTAGATTTACGTTCCAACAAATCCTAGGGGTGCAGAAAGGCTACCACCAGGCATCGTGGTATCGGAGTCAGATTTCTTTCAGCGCAGATTGTGGGGAGACCCAAGTGAGGTATCTATTATCATCACCTTTTTTTATCAATAAGTTTCCTAAAATTTCTTTCATACAGTTGTTTGGCCTTATGTTTGTATGTAAAAAGCCTCTCAATATTGTTTATTAGTAGTTTTAAGCTGTATTTATATGCTGGATTCCTTACATGTACAATTATTTTGTGTTTAATGTTGTTTTGGGATGTGCAGGACTTGCCCTTCAAGCAAAAGTACCTCGTGACTTTCACAGTTGGATATGATCAGAAAAATAATATTAATGCAGCAGTCCAGAAGGTAATATCGACTTCTCCCTTGGATCGGATTACGCAACTTACAATAAAGATACATTCGTAAGAAATTGCACGTCAGAAGGGCGTATATGATAATTAATGTTTTTTAACGTGCTAATATATTATTTTGCGATAGCTCCCATGTCTTACTACTGGAATCATGATATTTGCAGTTTTCTGAAAATTTCACCATCCTGTTATTCCATTATGACGGCCGGACTAGCGAGTGGGACGAATTTGAGTGGTCGAAGCGGGCCATCCATGTGAGCGCCCGCAAACAAACAAAATGGTGAGATATCGTGCTCTTGGTTGGTAGTTGCAGTTTGATCGCTGAAACTAGCCTATATTTCACGATGCTTTTACTAATTTTAGGTGGTACGCTAAACGATTTTTGCACCCTGACATTGTGGCTCCCTTCGAGTACATATTTGTCTGGGATGAAGACCTTGGAGTTGAGCATTTCAATGCCGAAGAGTATGTCATCACCCTTTTTGTTTTTGTGTGTGTCGACGTATGCATTACTACTAAGCCTGAAGTTTCCTTTTATTTTATTCTGAATCACAGGTACATAAAGTTGGTGAAGAAGCATGGGTTGGAGATCTCACAGCCTGGTTTAGAGCCAAACAGAGGGCTAACATGGCAAATGACCAAAAGAAGAGGGGACCGCGAAGTCCACAAGTGAGCTTCCGATAGTTTTATTGGCATATTAACCCTTTTTTTTTTTTTTTGTAATGCTTTTTAAAAGAAACCAGAAGCCTTTCCTTTGGCACTTTCCTTGTAAGTAAAAAAGCTCGAATTCTTGTATGATGATTCGGTTCGTTTGTTTTTCACAGAGAAACTGAGGAGAGGCCAGGATGGTGCTCTGATCCTCATCTTCCGCCATGCGCTGCGTATGCGAACTGCTGTTTCTCATTTCTCCTCAAAGAGAATATACTCTCTCCCAGCCATCACTGCTCTAACAAGCCCTTGCATTTTTTATTTGTCATCTATGTGCAGATTTGTTGAGATAATGGCGACGGTCTTTTCCAGAGATGCGTGGAGATGCGTGTGGCATATGATTCAGGTGCGTTATCTTTTGATTGATCTATGTTCTTTCTTAAGAAATTTCCAGTCGAGGCTTAAAATTGCAAACATTTTTTTATTGCAGAACGATTTGGTTCATGGATGGGGTCTCGACTTTGCTCTTAGGAAATGCGTGGAGGTACTTTTTCCAACCATCTATTTTTCCTCCTTTGTTGTGTGAAACTATAAAATGTGTACCCCATTTTCGTGAACAAACAAACCATTGGATCACCCTTTTTTTTTTTTTGCCTTCTCTTCTTTTCAAGCCGTTTGTAGAAATACTAAAAGACCAAATGCCTTTCTTTCTTTTCAATCTCTTTTTTTTTTTTCGCAAAAAGGGTTGCTCAGGTAGTTTTGTAAATCTTCTATTTTATTTCATCTTTTTAAAATATTCTCGACGGAGAACAGACAGAAGGGCGCAAAGTTAACAATCTTGAAAATTGAAGGGGAAAGATAATCACATTTGAGGGTTGTCTGCCTTTAGGACTTTTTTTTCTTTTTCATGTTCTGCAGCCTCAATTGACTTTGTTTTGTTCTATCCCCTGTGCAGCCTGCTCACGAGAAGATAGGAGTCGTCGATTCTCAGTGGATTGTCCACCAGGTGGTTCCTTCTCTCGGGAACCAGGTAAGAAAGTTGGATACTACTTCAACGTATATTTTCATTCCGAGAGGCCCTGTTTAGCCCCTCCTCTCCGCTGAATCTTCGACTTTGTTGCTCAACGTTCCTGAAAGTTACCAGCCGCTTTGCGCATGTTTAACAAAGAACGCAAAACGTTGTGATGATTGGTTGGATTGTTAGAGTACTAAATTCCGGTTCTTTTGTTTGTTTTCGTCGCCGCAGGGCAAAGCGGAGAACGGAAAAGCTCCCTGGGAAGGGGTACGAAACTCGAAACTTATGCAAATGCCCTCCCTCTTCCTTCTTTTTTTAAACTCCCATTTTCATCACAACTTGGCGAAATATAACTGCTGGTGCTTTCTCCTGCTGCTGCTTTTGCTTGTTCAGGTGCGGGAGCGGTGCCGCAAAGAGTGGGGGATGTTCCAAACGAGAATGGCCGACGCCGAGAAGGCCTATTACAAGAAGATGGGGATCACCCCGCCGAATACTACAGTTGCTTAGATTACGTTTCTTCATTATTTTTTTTCTTCTTCTTCTTTGGATGTGTATTAGTTAGAGATCTTTATATGGTTGGTTACTGATTTATGTAGAGAGGAGAGCTGAGACCTTTTTCCTTATTAATATCTTTTCATTCTCTATTCTTTTTTCCAGTTTAGATCATTATGCTTATAAGCCACACTAGTATCATCATCAGATTTGATTCAGTGTTTTAATTTTTGCTGGTGTTGAGAATGTGAATGAGAACGTGAAAATAGGGAAAAAAAGAAAAATGAATCATTAATGTAGAGCACCGCGTTGCTACTGCACAGCTACGAAAAATGCTTCCAATGGCGAGAACCCTCTCCTCCCTCGTCCTCCTCCCCCACTCCTCCCTCTCCCTCTCCGCGAAGCTCCTCCCCCCTCTCTCCCCGCTCCGCCTCCGCCCCTTCTCCACCACCTCCACTCGCTACCCTCTCTACTACGACCTCATCCTCTACCGCCCCTCCACCACCCCCTCCTCCTCCTCCTCCCCCTCCCCCTCCCCCACCCCCTCCGAGGACACCGACGATGATCCTGCCCCTGCCATGGACCGCTCCAAGCGCCGCTACTACCGCAAGCGCCGCCGCCGCCTCTACGGTGCCTCCTCCGACGATGACTCCGACGACGCCTCCGCCAATGGCGGTGGCGGTGGAGTGGTGGAGTTGAGGCCCGAGGTCGTCGACTTCCCCCGCCTCCACGCGCGCGAGCAGGAGCTCTACTTCCATGACGCCTTCGCCTTCCCCTGGGAGAAGGACAAGCACTACCGCATGGTCTACCGCCTCGAGAAGAAGTACTTCCCCGACCAGTCCCTCGACAAGGCCTTCGTCGACCCCTCCGACGACCCCCCACCCCCGCCGAGGAAGAAGAAGATCGCATCCAAAAAGCTCGATAATGGCGGCGGCGGCGGCTTGGGCGGGGATGGGGATGGGCAGAGGGATGAGAGGGGATTGGTGTTCTTCGAGGAGGAGATGGGGGAGAGGAAAGATGGGGTTGATTTGAACAGCAAGGCCAGGGCGGAGCGAAAGGTGGAGGAGTTCTTCAAGTGTTTGAAGAAAGTCCCCAGTGAGAAGAAGAATGTGGTTGGCGGTGGCAGCATAAAGGAGGAGGAGGAGCAAGGAGAGCCCTACTTGGCCAGTCGGAGGACAGGGCTCCCGCCACGGTGGGATGGGCCGTCAGGGACTGTCGTGCTCGTCGACAAACCTAAAGGTATATAGGTTTCCTCTATTGGCCTTTAAAGTTCTGATCTTTCTACTCAATCTAATAGTATATGTGACATTTTTAGCATAATTTCCTATAATTTATTGGGATAGGAACGGCTAAGTTGTAGCAGAACTTATTGGAATTGTTTGAAATCAGAAGCAATGAAAAGTTAGGCATGCAGTACCATGCCAGTTGGACGATAATCTTTGTTTTGATGATTCGCTCGTTTCTTATGTTTCCTACTTACTACTTTGTTCATCTTAATGTGCTACTACTAATTTGAAACTTTGCGACCTCTGTCCATCTTGCTTTCCCCTGCTTGCTGTACTTATGATGACTTTGCTTTTCCGTCTGAAATTGATTGAAGCTTAACATCTATTATACGTACGGCAGGATGGACTTCATTCACCGTTTGTGGGAAGTTGCGACGCTTAGTCAAAGTGCAAAAGGTGCTTTCTTTTGCTTGTTTGAATTGGTATACGAGTTTGAGCGACTGCCTACTTCAGTGATCAATCTGTTTCTTTCGATCGCAGGTTGGGCACGCAGGTACTTTAGATCCTATGGCGACTGGTTTACTGATTGTTTGTGTTGGGAAAGCAACCAAATTGGTTGAAAGGTACACTGCTCTTGATTACTAAAGCAAGGTTGTTCTGCTTAGTTCTTTAGAATACGAAAGTAGTCGACTTTGATGGTTAGTCAGGGGAAAGCAAAAGAATATGTTCCTAAGTCCTAACATAAAGATGATTTATGCTTTTCTTGTTATTTGTTAATTGATTTAGTGAAGATTTTTATTATCACAAAAAAGATAATGAATGTATGTTCATTGGTTTTTTACCATTGTTTGGTATTTTGGTGAAAATCAAAAACTTATTGGCCAAATTTAAACTATGGAATCAGAATCATGTAAGTGGACAGCTTTCAAAAATTTTCATTTTATGAATCAGATGTATTTTCAAAATCATTCTTGAATTTCAAGGTTAAGAAGATTTTTTAAGTGTTTGGTAATTGGAGTCATTGGGAAAAAAAAAGTGTTCGCAGAACAGTTCAGCTATCATAAATCCCATAAATTCAACAAACATCCTCTTGGAACGAAGAAAAAGTTATTGTATTTAATTGCAAATAAACAAAAAGTGGAGGAATATAAGTGCTGGCTTCCTTGTTCAGTATCAAATGAATGATATGGAATTGCTAGTAACGCTCCCTTTTGATTTACTGGAAATTTTAAGCATTTGATTGGCATGATAATCAAATGCAACGAGCCAGTATTTTTCTTGTGCTTTGGTTTATCATGCTTTAAAACTGCGTATTCATTCATTCCTGTTAGGATCTATTAACTCAACTCATCCATTCAACGAATTTCTTGATTTCTAAATGCTAATCTATGAGTTGGACAAAGATGGCTTTGCTTTGAGTTCTAAAGAACCGTATATCATCTAAAAATTTTATATCATTCTTGGATAAATGTTTTTCTTTCTTCAACATATTGTTTAGTGCTATTGATTCCTGAAGCAACCAAGCCTATATAGCACTAACTTTATAACAAACATTGGCAAATGGTAATGGTAACTATTTGTGGACGATACTGGTTTCTGAGAGGCTGAGAGAAGAGGAGGAACATTGCTCTTGACTGGGTCGCCTTGGACTAACGTATTTATCCTAACAAATGAACACCACATTACATATGCAGATGGTTTAAACTATTTAATAATTTTATGCAATACTTCTATAAAAGGAAATTTTAATTTGTCTCAAATTTTCTTCTGCAGATACCAAGGTATGCTCAAAGGTTATAGTGGTGCTTTCCGGCTGGGAGAAGCAACATCAACTTGGGATGCTGATTCACCGGTCTGTATATCAAACTATCATTAAAAGTTTTAGCTGACATTACTGCTAACTGGATATTGTATCTATTGAATCTTGTTGCGCCACCAGTATTTAATCAGTAATGAGCTTCTTTTTCACAATATGTTGGGCATCTAATGCACAACATTTATTATAACAAGTTATTTCATATACAAGTAGCTATTTCTAATTTAGGGCTGGGTAGACATCAATTTATTGAATTTAGGAGAAAAGGGTAGGAAGGGCTCAAACAGATGAAGGAGGTGAAAAAGGACTGCAAAATGAAGGATATGAAAGAGGAGAGACAATTAGGCCTAAACAGGGTCTCGCTAAGAGCTAAGAAATAACATAGAAACAGTTTTCAGCAGCAGCTGAGGCTAAAGTTGATCAGCTGCTATTCTGGAATTCAGGTCCTCCAACAATCTCGACCGATTATGCGGAGGTCAAAGTGTATCTATCTGGTTGTTTTGGTAGTTAACTTCCATTTTGTTTGCACTTTGCTTGAACGAAGTGCGTGGAACGGGTTACTTCATTCCCAAAAGCACTTCTGGGCGTCTAGTTACCCCCTTCAAATAACCCTATGCTTTCTTGAAGCTTAATTTGAAATTTATTATGTTGCAATTTCTGATGATAAATATAAGAAGGTAGAGTCAAAACTCGTTTTCTTGATTCTTTCATGCAGTTTCTTTTAAGTTTATGCAGTCTTTCGGTCCTACTATTTTGAACATTTCATTTATATCTGACAGTGATTTCTAATACACCTATTATATACATGCCTTTTTTAGAAGCAAACTAAATTAACTTGTCTCCTGTCACACTGTAGCTTCTCTTAAACATTCACGTGTAACATTACTATGTATGACTAGGTTATCCAAAGAGAACCATGGGAGCACATCAAGGATGCAGACATTAAGAAGGCAGCTGCATCTTTCTTGGGTGAGATATGGCAAGTACCTCCAATGTTTTCTGCCATTAAGGTCAGTAATCTTTCTTTGCATTTTACTTTATAATCTGAAGAACGAGTAACTGTCAAAGTTTTGAGGATTGATTGTGTCGCAAGTTGATGTTCAGACAGTTCCTTTGAATCACTCTTGTACCTTTGTTGTAAGTTAAAGGAAAATTCCTGAAACCATATGAATTAGCACACATGCTTTGAAAGATTAGGAAAAGAATAAAAGGCACTGAGAAAGGTTTGCTCTAACATTTCCTTTATAATCTAATAAATTATTCCACCATCTAAAGGTTCAATTCCGACTAATAAAATATCAGAACAGACTACACTTAGACACTTTATAGTGTGGAATTTTATATTTACATTTTATACCTCATCTATTCTTGAAACATGACATGTAACTTTAGTTTTGTACCTTCTTTAAGCTAATTGCTGGCATATTTCATGCCTTGTCACAGGTTGGTGGTGAAAAGATGTATGAGAAAGCAAGAAGGGGGGAGATGATTGAGCTGTCACCAAGGCGTATATCAATATACCAATTTGATATTGAGCGCAGCCTAGAAGACAGGTATCATTCTGATTAATGCAAAACAATTGCTCTTGTATCTGTCGACACCTTATATTGGTAGCTTGTAACTTGCAGGAATGATAGCATCCTAATCTATTGTTGAGCTGAATTATCAATACACTGCTGTCTCTTTGTCAGCTTGTCAGTTTTCTGGCTTATATTAGGTGTTGCCTCAGTGGTGACGAGTAAGAGGGATCAAATCAACAAAATTATATGAGATGACAAATTCAACATCTAATTTTCTATCATATGGAATATTTAATCATAAAGCATACACAAATTTGTAACTTAATAGAAACCAAGAAATAAAAGTAAAGAGGATGGAAGCATAAAGCATCATAATATATTATAGTTTGGTCCTAGCCCTATTTCTTGTAACTGCATGCCTCATCCTTGACACGATCATTCCACTATTTAATCTTGTTCATTGAGTTAGGTTCAAACCCAAGGACTCGGCCTTTGTTTGGATGAAGATATAACCCTTACTTTTCAAGATGTCGTGTAGATGTCTCTAATACTTCAAATCCAAGAATAAGAGATCTTGTCAAGTGGATATCCAAACCAATGTTGCAGACTGGTAAATTTAGCAGATTGAGGATTAAGAGATCTTGTCAAGTGGATTAGTCTTGATTGATTCCGAAGTAAAAGCATTATGTCATGCTTCTAAATACTCACTTCACATTGAATAATAGCCACACCACCCGTAACAATAGTTGATGAATGACTAGCTGTTACTATAGAAAATCTGCTGTAAAGCAAATGATCAGATGGAGTGATTGATTATCATGTTTATGTGTTAAATTACATTATTTGTTGACTTTAATGCTTTCATCTTACCTTGCAGACAAAATCTGATATTTCGAGTAACTTGCTCGAAAGGAACGTATATTCGATCTCTTTGTGCAGATTTTGGAAAAGCTCTAGGAAGGTAACTTTTATCTTCCTAGGATTAATTTCCTTAGAATTTTTATATTGCCCTTCATGCATACATGCAATTACTGTACAAGTTTGTTCTTAAAATATTTTTTGTTCAATATTTTGTAGTTGATTATTTTTCTGTATTCTTCCATTATTATACTTACAATTTTGTCTGCCAATGAGAAGTAGCCGTCCAATGTGTATAATATCGGAAAAGAAAGAAACCAAGGATATCTGTTAAACTCCCTATGTGTGACATAAATTAAAGGGGTGTTGCTTAATATGGATTTGAGTTCAATCAAAAGGCTTCTGTGTGATGCTTAATATGGATTATGGACAAAATGCAATTGCAAGTAATCATAGACTGCTTGTTGGATGATATGAAAAATAAAAATTAGAAAATAAACTTTGATGAAAATGTCTTTAATCGAACTTTTCTTACACTAGATATTAATTAAGTAAATAATTTATCGCTGCTGCTGGCTTCTCTAAGTTTCAGTCGCACATTAATATTGTTGGAATTCTGTTAAATCACCGTATATACAGATGGATCATTAATGCTGACTGCAATGATTGAGAAATTTTTTTTGGTTTTTCTGAACAATTTTTCTAATTTTTTATTCACTGGACTTTTCAAGGATACTAGGTATATTGCCCCTCTTTTATGAGATATTGATGTTAGGTTTTAATCAACACCAGCAATTTGATAGCGGAGAGGAATTCTCCCAGCATAATTAAAGATTTTCATTGCATCTTACTATATATATATATATATATATATATATATATATATATATATATATATATATATATATATAAGAGAGAGAGAGAGAGAGAGAGAGAGAGAGAGTCCGGCTACTATGCTTGTAAAAGCACCAAACAATTGATGCTTGTAAGTTTTCTACCGTTAGATCTATCCCTTTGACTAATCTCAACTCTTAGATCAAGCTATTCACCAACTACCCACTAAACCCAAGGAGCCC
Organism: Tillandsia fasciculata; assembly: GCA_029168755.2. NCBI lineage: Eukaryota > Viridiplantae > Streptophyta > Magnoliopsida > Poales > Bromeliaceae > Tillandsia > Tillandsia fasciculata. The sequence continues at coordinate 703,602 of CM054943.1, read as the reverse complement.
ACTATCATCCCAACCACACATCTTTTCATCCAAAGGCTAAAAACTTACAAGTACTAATGACTTGGTACTTTTAAAAGCATAGGAGCTCAATTATATATATATAGAGAGAGACTCTGGCAACTATACTCTAATAAGTACGATCGCATTCGTACTCATAAGTCGTTTTCGATTATAGAGTTTCCGAATCGATGATCCATACCGTTAAACATGATTTAGTTAAAAAGGATATGCTGGGATGGAATTCACTACTCTGAGGCTGCTAACAAGTTTGTGTTTGATCACATTGCTGAGGGTGCATTTCCTTCGTACTCGTAAGGTATAATGAATACAATTACAAATCAGGGAGTTAATTAAAGTGAGTTGGCTTGAATTTCTTTTTCCTTTTTTCGTTTGGAGTGAAATGTGATTGGATGGAATAAATTGTTTGGTTTTCCTGTTCTTTTTTACATTTTCGCAATGTAGCTTTCAATATAGAAGTGATTAAAACAAGTTGGTCTAATTCTCTTTATACATGTGTTTGCAGTTGTGCTCATTTAAGTGCATTGCGGAGAGACTTGATTGGTAAGTAAATGTATATATTAGTAGAAATGTGATATCTACAATTAATGTTGTGCCATGTATAAATCTTATGTATGCATGCGCCTGCTGCCCTTATGTAATTCGAATAGAACATTTTCATTCTCTTCAGGTGAATATTCTGTAAATGATGCGTGGAGTTTCGAAGAATTGCAAGAGCAAATTACCAAGGGATACCTATGAATCCAATAAAATTAGTTCATATCCTTTTTGGAGGTTCCAACTAAATATACTCATCTCTGTTCTCTTTTTTCTTTTTTCCGTTTTTCTAGGTATCTTGAGAACAAATTTCCTTGTGTTCAGAGAAAATTGATTTATGTGGGAGCTGCTGATGAAATAATAATTTATTTCCTGGCGAAGAGTTGCTGAATTTTATCGCGCTATATCGGTTAACATTTCCGGCAAAAGCTTCAAAATTAAAAAGAGATTAACATTTATCAGTTAGATGTGATGATGATGATTCTTCAGTGAAGTAAATGTTCTTATTTCCTCTGTTTTTTGTTTTTGTTTTTTCTCCCTCATGTAATTTCCATTAGCAACAAACAGATAAAATGAAACTTGTTTTAAGCTCATCTTTGGGTCTTGATATTATTATTTTTATTAGCTCTTTTATCTTTATTTGATCCCACATGTCAAACCCTGAATCTAGTACCCTAAGAATCATAAATTTTGGATCATAAACTCTTGAGCAAAATAGTTTTATGTAATACATGTTTTTAATTCTTCGGTTTAATTGATTCTATCATTTTTTTTTTTTCTTTTCTTTTCAAATTCACTACATACTTTATAAGATCATGGATAAAGCAACAAGTCTTCTGAAGCTTGATTTCACAGTATATCATTATTCCCAAATGCATATCATCTTTTCATATTACTCAGCTCAGCTGTGATTATATAATGGTAAATCTCGCGTAATATAAGGCGCGAAGTTCAATAGTTAATAGTACATAAAGATAGGCAATCTCCAAATGAAAATGTACATAGGAAAAGACACAGAGGAGTCAGAAAAATCTCTCCACGGGCATCGATGACCAGCTCGAGCGAATGTAGCAGTACTGCGTGAGTGAGATCGAGGAGCTTCAGAAAATGGTTGATGTGATAACTTGTCGAAGGAACTCGATTCTCTGCATCTTCTCTTCGAGATCCTGCTCGTGTTGTTCGCTGTGTTGTTCATTTGATAAGCAATACTCCAACCTGGAAGAAACAAAAGCGGCATTTGTTAACTTTGATCGGATGTTTAAGACAATTTCCTAGTTATCAGAAATTCTGATGCTGTCGCGACTTTTCGACAGCGGTTGGAATCAAATGATCAATCTTTGACGTAAAATTCCATTCATACAATCCTAGAAATTTAGCTCGAAATACCTCCGATTTTGCGAGTCGCTCGACGTAGCTTCACTCTCGTGATTTACTTCTCCGGAATTAACATCGAGGAAATTGGTATTGCATAAGAACGAGGACAAAAGCGGATCAGGAGCAGGTTCAGCAGAATGCCTTCTCGTGCTGTCGGAGGCTAGTTCAGAAAACAAACTGATTTCGTATCGCTCCTTTTCACGCAGTCCCGAGTTATTCATCCATAAGCTTGCTTTATGAGATCTCCTCCTCTGTATAAAAAAGAGAGAAAAGGTAAAAAAAAACACCTCAGTAAAAGCTTAGAGATCTTGCTTCAGCTACTACAGTGCATTTTCAAATTTGATCAACCATTCATTTGCTTTTAATTTCAGATAATTCCCTCGAGTTTTTGCTAGAACTGATCAGTTTTCGTCAGAGAACGATACAGATATTCCCTCAAGTTTCAGAGTATTGCGCCAACATCAACTTCCGACAAGGTACTTAAATTTACTACAAGTAAAATTTTGAAGTATAGTTCAAGTAAGTTGCATACATTCTTATCTATTACTACCTTCAATAAATGTGAATGTTGCATGACAAAGTGAGTGATCATATCCTTCCCGGGATTGTCCGCACACATAGGGCACACCTGAAACACAGCATGGCTTCGCAACTTAATCGAGTTTATATGCCCGAAATGACAAAAGCTTAGAAGGGTTTCATTTGGTGTGAGAACAAGTTGAAGTAAAACATTTGTGCATTATGAGAATGCGTAGTTATGCGTAACTACTACTTTTTCGACCTTCATGCGCATACACAATTCTATAGCTAGTGCAGTTCATAAATTACGATGCGAATGACCGCGAGAGAAAGAAGGAAAGATCAACAAGAGTTTTAAGTTTCAAAATAAGTAGAGTCGGATGCCCACATGACAATTCATTGAGATGTTATCTGTACATTTCGATTATGGCGGGAGTTAAGATGTAAATCGCCAGGCGAATTTCGATTAGTTGATATAGCACCCCAATAGTCCCACATCGGACGGGAACAGAGTTGCAATTGGATATATAAGACACCAGGAATGCTATTAATAATAACTGAGCTTAAGCATTTTGGACCGATGGTTTGGACTCAGCAAGTTATTATTGCTAGCGGGTCAGATCGTTACAGTTGAAAAGCAGAGAATGAAAATGTCTGGCCAATAAGTTCTCCATCAGGTTGCGAAAACCATCTTAGCTATTAATGCAGTTAAAATGAACAATGCGGCGAATCATACTTCTAGTCATTTTTCAGGTTTACAATAAGATTAAGCACAAATTATAAGTAGAAGTTATATATAATACAAAATAGCACTTGTAGTAATCAGAAATGAATTGATTTTTTTTCTTACCGCATTTTTCGTGTCGAAGCAATGCTCTTCCTGCAGATGGTCGCAGAGAAACGGCACCTCGACGTCAATGCAACAGAAGGGGCACGGAAAGTATTCCCATGTATCTTCCTCTCCTGAATAATCCAATTATTAATGTGATAAGTTTAGATAATACTAAATTCAATGACACAAGAAAAGAAGAAAGAAAAAGAAAAGCCTAAAAGAAGCTACTCAAAAGTGCCGAGTTCGCGAGTCGAAGAAACCAATTTCATTGCAAAACCAATGACAGTAGTTGAAGAAAGTATAGGAAGTGAGACAGTTTTCACTGAGACTAAAACTCGCAGAATCAATCTTATCCTAAAAAGAATTTTATTCCTATCTGGCCTGACTTCTCAAATAGCTTTATCTTTCTCCAGAAAGCAAAAAAAAACTCGTAAATAGGAGAATTTGTTAGGGAAAAAACTAAATTATACGAGTGCTTTCTCGAATGGATGTACTCAAATAGCAGTTCTGCAGAAGCTTCGAATTATCCGACTACGCTGCTAGTGACTAAATCTATGATGAATGCTTGAATTTAGAACTTGAATTACATTGAGTTAGGCATTCTACAAGGAAATTCATAAGAAAATTGAAGATTTGTAATCCTAAATGAAAATTGTATAAAATGTTCAAATAAATAATTCAATCAGAAAATGAATACAAGAAGGAATTTAATTAGTCACATGGCATTGAATTAAACTAAAACTAATTAACAAGCAGAGCTGAAACAAGAATTTTAAATATTAAAAAAAGTAAATAAAGGAAATGAACAAATCTCAAACATCAGCATATTTTGTGCTCCAAATCACAATTCTTGGTTGCAATCAATCTCCAACTAAATAGAAATACCATTTGCCAAAAAAAAAGAAAAGAGTAAATGAATACCAGAAAAAAAAAAAAAAAAAAAAAAAAGAAGAAATAATGCCTTGGAAACTGAGAAGTGGGACCAACAGTGGATTGGTTGGTTACTATGAAAGAGCAAATATCCTGAAAAAAGAAGAAAAAATATCCTAAAAAGAAAAAATAAAAAGAAGAAATGGGTCTTAATTTCTTATAACTTAAAAACCAGATATATGTTACAAAATAGGAAGAAAAAGAAGCCCAAATCAATGGAGACAATTTAATCAAGAAAAAAACAATTAAACAGAGAAGGAATTGAACAAGTGAAAGAAACAAATCCATCTCACAGATGAAGGCTGAAGAAGTAAAAAATTACAAATAATAATAATAATAATAATAATAACAACAAATTTTTTTAGAAGAAAAAATAGAGAGAGGATTGAAAAAAGAAACACAACCAACTACAACTAGTAGACCTGATTGCATATCAGTGTGAGATTTATGCCTTCCTGAGTATACTCCACCACCCACCACCCTCCACTCCTCTATCACCTCCATTCTCTCTCTCTCTCTCTCTCTCTCTCTCTTTCTCTCTACAGAGGAACCAAACACAAGCAGCTACAAATAAAGAGAGAAAGGAGAGAGAGTGTTTGTGTGGGTGTTGTGGATGTTGGTTTGTGGTTTCAGAGAGCAATTATAAAGGAGAGGTGTCAGGGGCAGCAGGTGCAACCAGGGGAAGGCACATATATGTTTTTCCCACTAAGTTCTCCCCTTTCCCCCCTCTCCTACTCAACTTTTTTACACAGGGGGGAGTAAAAGGTGTGTACAAGGAAGGAATGGGGATTTGTTGGTTTCCACATTTCCACATTTCCACATGTGGGGACAGAATTACTTTTGCACCTGTTCCCCTTTTATATATATATATATATATATATATATATATATATATATATATATATATATATATCCTTCAAATCCCTCTTCAATAAAAGTTGGAGAATACTAGTTTTTCTTCTTTTTTTTTCCTTTTAAAAAAAAAAAAAAAAGCATATATATGTTACTCATTTTATTTATTTTTAAAATAAATTTGGCTGAAAATATAAAATAATTAAGCTTCAAATTTAAAATTTTGAATATCAACTATCAAATCCTTTGACATTTGCTACCATATTTTTTTTTTTCTGAAAGCACAAGTAAAAATTATATTTCTGATTTCTTGTAGTAGATTATTGACCGTTACTAGTGCAAGTGGCAAAGGACTTGATAGTTGATACCTGAGATCCTGAGTTCAAAATCTAATCGTTTCATATTTTTAGCTAAGTTTATTTTGAAAATAAAAAAAAATTAAATAAATATAGGTAGTAGATTATTAAGCTAAGAATGTGTTTTGAAAAAGAGGATATATATATATATATATATATATATATATATATATATATATATATATATATATATGCTAGAATTCTAATTTACATATATTACCATACATAAGGTTTTTCAAATATCATGCTTTGTAGTAAGAATTTAAGTATCGTGTTACGGAAGCATGTCGAAAATTTATCGGTATTGTACGACACGATGCGTGCTGAGTCGTGCCGATGAATGTCAATCACAAAAAAATACATATGTACGGATTAAGTAATTTTTTTTAAAAAAAAATAAATTATACCATTGACACGAAAATTATATCGCGCCGATATTTTATTAATATGGTGGATACGATCCATACCGATATATACTTAAATTCTTGGCTTATAGCTATATATTTTGTTTTCAACTTTTATTTTTTTTAGGGCATTATATTACAACAATTATATCTTTTTCTCAAAATGCTTTTGAAATTTCAAACAATCTTAAAAAACCCTTGATTTAGGGCATTTAAATCCTTTATAGTACTTTGACACCATGTGGAAATGAAAAAAAAAATAATAATCCAAATACTAGTAGGGACAATGTATGCCAATATTTTATTGATAATTCCCTTTTTGTTGCCACAAAAGTAGCCTTTGGAGACACTACACTTTGCTTCACATGGATGCATCTCCAATGTAATGTGACTTAGGATGTACTTGTTTAGCCTATGCCTTTTGTCTTTTGGATGCTCACTGAACCCTTTTGCTTTCAATGGGGACTACAATTTTGTTTACATCTTAAGTTGATTATAATTGTGTATGGTAGTGAATTATGAAATATATTATTATTCTTTACTAAGAATATTAATATATTATGAAGAAAGTTAGATTTGATCCATTAATTCAATATGCTTTAGATCCTTTTGAATACGTAAATATCTTATTCGACACATCTTTTTATTTTACTCAAGAAGCTTATAATATTTGGTATATATGAGCATGGTATAATGTCTAAAGTAGAATAGTATATTCGACCTTCAAATTATATTAATGGAATAAAATAAATATGTTATTCTAAATTAAATTTTTTATTTTCAATTATACAAAAAAATTCTCATACTTAATAAGGTTCTAGTGAATATTTTATTCCGACATCCAAATAGAATCTTAAAATTTTTATCTAGGATTAGATCTAACGCAAGTAAAGATCATTTGTATTAGATATTTAGACTCTCTCAAATCAGATCAAATCTTGACACTTTCTAAGTAGAGGATTTGTGCCAATTTGATGTGATTTAGGCCTTCAAATTCACATTCAAAGTAACTTTTCTTCTGTAGAATCCTTGACAAGGAAGATATTTTTTATTGCTTAGAAATAGAAAATTGATATACTTAAAAGTTTTGTTATAATTTGGTTTAGATTTGTATTTATCTAAATTGAAGTTAAATCCTAATTTAATTAGAATAATATGAGATTTAGATTGTTGGGTAAAACTAGAATTTAATTAGGAGTTTAATTAGACTACAAATCCTAATTAGATTCTAGTTTTGAGGCATATATTATATATAGCATACCCGGCCACTTTAATGAAGCCGCAACTTTTAATTAGCCGAAGCGCTAATTAATTTAGGCCAACCAAGGAAGATACGTGTTGTTGGTGTTGGTACATACGACCATATTAATGAAGCCGGAATTTTAATTAGAGGCCATGCTCTAATTAATTTAGCAATCCAAGAGGAGAGAGGCCGTATTGGAGGAGCCATATGTTGCTAATGAAGCCGGCGATTAATTAAGAAATTGAAGCTCTAAGGTGAGGGTGTTCATACGATTGGATTCTTAGGAATCGTTAGGGTGGACACAAATTTTGATATTTCGGATTTATTTGGAGTTTCGGTTTTCTTGAGAGATATAATCTTTGTATTCTTCTTTTGACTTGAATACAAGTCTTTGCTCCGTCTTCGCCCGTGGATGTAGGCCGGTGGCCGAACCACGTAAAACTTGGTGTGCACTTTACTTTTCTTTTCTTACATTATTTTTCTCGGATCTATTTTTCGCCGTTTCGATCTAACAAACTGGTATCAGAGCCTTCTATTCCCTTGAGGATTAAGAATTATGACGACGAAGTTCGAGATCCAGAAATTTGACAGGACCAACAGTTTTGCATTATGGCAAGTCAAGATGCGTGCTATACTAACGCAACAAGGATTGCAAAAGGCACTGTTGGGAAAAGAAAAGATGTCCGATTCGTTAACGGCGGAGCAGAAGGAGGAGATTGATGACAAAGCTCTTACGGCAATACAATTATGTTTATCCGATGAGGTATTGCGAGAGGTTTTGGATGAAAAGACCGCTGCAGGGCTTTGGATTAAATTGGAATCTCTCTATATGACGAAGTCTCTCACCAACAAGTTATATTTGAAACAACGTCTCTTCATGTTGCGCATGACGGAAGGTACCTCTATTAAATCACATTTAGATGAATTTAATTCTATTATTATGGATCTTCGCTCGATAGATGTTAAGATCGGTGAGGAAGATGAAGCCCTTTTATTATTATGTTCTTTACCGCCCTCTTATAAGAATTTTCGTGAGACTTTCTTGTTTGGTCGGGATACTCTATGTCTCGATGATGTCAAATCCTCTCTACTATCAAAGGAAAGGATTGACATGCAGATAAATAATGAGACAGGTGGAGCTTCAGGAGAAGGTTTAGTTGCTAGAGGGAGGTCTCGGGAAAGGGGTTCCAATAATAGAGGTACATCGAGATCAAAGTCAAAACACAGGAATCTGATTTGCGGCTATTGCAAGAAGAAGGGTCACATAAAAGCTGATTGTTTCAAGTTGAAAAATAAAAAGCAGCGGAAGAATAACGGTGATAAGAATCAAGATCAGAAAAACACCAATGCTAAACCAGAAGCAAGTGTTGCAGCAGGAGAATCAGATGGCGGCGATATTGTCTTCACAGTTACAGATAAGACACGCAGGCAGGATGAGTGGCTTATGGATTCTGCATGTTCCTTCCATATCTGTTCACATAGAGATTGGTTCTCGACATACAAACCTATTGATGGTGGAGATGTATTGATGGAAAATCACTCTAAGTGTACAGTTATTGGTATTGGCACTGTTCAGGTACGGATGTACGATGGACTTGTGAGGACTATATCTGAGGTTCGGCATGTTCCGGATATGAGAAAAAATCTGATTTCATTAGGTACACTTGATGCTAAAGGTTTTAAGTATTCTTCGGCTGATGGATTAATGAAGGTCGCTAAAGGAAATCTTGTAGTGATGAAGGCCAAGTTGACCGACATGTTATATGTTCTACAGGGTTCCACTGTGACAGGTTCAGCAGCGGTGATTTCTTCCTCTATGTCAGATTCAGATAGCACCAAATTATGGCATATGCGACTGGGCCATATGAGCGAGTATGGTATGATGAAGTTGAACGAGAGAGGTTTACTTGGTAATCAGAGTTTAGAAAAGTTGGATTTCTGCGAGCATTGTGTTCTTGGCAAACAAAAGAGAGTCAGCTTTAAGGCCGCAGTTCATCGAACAAAAGGTACTCTAGATTATATTCATTCTGATCTTTGGGGACCATCTCGTACTCCTACTCATGGTGGTGCTAAATATATGTTGACTTTTATTGATGACTATTCTCGTAAGGTGTGGGTATTCTTTCTGAAAAGTAAGGACGAGGTGTTCAGTTATTTTAAGCAGTGGAAGGTTATGATCGAGAAGCAAACTGAAAAGAAAATCAAAAGATTAAGGACTGATAATGGTTTGGAATTCTGTTCATCAGAGTTTGAAAAATTCTGCAAGAATGAAGGGATCGTTCGACACAAGACCGTTAGGCATACTCCACAGCAGAATGGGGTGGCCGAACGGATGAATAGAACTCTTTTAGAGAGAGCACGTTGCATGCTCTCTAATGCTGGCTTAGCAAAGAGTTTCTGGGCAGAGGCGATCTCTACGGCATGCTATCTGGTAAATCGTTCTCCACATTCGGCACTTGATTGCAAAACTCCGGAGGAGGTATGGTCTGGTAGCCCTTCTGATTATTCTAATTTGCGAATATTTGGTTGTCCTGCTTATTTTCATGTAAATGAAGGCAAGTTAGAACCTAGGGCTAAAAAGTGCATCTTTATTGGTTATGCGACGGGGGTTAAGGGATATAGATTGTGGTGTCCTGAATCGTCTAAATTAATTATTAGTAGGGATGTCACGTTTGATGAGTCTATTATGCTATATCCTAACCGAAATTCTTCTGATGAGACCCCGAGTGCTAGCAAGCAGGTGGAGGTAGAGACCGATGGTATAGTTCAGTCACAGAATTCTTCTCAGTCAAAAGAAGTTCAGTTGCCAGACACCTCAGTTACTGAAACCCCACAAGTTGAGAGGCAGAGCATTGCTACAAGTAGAGCGAGGAGACAGATAAAACCACCGCAGAGATATGGTTATGAAGATATGGTTGCCTATGCTCTTTCAGTGGCACAAGATACAGAAGAAGAAGGAGAACCTTCCACATATAATCAAGCTATTTCTAGTGCCAGTTCTGCGGAGTGGTTGTTGGCGATGAATGAAGAAATAGAATCGCTCCATAAGAATCGCACATGGGAGTTAGTAAAACCGCCTACAGGCAAGAAAATTGTTGGCTGCAAGTGGGTCTTCAAGAAAAAGGAAGGAATCCCTGGCGTGGAAGATACAAGGTATAAAGCTCGTTTAGTTGCTAAGGGCTACAGTCAGGTAGAAGGTGTTGATTTTAATGATATTTTCTCACCCGTCGTGAAGCATACTTCTATTCGTGTTCTTTTATCGTTAGTAGCCATAAATGACTTGTATCTTGAGCAGCTTGATGTTAAGACAGCTTTTCTCCATGGAGAACTTGAGGAGCAAATTTATATGAAACAGCCAGAGGGATTCATTATTGAAGGGAAGGAGGACCATGTTTGCCTGTTAAGAAAATCGCTTTATGGCTTGAAGCAGTCTCCTCGACAATGGTACAAGCGGTTTGACTCCTTTATGACAGGTCACGGATATTCAAGAAGCAAGCGTGACAGTTGCGTATATTTTAGGAAGCTTGATCAGGGATCTTTCATATATTTGTTGCTCTATGTCGATGATATGTTGATTGCTTCCGACGACATAGTTGAGATTAATAAGTTGAAGGCTTCATTAAAGGGTGAGTTTGAGATGAAAGATCTGGGTGCTGCTAAGAAAATTCTTGGTATGGAAATTAAGAGAGACAAGAATTCAGGACTTCTGCATTTATCACAAGAAAAATATATAGAGAAAATTCTAAAGCGTTTCGGTATGGCAGACGCAAAACCGGTGAGCACTCCTTTTGCGGCGCATTTCAAACTTTCGGCCGAGTTATCACCACAGTCCGATGATGATAGGGAGTACATGTCACATGTTCCATATTCTAGCGCTGTCGGGAGCATCATGTACGCCATGGTTTGCACACGACCGGACATCTCTTACGCAGTGAGCATGGTTAGCAGATATATGACCAATCCTGGTAAGGCTCATTGGCAAGCTGTTAAGTGGATTCTGAGATACTTACGAGGTACCACTAGCACTTGTTTGAAGTTTGGGAGGTGTAAGGATGGTGTGGTTGGATATGTTGATTCGGATTTCGCAGGTGATTTGGATAGGAGGAGATCACTTTCAGGATATATTTTCTCTATTGGAGGATGTGCAGTTAGTTGGAAAGCTTCATTACAACCCATTGTCGCCTTGTCCACGACCGAGGCGGAATATATTGCTATGACAGAGGGTGTGAAGGAAGCTATGTGGTTAAGAGGCTTATATGGAGAGCTTACTTCTTGTTGGGAGCCGACGATTGTTTATTCAGATAGTCAGAGTGCTATTCATTTGTCTAAAGATCAAATGTTTCATGATAGGACGAAGCACATCGATGTAAAGTTTCACTTTGTTCGGGATGTGATCGGAAAGCGCACAGTGACTGTTAAGAAAATTGGTACCGAGGACAATCCGGCGGACATGCTTACTAAGTCTCTTACAATTGCCAAGTTCAAACATTGTTTGGACTTGGTGGCAGTTAGCAGCATTTGAGGCCCTATGGGGCGTTTGGAGAAGACGGAGCACGGAGCATTAATGAGCATTAAGGTGAATTTCAAGTCAAGGTGGAGTTTTTTTGACAACCTCAACACAGCGGTTAAAGACTACAAATCAAACCAAGGTGGAGATTGTTATAATTTGGTTTAGATTTGTATTTATCTAAATTGAATTTAAATCCTAATCTAATTAGGATAATATGAGATTTAGATTGTTGGGTAAAACTAGAATTTAATTAGGAGTTTAATTAGACTACAAATCCTAATTAGATCTAGTTTTGAGGCATATATTATATATAGCATACCCGGCCACTTTAATGAAGCCGCAACTTTTAATTAGCCGAAGCGCTAATTAATTTAGGCCAACCAAGGAAGATACGTGTTGTTGGTGTTGGTACATACGACCATATTAATGAAGCCGGGATTTTAATTAGAGGCCATGCTCTAATTAATTTAGCAATCCAAGAGGAGAGAGGCCGTATTGGAGGAGCCATATGTTGCTAATGAAGCCGGCGATTAATTAAGAAATTGAAGCTCTAAGGTGAGGGTGTTCATACGATTGGATTCTTAGGAATCGTTAGGGTGGACACAAATTTTGATATTTCGGATTTATTTGGAGTTTCGGTTTTCTTGAGAGATATAATCTTTGTATTCTTCTTTTGACTTTAATACAAGTCGTTGCTCCGTCTTCGCCCGTGGATGTAGGCCGGTGGCTGAACCACGTAAAACTTGGTGTGCACTTTACTTTTCTTTTCTTACATTATTTTTCTCGGATCTATTTTTCGCCGTTTCGATCTAACAAGTTTGATCTAGAAACATGTAACTGGTCCAACTGTCCATAAAATAAAAAGGTAAATGCTAAATGTACACCCAATCGGTGTACATCTTACACCCCACCCATTTTAGGATGGGGTGAATTTTACTTATCACTTTGAAGTGATGGATGGAGAAGCCCCACCCTTGGATCGGTGGGGTGTAGGATCTACACCTATTTTTGGGTGTAGAGGTAGCAGAGCTCTATATATATATATATATATATATATATATATATATATATATAGAGAGAGAGAGAGAGAGAGAGAGAGAGAGAGAGAGAGAGAGAGCTAGACTAGAATGCTATTAATAGTATTAAGTCATTTGTGCTATTAAGTTTTTAATCTTTGAATTATAAGATGTGCGGTTGAGATAATAGTGGGCCTTTTGGTAGCTATTGATAGCATGACTTTATGACCATTGTATGCCTCTACGGTTTAGTGGGGATTGGTAGAATAGTAATAATCTAAAGATGAAAAAATTAATAGTAAATATTATTCATATACTATGGATAGTATCATAGGTGAATTCTATATATATATGCTGGGATACTATCAATAGTATATGATTAGTATATATTTATTATCAATTTTTTTTATTATTGATTATTACTATTTCACCAACCCCCACTAAATGGTATCGTTTGGTTCGAGTAGAAATAAGAATCGATTATTCTAAGAATAAGAGGTACAAATTTAGACATAAGCTGGAATTAAAGTAAATTTATATTTGAATGAGAATTTGGTTAGTATATGTTATAAAAAAAAAAAAAAAAAAAATGTTTAGATATATAAGGTGGAATAAGAAGTATAGTGGGTAGTTATAAATATAAAATGAAGATATTACCACTCTCGATCATTATATTTGAATTTAAATTTTTAAGTTTATATTTAAATTTTTAAATTTTAAATTTTAATTTTTAAATATAAATTTAAAATTTACGAAAAGTGAAAAGGCGAGAGAGATCTGTTTCAGGCAGCAGGGTGAGAATTGTTTTCAATCTTTAAAAAAATTTCAAAGTATAAAAATAGATATTCTTAGCCACCGCAATTACTAATACCAAATTAGGTCATAATCATATTGTTTACTCACAAGAGATAAGTTAGAGTAGGTAGCCAACATAATTCTATCTTTTTCATTAAAACTATGCATATTTTGTAGTTATTTTTTTTAAAAAAAAATCAAATTAAAATATAATAGTGTTATTAAATTGGGATAATTGCCTGTGTACCCCTGAAATATGAAGAAATATCTGATTTACCCCTCTTATTTTTTTCTTTCTAATATACCCCTCATACGTTCCACCGTTATTAAAAATACCCCTACCGTTTCCCTTTGTTAAGTTAACTAGGGTTAAACTAGAGTTAAATAATAATCGGAGTTGAAAACTATCAGATATACCTATTTTGCCCCGGTTTAGGGTTTAGGATTTAGGGTTTAGGATTTTTTAGGGTTTTAGGGTTTAGGGTTTAGGGTTTTAGGGTTTAGAGTTTAGGGTTTTTTAGGATTCTAGGGTTTAGGGTTTAGGGTTTTAGGGTTTAGGGTTTAGGATTTTTTAGGATTTTAGGGTTTAGGGTTTAGGGTTTTAGGGTTTTGGGTTTATGGTTTAGGGTTTAGGGTATATTTGAAAGTGTAAAATAATAATTACACACAGATAACGGCAGTTTCAAACGGTACACTAACAGAGTTTAACTTCAGGGGTATTTTGGAAAGAAGTTGGAACGTAAGAAGGGTAGTTTTAATATTAGCCTTCTAAGAGGGATAAATCTGAAAACAGGAAAATTTTTAGGGGTACTTAAGAAATTGCCACTATTAAATTTATATATATATATATATATATATATATATATATATATATATATATATATGTGGCTCTCAAATAACCAGGTGCTCCTAAAGACATATTTTTCCATTATTATTATTATTATTATTTAAGATTTGCTACTAATTAAATGGCTTATTTGTTCCATCATCATCAACTTTTGGAATGTAGACATGTAGTTTAGTGTAAAGCACTAAAATAAATAATAAGAACACCAAAAAGAAAAAGAAAAAAATAAAAGAGGAATGCTAGATGTACACCCCTTTAGGAGTATACATCCTACACCCCCACCTCATTCTAGAATGGGTATTATTTTACTCGTCACATCGAATACGAATGAATTTATCCCACCCCACCTCAGAATAAAATAAGATGTAAAATATACACCCTAAAAGAGTGTATATTTATATATACCCAAAATAAAATAAAGGTAATGATTCATATGGAAAGAGGTGAGAACCTAACAAAATGACTTTTTTTTTTTTCTTTTTTTTTGCCCCCCCACTGTTGTTGTTCTTGTTGTTGTTGTGTCAATGTTTTCATGAGAAGAGTTTTTCTTGGGAGGTGACAAAGAGATGACTCAACTCTCCCCCTTTCCAACAACCCAAAAGTGCTTTTTTCAACAGCAATTTGTTTTTTATTTTTTTATTTGGGTTTGTAGTGTGGCTTTTGGATGTGGCAGAAAGCTTCCCACTAATAAAAGCTTCTCAAGTGTCTCCATTGATCTTTCTTCCCCTTTTTTAACTTTTCACCGTAGTCATTGAGAATTAGGAGATTTCACTCAGACAAAAAAAAAAAAAAAAAAAAAAAAAAAAAAAAAAAAAAAAGTGTATTGAGATTTTGGTGAAATTGTTGGTGCTAATTATTAATTATAAAATTTTAAATTATTAAAAATATATAATTAATTTATTTAGAATGTACAGTTATAATATTTACTGGTCTCGATTATGAGTTTAGCCAATTTGTCTTCAACCTCTTCATGTCATTTCGAATTTGACTCGGCTCCCTTTAAGCTAACAATCTCTTCCCTTATGTTAGGATTTGGTTAGATTAATATTAATATTTAAATCTGTAAAAAATAAGTTTATTAAGATTTAAATATTAGTAGAAATTTATTTAGACTAGAATTTGGATGACTTTTTGATATAAACTATAAATATAACATAGATGGTATTATTTGGTGGTGGTGGTATGTTTTAGCTACACTCACGATGGTAGTAAAATTTAACCATACCCACGGTAGTGGTAAAATTTAACCACATTTATATGATATGGTGGGGGTTAGAATTTAGTCACAATTATATGACACGGTCAAGATGTTCATAATTTTGAATGTACGTACGGATGCGTTAAAAAAAAAAAAATAAATAAAAAAAATAAAAAAAAATAAAATCGGATTTAGAGTTTATAAAATTATTATAGAAAAAAAAAAAACTGCTATGATTTTATTATTATACTTATTTTAATAGTATATTTTATGTGATATTTTATAGAACAGTATTATTATAATTTTTAATAAAAATAAATAAATTGTTAGTGACTACTTAGAAACAAAAATTACTTGGGAATGAAACCCAAAATTGCCCATTTAAAATTATAGGATCCGTTGCCATGTGGGGGTTGGATCTCACATCTCGACGCACCCTACTAAAATATTCGTTTTTTAGCGGGTACAAATTAACTTTTTTTAGACCCGCTAATTAAAAAAATATAATATATATTAAAAAAATTACAAGAAAAAACTTAAAATATTCACTTCTTTTTTTTTTTTGATAAATTTTTAGTTTCTGAATTTAATGTTAAATTATTTTTTAAACTGTTGATTCTTCAATTAAAAACAATTTTTTAGATAAACCCAACCCACCATGGGTTTAGACAACCCAAGCTAGGTGGGTTTTTAGTATTAAAAATAAAATAAATTTATCTAAAATAAAATAATAAAAAAATTCAAAAATGTTAAAATTAAGAGTTTGAAAATTAATTTGACATTTGGTTTTAAAACTAAAAAATTATTTTAAAAACCTACTTTATTTTTTTTCTTCTTTTTATTATAGTTTCTATTTGAATTTTCTGAATTATTATAATCAAATCACATAACCTAATTTAGCTGACTAAATATTAACTCAGTCGCATATAAGTAATGTAACAGTATTATGATTAATAATACGACAATAATTAAAATACTATATTATTTTAATATCAGCAATATTTTAATATTTTGCTGAAAATAAAATATAAAAAAGAAATTTTCTGAGAGCTTAACTTCTTACAAATAATAATAATTTTTTATAATTTAAAATGATACTTCAAAAAAAGGTTCTGAATTAAAGTGTTAAATATAAAATATATAATGTGAGAATTCATTTTCATTATAAAAATTTAAAATTTTTGAACAAAAAATTATAATAAATTAAAATTTTAGGATCAAAATATCAAGGACATATATATGAGGACCAAAAGTTCAATTTAGCCAACCAAAAAAGTTACTGAAGTTTATTGCATTTCAGAGTTCCAGAGTATCACATACAACATTTTGGTGTGTTGTATTGTTAGCAGAAAGAAAGAAGGCTAAAATTCAGAAAAAAATTCTGTAAATATTCTTTTTTTTTATTTTTTTTCCTAATTTTTAAAAATTTATATTTTGTCCTCTCAAAATTTCAAAAATACTTTTAGAGAAATACGTCGAAATGATCAAATTTTCCTTATAATGCATGCATTCATGCTGTTTCAAAAGATATTTTCAATATAAATTAATATAAAATAGATAAGCATCAACTGAAATTTTGAGAGGATAAAATATAAATTTTTAAAAATCAAAAAAAATGAGTAAAAAAGTGAGTATCTACAGAAGAGTTCTCTGTATTTTAGCCCAGAAAAAAAAAAAAAAAAAAAAAAATGCTGACTACTGTTTCTTCTGGCAGGCCAATCTTAAAGGCACTGGAGGATCAGAATATGCACCCTCAGCAATGTGATCAAACACAAACTTGTTAGCAGCCTCAGTGTAGTGAATCCCATCCCAGCATATCCTCTTCGCGGGATCGTCGCACGACTTCCCGACCAAAACCTCGGTGTTGTTCACCGTCGTCTTCGAACCGCAGCCCGCGTGGTCGTCGTAGTTGTACTTCCCGCCGTGCCCGCAGCACGCCATAAGCGGGTGCTCGAATCCTTCAAAGGTCACAATTCCAATACTATCAGTAGTATTTATCTAATAACTTAAGATTTTGAAGTACAACGATTATTTCATATAATTTCACATGATATCGTAGCACTGTTCTTTAATAACTTAAGCTTTTAGAGTACAACGGTCACTTTTCCCTTCAAATGTGTTTAGATCTTACCGTACTTCTCGGCTTGGCTTATGAGCTCATACTTGACGGAGTAGACGTCGACGTAAGTAAACGCCGCGAGGGGGAGCTCGTCCCTGAGCTTAGCCACGGTTTCTTTGAGCTTCGCGTTGAAAAGCTGCGCGACCTCGTTGAAGGTCGCGCCGCACCCGACCTTGTCCTTTCGAGCGGCCACGTGCGGGACGCGAACTAGGACATACGCGAGGCAACCGAACGGGCCGGTGTTGTGGATCCAAAAGTTCCTTCCCCCTAGATAATATATGCTCTTGTGCACAAAAACAAAAATCTCACACACTATTCGATATTTCAAACAGCGTAGATCATTTCTGACGGTACAGAATCCACAATTAAAGCTCGATGGTAAATACGTACGGTATTAGGTGACTATGAAATATGAATTACCTTTATCGCATCGGTGAACTTGTCCAGGACATCGGGGATATACGCTTTAACATCCTTAGTTGTCATGTTGTAGAAGTAACCTGCAGTTAGGTCGTTTTGGCCGATGTCGAAAGTGTAGAGCGCGCGAGAGAAGTACTCCTCATTTGGTAACAAGTCCTTGTAGACTCCTGTCGCAAATAAAACCACATCACGAACGAAAGCGTAAGCATTTTACAGGAACATGTATGTAAAAAGATCCTTCGAGAAAGAATTCAAACTGCGGTTGACGAAGTAGTTTGAATCAGATAAAAGCACTGCTCACCATTTTTAGAAGCCACCACCTGAGACCTAGTCACGAACTGCGAAAACTGCCACGACTGTACATCTAAGGAGAAGGGGCTGAACCCACCGCTCTGGAACAGCGTCGTGTTCGCCCGTCTGATCGACGAGCCCGCAGTCGCGAAATTGGCTCCGTGCGAGAAGTTAGTCCCGATCGAGTTGAGATACGCGCTTAGAAAAGGAAGACCCAGGCTGCTTGCTGCATGCCCATGATCGAAAGTTAGTCAGAAACCGCGTTTTATACGAAGCATTAGGCATAAAATCTACATAAAGTACTTTCGAAAATTCGACATGCGAATGTGGATAGTACCTAAAGTGCTACGATTACAAATCAAATCGAGCCCACGCATTAATTGCATGCGCGGAATTCTTATTGTGGGAGTAAAAGCAAGCTCTGGATTCTATCTACTGATATCCATCTGTCTATCTGTCTGATTCATCGACAGACTTCGATGAGTAGATCTCCGCTAAAAATTCGATCATAAATCGACGACTAACTCAGAAATTGAACTGGCTGTCGGTAATCGACCTGAGTTAGATGCTGTGTTTTTAAGGAATACATCATCAAATCTTTTTCAGCCACTGGAGCTTCTACAGAAGAGCTTCTACAGAAGTGTTGCTCGAGCATTTGCAGAAGCCAACCCAAACCAAAACTACTGCACAAAATCTACCACTGTCTAAAGTTTATAGATTGTCCATGAGTTGATGCAAAGCCTAATTCCCCAACACTATTTTATTGGCTATTTATTTATGGCTTATAAATAGGTCCAACCTTCTTGCCCCGTGACAATAGATTCAGAAGACTAATAAGGTAAGTTGGGTGAGCCCAATAAGTTGAGTGAGCTACCCTAATGGCAAGAGCCCCAACAATAGACCCAACACCCAACGTCCAAGTGGATTGAGTTCGGTAGATGCTGTGTTCGTAGGCTTTAAGTGAATTGATTGCATATTGCTAACAACTTAAGCTTTTGGGATTAATAATTAGCGTAAACGATCTGACAAGTAATATCAGAGCTAGTGGCACGGGTTTGATTCCCATACGATCCAACTTTCTGTCCCGTGATAATAAACTCAGAAGACTAATAAGTTGGATGAAGCTGCGGTCCACAATAGACCATAATAGCAAGAGACCCAACAATAGATCCAACGTCCAGATGAATTGAGTCCATATCAAGACCTGCAGGCGCTGTATCTGTACGCTTTAAGTGAATTGATTGCGTATTTCTAACAGTTCAAGCTTTCGAAATTAATGATTCGCGTCAAAGATCCGACATACTCTGCAAGCCCTTACCCTACCATCACTGAAGATTAATTAAGAGCTCAAACACTTCTACCTGTGGGCCACTAATTAAACTCTCCCAAAAAGCCCCACCCAATTAAAGATGCAACTAATAAAAGCTAGTTTTTTTTTTTTTTTTTTTTTTTTTTTTATTTTTTCATAAAAAGGAAATAATAGATGCTCCTCCACTAGCTCTGTCTCATGAGCCATGACAATGAACTCAGAGGCCACAGTGTAGTCACATGGATGTGTCTTGTACCAGTCAAAAAATTAAGATCCCTGTCCTTTTATGTACCAGTCAAAAAAATTAAGAGCCCTGTCCTTTTTTATAGGCTTTGGCTTTTGCAGCAGCTAATGTCCCATTTAGTCTTATTAAAAAAATATTTTTTTAATCTATTTTTTTTAATTTAGTTTTATTTGTATAGATTAGAAAAAACAAAACTTAATAATATTAAAAAAAAATATATAATATAAAGTAATATAATTATATTCTAAATATAAATAAATATATTATTATTATTATTATTATATATTTGATATGATTAAATAGCTAACATAACTATATACTAAATATAATATTAATATTAATAAAAATAATATGACTATATATTAATAAAAATAAAAATAATATAACTATACATTATATATATATAAAGTGGAGCAGGAGAGAAGAGAGAAAAAAAAATAATTTCTCTCTACTAACCATTATATAAACTCACATAACTATTATTAAATTATTTTTTTTTCTAATCCACTCAAATAAGAATTAAAAAAGAAAAGACCAAATTAGAAATATTTTTTCCAATAAAATTATATATATATATATATATATATATATATATATATCCAACCACCACCCATAAATGCATAGATATATAATGAAAGAGCAATGATACAAGTGCACAGACTACAATTAGGAATGTGCTCCCCAAGTGCAACTATTTTAATGCTCTGAAAATTTTGAAATTATTTTAGACCAAGAATTTAAATGTCCGTCCACACGAGTGGATGAGTTGTATCTATCGTGCTGTATTATGCCAACAAAATATCGATACGGCACAACTCAAAATCATCTTTTCTTTAAATTAATAAATAATTTTTTAAATAAAATTTAAAAATTTTATTAAAAATATATAATAAGCAATTAAAATATTTTATTCATATATATATATATATATATATATATATATATATATAGAGAGTACGGTTAGAATACTATCGATAGCACTAAGTAATTAGTACTATCAAATTTTCAACCGTTGGATGAAAAAATATACGGTTGGAATTATAGTGGTCCCCTAAAATTTTTACTATTCAATCAATCACCTAGTAAATCCTAGGGGACCACCGTCATCTTAACTACATATTTTTTAATCCAGAGGCTAAAAATTTAATAGCACCAATGACTTGGTGCTATCGATAGTATTCCAGTCTAATTATATATATATATATATATATATATATATATATATATATATATAGGCATATATGTGTATTTTTTGTGACCGTCACGTATCGACACTGTGTGACACACATCAATTTAGTTGAAAATATGAAGCAACTAAATTTCGAACTCAAAACCTCGAATACCAACTACTAAATGCTTTGCCAATTGCACTAGAAATAGTCGATCAATATTTTTGAGAGATCAAGAGTTATTCTATAGAAGAGGACTAAGGTGATGTTATTCAAAAGAATAAATCTAGTAGAAAACGGCCCACGACCAGCCTTAACACGTTCACTCACGTGCGCTATAAAATTATACCACGCGTACTGAATAAAAAGATAATAAAAGAGAGATGAACAAAATAGTGAACTCGATTACTAGTCATAACATGTCAAACGTGAAAATAAATCGAAATTTAGAACCAGCTCGATTCTGATATCATATTGTTCAAATAAGAAATAGTGCACAAAGTTTCAAATGTTTTGGAATTTCAACAAGTACAACTTTAATAGGACTCATAGGTTTTGGAATTTCAAAAAGTACAAGGGCCAAGATAAGATTGAGACTTACATCAATCTTACACTCTAATCTTTGAAAGGCCAAACTACTTTAATCACTAATCAACTTCTAAACAAATCAAAAAAGAGTTTCCAAACCCTTTAGATTATGGAAAATCAAAACCATAAAAGTATCATTTTATGCAATAAAAAGTCAAAAAAAATATAAATACTCTTTCAATATAAAGAAATAGTACCTACTTCATTTATTATTATTATTATTATTATTTTAAAAATAAACTCAAAAATATTAGATGTGGAACTTAAAACTACAAATATTAATATCGATAAACCCGCCCTACCGCAAGTGGTAAAAAATTTAATGATTGATATATAATATCTTAAGTTCTAAATTTAATTGCTTCACATTATTTAGCAAAATAAACAAAATAAATATCATATTATATTTCTCTCCGAGATAAAAAATTATAAATACTTTTCATAAAAATATTAAAAATATTTTTAAATTTTTAAATATTTTATCGTACAAAAAGTAATACTTTCTGTTATCGCAATAACAAGTATAAGCATCAAAGCATATGCGTTTGGAGAGATAGAAATGAAAAGACTGCAGGCACGCACAGATGAAGTCGACGACGAGGCGGCCGTCGCAGTAGCGGCCGACGGGCGCGCCGAAGAAGTTCTCGCCGTTGGGCGGCGGCGCCTGCCCGAAGGCCGCCGACAGCCCGCCGGTGTCCGAGTTCGAGTCGCCGAAGTTGAACACCGCCGGAAACTCGCACGCCGGCTCCGCCCCCTTCGCCTCCTTTGCAACGGCTACCATCATCATCAGAATTAATACCCAAATTATAATTAATTTTTTATTAAAAGATAATAATAATAAAGATGGTGAGTAGCGAAGAGGAGCCATTCTCTCAAGAGGTAGTGAGAGAAAAAAAGATAAGAAAAAAAGGAGTGAGGAAAAAGAGTGAGAGAGTAAATGAAAGTGAGAGGATGAGAGAGAGATGTAGAGATATGAGTGGAGTGGAGTGGAGTGGCGTGAATTTATGGGCCGTAGCTGACGGACTGACTGGCCTGACGTACGACGTTTGGCAGCTAATGGTGTGACTCGGTGCTGCCGGCTAAGGGTCTCCTTCAGAAATCTCTACATTTGAAAATGATTAATACTTTGTGTACATTTTATTTGAGATGTACATTTTACATTTTATTTATTTTAAAATGGAATAAAATTTATTCGTCATTTCGAAATGACGAATGGATAAATCCTCATTTTAGAATAAACTAGATGTAAAATTGATGTACACCCCAAATAGGATGTACATGTAGCATAGCCTAGAGTAATGCTACATGTACACCCCAAAAGGGGGTACATCCTACCTTCTTCATCCATCACTTCGAAATGATGGATAAAATTTATTCTATTCTAAAATAGATGGGATGTACGATATACACTCAAAAATAAATATACATATATTTTTCTTGAAAATATTATAGGACGATTTTGTTGCCGATTAATTTAAAAATTAATTTTATTCATTTTCACCTAATGTCGAGTATAAATTTTGTCGCTAATCAACAAAGATACAAACGGGGCAGATCTCGAGACCCCGCCCCCTCACATCAGAAACAAAATTATTTGTTAATTATTAATTTTAAAAATTTAAAATTTTTAAAATATATAATCAATTTACTTAAAGCGTATAAATACAGCGTTCACAGATCTCCACTAGATTCAACATATCTGAACTTTAGATTTATTGTTGGGTCTCTTGCCGTTAGATTTATTGCCGACCGCAGTCCTACTAAATTTATTAGACTCAGCTAACACAATTTATTAATCTTTTGAAACTATTGTCATGAAAAAAAAAATTAAACATATTTTTAATTCATAAATAAATAGCCAACAATTTTCATCCCAATATCGTGTGGGAATCGAATCCGTGTGTATATAAATATTTGATATTATATTTAAATTTATATTTTAAAAATTTAGATTTAATGTAATATATTTTGAAATATTGTAAAGTGAAAAAGAGAAATAATTGTTTCAGATTTAACTTTTTTTAGTTCAGATTCGAATTCGAATTTAGATTTCGAATTTGATAGTCGAATTCGGATTCGGAGTTTTAAAAATTCGATCCGAATCCGAGGCATCTTAGTTGAAATAAATATCTCTATTTATTGTCCGAATCCGTATAATAGTTCCCACTTACCGTCCCATTTGGGCGGGAGCTCCGTTAACCCGAATCCGTATGAAAGCACATAATCAATTCTATATAAAGAGAATCCTGGGCAATTGATTGCAGCGGGTACCATAAATGATGCTAAACTATGCTTCCTACTAAAACCATAAATAATGCTACACTTTTGGAAAATCAGTTTTTTCGCCTTAAAATTATTTTGTACTGTGCTTAAATATTGCACATCTAAGCCAGTCTTTTCGAGTCCTTTATCACGGATGCGCCCTCGGATTTAAACAGCAAGATCTTAACTCCAGCATTAACCAAGCATGCTCCTCTACGAGCCTGACTGCTTGGCGCCGCGCCTTACGACGAACCCCTCGTCGAACTCTGTGAGTTTCAAATAAGCAACCCCGCCAACGAGGTTGGCCACCAAGCCAAGCATATTCCGCCCAGCCGGACAAATTCTTCTCGAAAGTGCTGCTTAGCCGAATGTCCCTTTGCCTCCAAAGCTAGCATCCAGGACAATACAAGTTCTCTCAACTTAGCCTCTTCGAATGGGCCCGAGCGAGCTGTCCTTGTGCGTTCCGCTCGTCTACTTAACCGAGCAATCTGTCCCACGCGTCTCGCCCGTCCGCCAGCCCATTGCCTTGCCAAGACGCCTCATGCTCCTCAATTTCCACCACGGAATCTATAATCGAGTCGGGCCTGTCCCGTTCCGCCGCCCACCTAGTCCCGTCATCGTTGCTAATTGAAAATAACACATATATTCAAGTTCATTTTTATAAGAACAAAATATATAAAACATTAAAAATGTTTAGAAATAGTACAAAAAGTAGTTGATGTTAATTTAATAGAAGCCCAAGTGAATATATCTTATAGGCTTATTTTTAATTTTTCATACTATATGTCCAAGCTTCTTCTACCTAAAACATTATATTTATTAATAGTGTACAAATTGGAAAGAAAATAATAATTTAATAATAATATCTTTGAGAAATGAAAATAAATTTAAAGTATTGAGGTGATAAGAAAACAATATAGCTCAATAGAATCTTCAAAAAATAAAAAATAGAAGAGAAAATGCTACAATATAGTAAACCAAAAATATAAAATTTATAGTGTAGTAGGACGCAATTAAAGCTCATGTAACCAATAAAAAAAAAAACTCAACATATTTTTTATGATATTTTTTTACAGTATAAATATAACAATTCGGCCCAAAATATTTAAACTCATGTGGGACCACTTTGGTGTCACAAATTTTTATCGTCTAGGCCTGACGTTCTCGTCAGTCTAAATATATACACGACTCAAAATCACAAGGTGATGTGAGACTTATCTCGCTAAACTTGTCATTCCGATCTATCATAGTCTGTCATCTTGTCATTCAAATTCTGGCTCAGCCGAACTCGTCACACACTTCCGACTGGTGATTGGCTCTTATACCAAATATAACGATCCGGTCCACTAGAATAATAATTCGTTGGGTACGAATCACCTGCCTAAAATATTTAAATCTAATTATTAGTACGATCTCTTATAAATTCAATCACAAATTTATTTTTATGCCTATTTAGACTATTGGAGTGTTACAATAAAATATGTTATAAACTTATATGCTATTAAGAGCCATCAATACAAACTTTCTGCAATGTCAAACAAAGTCTACATTAAGATTCACTTTAGCATCATCAAAAGCTCCAATGTGGAGTTCATGTAGTAAAACTACTAAACCTTAGCAAATACTACAACCCTCCACTTCTACGGATGCAAATCGATTCGGATTATTGGAGCATCCGCACCAATCTGTCTAAAATAGGATGGCAAGTGGGAGTTAAAAATTTTAAAAAATATAACCTTCTCCGAATCTGCTTTAATTTGTCAAAAAAAAAATAAAGGCGAGAGACTAATTTTTTTTTTCTTATTTATCAAAATTTTGCTTATATATTATCCAGCATAAAGTGATAAAAGAAAATTAAAAATATCATAATTCTTAATTCATTTCGAATATGATCCGATACGAAATAAAGCAGAATGTCACAAATATAATTTTTTTTTTTTTTTTTTGGATGCAAATACTCAAATTCTAAAAAAATTACAGAGATTTTGTCTGCGTCTTATAGATGCATCTTAATAAATTTTGAGATTAGGACATAAATGTTAAAAGATTAAGAATCTCTTATGAATTATGGAATTAGAAATAAATATAGTTTCTTATTAGGAGCTCGTAGTTTTTTTTTTTTAACGTGTAATTTTGCATGAATAACGTACGCGTGTAATCTCTATTTTCAAATTTTAGAGACAGATTCACTCACCAGCGCCAGCGCCGCACAGATTTGATAAGCGATTTCATATCCCCAATCATCTCCCGTCTTTCTCTCTCACGGTTTGCTTCAAACATTTCATAGTTAAACCCTAAACCCTAACCATAAACCCTAGAAAAAAAAAAAAAAAAAACCCTAAAAATGCTCCCTTCTTCGTCGTCGTCGTCTTCCTCCCTCCTCCGCCACCTCCGCCACCGCCACCACCTCCTCGCTTCTCCTCCCTCTCCATCTCCCCCGATCCCCTTCCTCCCACAGCCCCACCACTCACCCAAGAATCCCTCATCTACGCCCTGAGGAAGCTCTCCAAATCCCCCAACCAGGCCCTCTCCTTCTTCCGCGGCGTCGCCTCCGACCCCTCCTCCACCTTCGTCCCCGCCGCCCCCGCCCACAACCTCATGCTCCGCATCCTCGCCCGCCCCGAATCCCTCCCCCAGTTCTGGACTTCCTCTCCTCCATGTCCGGCTCCGGCCACTCCCTCGACCACGGCACCTTCCTCTCCCTCCTCGCCTCCTTCAAGCACGCCGACTTGGCCTCCGACCGCTCCGCCCTCGCCCAGTTCTACTCCCGCTCCGCCCTCCTCTCCGCCTCCGACGCCGCCCTCCGATCCACCCTCCACGCCATCTCCTCCTCCTCCTCCTCCGATGGCTGTTGGACCGACGAAATCGAATCCAATTTGGACGCGACGAATCCCCCGTTGTCCGAGGATTTCGTCGCGAAGATCCTCAGAGAGCTCCGCGATCGCCCCCTCACCGCTCTGGGCTTCTTCCGCTGGGCCGGGAACCGCCCCGGGTACGCGCACGGCACGGTCGCCTACAATGCCATGGCCCGCGCCCTCGGCCGCGGGGAATCCATCGAGCAATTTTGGATTTTGATCGAGGAAATGAAGCGAGACTCGCACGACATGGACATCGACACCTACGTCAAGCTCTCGCGGCAGTTCCAGAAGTGCTGGATGATGAAGGAGGCCGTGGAGCTCTACGAGCGCATGATGGACGGGCCGTACAAGCCGGCCGTGCAGGATTGCAGCATTCTTTTGCGGCACATCGCGATGGCCGGCGCCCCGGATCTCGAGTTGGTTTATAGGGTGGTGAGGAAGTACGAATCCGCAGGGTATTCTCTTTCGAAGGCTGTGTACGATGGGATTCACCGGTCTCTGACGAGCAACGGGAGGTTCGGTGAGGCCGAGGAGATAGTGACGAAGATGCGGAGCGAAGGATTCGAGCCAGATAACATCACTTATAGCCAGTTGGTGTATGGGCTCTGCAAGGCTCGGAGATTCGAGGATGCGTATAAGGTGTTCGACGAAATGGAGGCCGCTGGATGTGTTCCGGATCTTAAGACTTGGACAGTATTGATTCAGGGGCATTGCACTGCCGGAGAGGTGGATCAGGGATTGGAGTGTTTGGCGAGGATGATAGAGAATTGTTGCGAGGCGGATGCCGACGTTTTGGATATCTTGGTTAAAGGGTTGTGTGGTAAAAACAAGGCGGAAGGCGCTTACAATTTGTTCAATGAGATGGTTGAGAGAGCTCGTCTGCGTCCTTGGCAAGCGACGTATAAGCATTTGATTAGTGAGCTATTGAAAGTGAGAATGCTCGAAGAGGCATTGAAGCTTTTGGGTTCGATGAAAAAGCAAAACTTTCCGCCTTTTCCGGATCCGTTCCCTCCTTATATAGCCAAGTTTGGGACGATCGAGGATGCACGGGTGTTTCTGAAAGCTCTGACGGTGAATAATTATCCATCATCGGCGGCTTATTTAAATGTATTCAAAGCCTTCTTTGACGAAGGGAGGTATTCGGAGGCGCAGGATTTGCTTTTCAAGTGCCCGCACCATATTCGTAAGCACGCCGATATTTGTAAGCTGTTTGGTTCCATTAAACCTGAGAACACCTCTTGATCATATATTGCTTTTCCCTGTATTTCAAAATTATGTTGTGATTTCTAAGATCACAATTATGAATTTAGGATTATCTATATTCTGGTCTAATCGGTTTCGTAACATGTTAATTGTTGATCAATATATTTATATTATGTTCACAGTTTTTTGTATATCACTTCTTTAGGTGTTGTAACGCAGGATTCTTGTCTAAGTGATATGGGAACAAAATTCTTATGTTCTTGAGTTTAAGTTCTCTGATGAAAATAACATACAAATTCAAGTTTATGTATCGCAGTTGTTTTGGGGCTTGATAACAGGTTCAGCGTTCTTCTTTTATTACAGGTTTGTTAGTTTCTAGTTTCAGTTGAATTGAATAATCTTCTATACAGAAGAGATCATAAACTTTATACTTTAGTTGATCTTATGATTTAATTGATATGATGGGGAAGCTTTTTTTTTTTCCCCTAGATGATCATGCAATCTACATATTAATGCATGTCTTTGAATTCAAATTTGTAATTTTCCTCTTTAAGAAGAACCGGATAGAATATCTCCTTGGAGGTAATTTTGGGGAAACCTAAAACGTCCATGGGAGACAAAAGTGGATGAAAATATTCGCCTACAAGGGCTAGAAAACTTCAATTACATGGTTTAAGTTTGGTTCTAACTTTTGATTAAGCTAATCACGTGGTTGAAGTTGTCGTAATATGGTAGTTCCAGGAAGCGCTATATATGAGGTGTAGAACTCAGGCGGGCTTTTATCCCTCTCCGAGTTACCAATCTCTCATTCTATATAGTTTTTTTTTTTTTCCTACGCACCATAATATGCCTAGAAGGATGTTTTGTGGCCTACCACCATACTGACTGGTTGCACAGTTTTCCTTGGAGAGGGATGTCGAGTTGTCATCCCTAGCAATTGGTCTCAGAGCAAAACTTTTAGGATATGAAGGTTGGTATTATTGATGATTCAAAGTTCGATGGTTTGTTAAGAGAAAAGATTGTGGAGATTCTGTTGCTGTAAAATAATTCTAACCTGATGAGGTGGATGGAATAGGAGATTATTTGATAGATCAAGGAATTTTCGGAGTAGAGACCCGAGACCGAAAAGGAATTATAAATTCTGATGAATTTGTTTCTAGTGTTCTACTGGTTCTGTTTTTTAAGGTAGGAATATTGCTTCTTCGATATTTTGCAAAAGGATTACCTAGAGAAATCAAAATCCTTTTGTTTTACTTTGTATCAACCACTTGATCTAAAAAATATCCTGGAGATTATCTAAAGTGCACAAACAGCTAAGGAGGCATGGAATCTGTTGAAGGCAATTGACTCTGGAGATCACAATGTACGATAAGTTGCAGTAACAGAAGAAGCTATGGTAATGGATCATGGATACAGTAAAAACTCAAAAAACAAACGATAATGTGAAATTCACTAGGATGCTAAAATATATTCGACAATTAGTTGATGATGATGATCGGTATTGTTGACTACGAGACAATTTGATGCAGAAGATGGAACAAAGAGAAGATAAACATAATTCAGTTGGCTTCTTATTTTCCTTAGACAACATTTTTACCACAATGCCACAGTTATATTCTATTACATAAGATTTATATAGCTAGAGAGATATATCTCTAGTATATTGTAGCATAGTGGGGATACATCAAACAGATTGTATATAGATTCCATTCAATTGTTCTCTAAGCCTGTGACTTCGATGACATGAGCTTCTGGAGGTTAAAGTACGCGTGCTTGCGCTTGATGAAATTGCTAGCCTCGATGTCGATGTTCTCCTCGTAAGCTGCATTCTTGGCGGGTTCGCGGCTCACCTTCTTTTCTTCCCGCTCAGCCCGACCACGATGGCCGGTGGCAAAGCCGACCCCCGCATCGCGTGCTACTGTTTCATAGGTATACTTTGCCTTTTCTATGTAAACCTTCTGAAGGTTCGGGGAGCAAAGCTCTTCATATGTGTAATTCATTGAATCATTTGCAGGGTAATCAATGGTGGGTGGGAGGCTATTATCCTCAAACTGGACGTGCTTTCGTCGGATGCGGTTGATTTTGAGAGAATGCATCTCCTAATTAGGCTTCTGTGGGAAATGCTTTAGGCTTTGTAAGTATTCCGACTTCTTAATCCCCTTTTATAGGCCAAGTAAGTTATTTGGAGATGATGACTTTGCATCTTTCTTTCGTCGATGTCACGAATCTTTTTCACTTTTCCTTTTTCTGCTTCAATCACGAAAGCATCCGATTCTTTTGAAAGACATAACAATGTAGCAGCTGCCCTTTTTGAATAGATTTCTTCTTGGTAGAGCATTTATTCTCAATTTGATCAGCACTTACATGTTCTTCATAATATTTTGAATCATAACCAATCACATTCGGCGAATAAGAAACCTGTACCTTTTCACATTCTTTGGATTGATAACATTAGGAAGCACTCTTTACGAAAAGTAGATTCATGTACGACTATTACAAGTAGAAAGTTTGTTTAATGCACGTGTTTTGTATGCGGCGATTTCAAGTTGTCATTCTTGAAGTTCTTATTGATTTTGGAAATTTTGTACCTACTTGGCCTGTCTTCTGAAATAGCTTTTTATTCGATAAGAGCTTTCGATGG
>CM054943.1:486155-672967 GCA_029168755.2 Tillandsia fasciculata | reverse complement strand
ACAGTTTTTTGTATATCACTTCTTTAGGTGTTGTAACTCAGGATTCTTGTCTAAGTGATATGGGAACAAAATTCTTATGTTCTTGAGTTTAAGTTCTCTGATGAAAATAACATACAAATTCAAGTTTATGTATCGCAGTTGTTTTGGGGCTTGATAACAGGTTCAGCGTTCTTCTTTTATTACAGGTTTGTTAGTTTTCTAGTTTCAGTTGAATTGAATAATCTTCTATACATAAGAGATCATAAACTTTATACTTTAGTGATCTTATGATTTAATTGATATGATGGGGAAGCTTTTTTTTTTCCCCTAGATGATCATGCAATCTACATTAATGCATGTCTTTGAATTCAAATTTGTAATTTTCCTCTTTAAGAAGAACCGGATAGAATATCTCCTTGGAGGTAATTTTGGGGAAACCTAAAACGTCCATGGGAGACAAAAGTGGATGAAAATATTCGCCTACAAGGGCTAGAAAACTACAATTACATGGTTTAAGTTTGGTTCTAACTTTTGATTAAGCTAATCACGTGGTTGAAGTTGTCGTAATATGGTAGTTCCAGGAAGCGCTATATATGAGGTGTAGAACTCAGGCAGGCTTTTATCCCTCTCCGAGTTACCAATCTCTCATTCATATATAGTTTTTTTTTTTTTCCTACGCACCATAATATGTCTAGAAGGATGTTTTGTGGCCTACCACCATACTGACTGGTTGCACAGTTTTCCTTGGAGAGGAATGTCGAGTTGCCATCCCTAGCAATTGGTCTCAGAGCAAAACTTCTAGGATATGAAGGTTGGTATTATTGATGATTCAAAGTTCGATGGTTTGTTAAGAGAAAAGATTGTGGAGATTCTGTTGCTGTAAAATAATTCTAACCTGATGAGGTGGATGGAATAGGAGATTATTTGATAGATAAAGACATTTTCGGAGTAGAGACCCGAGACCGAAAAGGAATTATAAATTCTGATGAATTTGTTTCTAGTGTTCTACTGGTTCTGTTTTTTAAGGTAGGAATATTGCTTCTTCGATATTTTGCAAAAGGATTACCTAGAGAAATCAAAATCCTTTTGTTTTACTTTGTATCAACCACTTGATCTAAAAAATATCCTGGAGATTATCTAAAGTGCACAAACAGCTAAGGAGGCATGGAATCTGTTGAAGGCAATTGACTCTGGAGATCACAATGTACGATAAGTTGCAGTAACAGAAGAAGCTATGGTAATGGATCATGGATACAGTAAAAACTCAAAAAGCAAACGATAATGTGAAATTCACTAGGATGCTAAAATATATTCGACAATTAGTTGATGATGATGATCGGTATTGTTGACTACGAGACAATTTGATGCAGAAGATGGACACAAAGAGAAGATAAACATAATTCAGTTGGCTTCTTATTTTCCTTAGACAACATTTTTACC
Source organism: Tillandsia fasciculata (assembly GCA_029168755.2). Classification (NCBI taxonomy): domain Eukaryota; kingdom Viridiplantae; phylum Streptophyta; class Magnoliopsida; order Poales; family Bromeliaceae; genus Tillandsia; species Tillandsia fasciculata. The sequence continues at coordinate 671,548 of CM054943.1, read as the reverse complement.
ACAATGCCACAGTTATATTCTATTACATAAGATTTATATAGCTAGAGAGATATATCTCTAGTATATTGTAGCATAGTGGGGATACATCAAACAGGTTGTATATAGATTCCATTCAATTGTTCTCTAAGCCTGCGACTTCGATGACATGAGCTTCTGGAGGTTAAAGTACGCGTGCTTGCGCTTGATGAAATTGCTAGCCTCGATGTCGATGTTCTCCTCGTAAGCTGCATTCTTGGCGGGTTCGCCGCTCACCTTCTTTTCTTCCTGCTCAGCCCGACCACGATGGTCGGTGGCAAAGCCGACCCCCGCATCGCGTGCTACTGTTTCATAGGTATACTTTGCCTTTTCTATGTAAACCTTCTGAAGGTTCGGGGAGCGAAGCTCTTCATATGTGTAATTCATTGAATCATTTGCAGGGTTATCAATGGTGGGTGGGAGGCTATTATCCTCAAACTGGACGTGCTTTCGTCGGATGCGGTTGATTTTGAGAGAATGCATCTCCTAATTAGGCTTCTGTGGGAAATGCTTTAGGCTTTGTAAGTATTCCGACTTCTTAATCCCCTTTTATAGGCCAAGTAAGTTATTTGGAGATGATGACTTTGCATCTTTCTTTCGTCGATGTCATGAATCTTTTTCGCTTTTCCTTTTTCTTCTTCAATCACGAAAGCATCCGATTCTTTTGAAAGACATAACAATGTAGCAGCTGCCCTTTTTGAATAGATTTCTTCTTGGTAGAGCATTTATTCTCAATTTGATCAGCACTTACATGTTCTTCATAATATTTTGAATCATAACCAATCACATTCGGTGAATAAGAAACCCGTACCTTTTCGCATTCTTTGGATTGATAACATTAGGAAGCACTCTTTACGAAAAGTAGATTCATGTACGATTATTACAAGTAGAAAGTTTGTTTAATGCACGTGTTTTGTATGCGCAAGGAATCTCTCTTTTTTCCGGCGATTTCAAGTTGTCATTCTTGAAGTTCTTATTGATTTTGGAAATTTTGTACCTACTTGGCCTGTCTTCTGAAATAGCTTTTTTATTCGATAAGAGCTTTCGATGGGGTGAGATTGAAAGCTTTTTGATGAGAGATTTTAGTAAAACTGCAGTTGATAAGTGCTTCCAAAATATCTACGCAAAAAGCACTTTTTTGAAGAGAGATTTTAGCAAAACTGCTTCTCAGGCCAAGAATATGGTCTATGGAAAATAAGAAATGAAGCTCCCCTTGTAACAAACCAAGAAACTCAATCAACTCACTTTGCTTTTTTTTAGCTAATTTCGTCTTTCGAATTGTTTTGGCATCGAGTCATTTCGCGATCACTCGTTTTCGTTTCAAGTTTGATTGAGTTGTTTTGTTTTTCAAGTTGGTTCGAATTCAATTTGTTCGAGTTTTCCGAGTTTAGTTGAGTAGAATTTGCCTTTTCATTTGTTTCATGAAGGAATTTAGTTTGAAAGGGAGGTTTTTGAAGGTGATGTGTGTAATTGCAATGGTATATATTTGCATGAAATTTAGGTATTTTCAAGGGCAAATGTGAAAATTTGAATTTTGAAAATTTCTAATTTTATGTGAGTTACAAGTTGATAACTCACATAATCAATATATATTTTACAAATTATGGTTGTAACACATTTTCTTTTTCTTTTCTTTTTTTTATTAAAACCTATTTATTGAAAACTAAATTTATCTACAGGGCTAAACTCTTGCTTCAAAATAGTCTCAAAATCAAATGTAATTTTTTTTTTTTTTTTTTTTTTTTTTTTTTTTTTTTTTTTTTTTTTTTTTGGTATTCTGTGAAAAATCTACGCGGGCACGGGCCTGAATTTCTCGCCCGAATCCGAATCTGAAAATATCGAATCACGGGCCGAAATCGGGCATGGGCCCAACCACACTAGAGACCTTTATTATTATTATTATTATTATTATTATTATTATCTAACATACGTTGATGTTTGAATTGTATAATCATACACAAATAAAAGATAAATAAAAGATATTTATTGAGTATTTCATTAGTTTTTAGTTTCTACGAGTCCTGAGTGTGTGTAATAGATGTAATTCTTTTTATAATTTTGAATATAAAATTTATATAATGTAACGATCCGGCCTACTAGTAATAATAATTCGTTGGGCTCAAACCAAAGTCCAAAATATTTAATCTTATTTATTATTATCCATGTCTCTTATATATCCAATCATAACTCTATTTTCATCCGATGTGAGATTATTGCGATGTCACAAACTCCCTCCATTTAGGTTTTACATCTTCGTCAACCCAAACACCACACGCACTGCCTAAGATCATCAGGCGATGTGAGACTTGTCTCGCTAGTCTTGTCATCTAGACTCAGCCCTCGTCGAGACTCCTCACACACTTTCCACTGGTGATTGGTTCTGATACCAATTGTAACGATCTGACTCACTAGTAATAATAACTCGTTGAGTCTAAATTTTAATTCAAAATGTTTAAGTCTGGTTATTATTATTAGTGTCCATATTTCTTATATATTCAATCATAACTCCATTTTCATCCTATGTGAGACTATTGGAGTGTCATATTTACGTTTCAAATTGAATCTCATTTTCAAATTCTATAACTCACTCTTTAACTTCTAAAAATAGTAATAGTAAAAGGTAGCATGGGCATTGGTGGATATTCACTCCTCCAGGATTATATTTATGTGAAAATTAGCATTTTGTTTACTAGCACACATGCTAAACAAAACCCTAATTTCTTTAAGAAACACTTTAGGGCATCCCTATGGGAAACATTTGTTGCTTTCATGGCCAGACTCAAAGCAAGGCATGTTATATTAATTTGTCATTTAGTGATGACTTTGTCCTTTTTCTCACCCCCAAAACCCCACCAAGAGAAAAAAAAAAAAAGAAAAAAAAAAGGAAAATAATTATTGTAATGTTGATTAGATCAAATAGATCCTAAAGCATAAAAGAAACATACAACTAGTAATTTTTAATTGGTCCTATTACAAAAGCACTTTGGAACAAGCTCCATCTTTCCAAACAGGATCTTATTTAGGGCACTCCTATAAGAAACATATGTTGCTTCCTTGGCCAAACTTAATAAAAGGCATCTTATGCTTGTCACTTTGCATTTATTCTGCCTTTCCACAACTTTCTATTAAAAAGAAATGTTAGGTTACTAGTCCATCTATCAAACTATCTAACAAAACCTCCTTTTAAATAATAGTAATTTGTTTTTTTTTATTTTTTGTTTAGAGAGAGAGAGAGAGAGAGAGAGAGAGAGAGAGAGAGTGGTAGCATGCTAATCCCTTCATTCATTTTTTTGAAATAAACTTAGTTAAAAATTTAGCGGAAAGCCTAATTGCTTCACAATTTTTACTGAGTTTATTTTTTTTTTTCTTAAAAAAAATGAATAACCTGCTATTTTTCTCTTTCTTAGTAAAAAGAAACCTCCTAATTGTCATTTTTTTTTTTTTTTTTTTCCTCCAGTTTTCTTTGGGTTGGTCAACAATCAAAGACCTATAAGCATTAGAGAAATTATCTTCTAAGCCTTGCCTACCATGTCATCTGGATCTTTTCAGCGAATCTGTCATCTATTTCATCTTTATCAAAAAGTCGTGATCTTTTTCAAATTTTCTTTGCTTTTAGGATCGTGAGAACTGCAAATAGATTTGCGATAATAAATTGTAAATTGTGAGGTAGTGCATGACTAATTTGGTGGACTAGGTCCAAGCAAACTCCTTGTGGCATCATGGTCACATAATTTGGTGTTTTGTGTAGTTATTAGTGGTTGTTATAATAATTAAGATTGAAATGTGAGCACTTGGGTCCACAAGCAAAAATTTAATAAAGGAAGCACTTTGGGGCTCTTTCTTAGCATTGTCAACAACAATTAAACTGATCTACCAACTCCTTTGAGGTGTTGAAAGGGAAGTAATAGGTTGCACTCTTTTATTTAGAGATGTGAATAGATACGAATATCCGAATCCAAATTCGAACCGGATGAATTTATCTGATATTAAACAGATATAGATTCGGATATGGATATAAAAAATGAAAATCCGACGGATTTGAATTTGAATATGAATTTTGATTGTATCCGATCCGAACCCGAATTGATTTTACGTTATATAATATATGTGTATATAAATATTTAATATTATATTTTAAAATTTTAAATTTAATATAATATATTTTGAAATATTGTAAAAAAAAATAAAAAAATATATTTTGGGTTTGAATTTTCGGGTTCAGATTCGGATTTTAGATTTTTGGTCGGGTTCGAATTTGGATATGGATTTTCAAAAGCTGTCGGATTCGAGTTCGAATTCGGATTTGGTAGTCGGGTTCAGATTCGAATTTTTAAAAATCCGTTTCGAATCCGACCCGTTGACATTCCTACTTTTATTTCTTCGAATAGAAAGAGTTAATCAGAAGTGGGATCAAACATGCATGAACTTAACCTAGTGATATATTGTGGCTTTAAAAGCAAATAATTTGGCTCTCATTTTGGATTTTCCCAACAACTTAAGGAGTTGACAAGTTCACTTGGCCTTTGGGCTATCAAAACTTCACCTACTAGTGAGCTCCAAACTTGTTAATGTGCATCTTAAACTATGTGTTCTTTCAAAATTAGTTCACATTAATAGGGCTTTGTTTTTTTATTTCTCTACCCCACACTCTATCTAATATTTAAATCAAGTTTGTACAAACTTGCTTAGGTGGTTACATTTTATTGATGGGGGTGTAGCAAATTTGTAAAATGTTTGTAAGCTTAGCATTATTCTTTAACTAATCACCTAATTGATTTGATTGGGTTTGATCCAAACCCTATCCATTTGATTTATAACTTTGGTGAGATTTTTCACATCATTTAGATACTACTTAGTAGGGACAATGAAGTTGTTTCATGATCATCATCATCATCATCATCCCATCAAAACCTTTTTCTACCAATCCATTGCTACTGTGGGGCCATTTGGTTGCACGTAGTTGTAATTGCATCGTAACTGTATACAGATCCAAATTCGGTATTTAGTTTGATGCATTTGAATCCAATTGTGGTAGTTGTAACTAAACGAGAAGGTTCAGCTACAATAATTGGAATTACGTCCAAATTGACTGCAGTTCCAATAACAACAGTTGGAGATAATAACTTTGAACAAAACGTAAGCTATCGGGGATAATCTCGCTATTTATATATAAAGTAATAAAACTTTAAAAGTGCATCTCAATTGTATATAACCAAACAAATTATTTATAATTGCATTATTTTTTTACTATTTTTAAATTTATAATTACTGTATTTTTAATTACATGCATTTCCAACAACACTATATTTATAATTAGATGTACAAGTGTACACCTAGCATCTCCAACAACACTATATTTATATTAGTGTCCAATCAAATGACCCTATAATTGGTTATTGTAGGAGGACTATTTTGGGAGGAAAGAAAGAAAGAAGGAAAAAAAAAAAAAAATCTTTTCCCTAATAATAGGATTCTAGATATTTTTTTTTAGATGTGTTTCAAAATTAGTAATCATTTTTTATTTTATGCTTCTGATTCGCTGATAGTTTTGCAGTGCCATAAATTTTGAAAAATATTTTGTAAAAAAAAAAAATAAATGTCTATGGTGGAAAGCGGAGCGCTTGGACCGATAGTAAATTTTTTTTTTTTTTTTTTTTTTTGCCCTAAAGGCAAAAATATTATTGTACTCTCTTTTATCATATAGTAAAACACTATTTTTTCGTCAGTAAGTTTTTTCACATAAATCTTTATATTCTTCATTTTCGTCGTAATTTATGATTTGTTTATTTTGTGCGATTGCCATTTTCGTTTTTGTTGTGTGCTCGTCGTCGTAGTATGATAATAAAAGACAAAAATGAGCAAGCTAATAACAAAAAACCAATGCTTAGGAACATTTCATTACTAAGATTACATCTACATTACTTTCCCTTCATATATAATAAAGACATGTAATCATGCAATTTAAGAATAAAGACAACAACTAAAGAGGAGCAAAGTATAAAATGTATACTATGTGATTCCTTGTTTTTGTGTGGTCACTTATTTATGCTTATTGCACTACAACAACCACAAAACTAAAAGAATATAAGTAGAATCTAAAAGATGCTTTTTAGGGCACCATGTGCTTGTCTTGCAATAGTCTAGGACTAAAAGGAGATGGAGTCTAAAAAGGAGATAGGGCTTTTTGAAATTTGAATATTTCTTCTTTAGATAACTTGACAAATTAAATGATTTTTTTTTTTTTTTTTTTTTCTTTGTCTTAAGGAGAAATTTTACTCACAACTATCAAGTAATTATACTCTCTTCAATTTCAAATGTTCACTTTTATTGTTTGATTTACAGTTACATTACCTTCGGTATTAATTTCGTTCCAGTCATCTTTTTTTCTTTTGTTTTAATATCATCATTTTCTGCCAAAAAAATAATGTTAGCAACGAGCGCACAAACCAAACAAAATCAATTGGCGATCACGACACAAAAGTAAATTAAAAAATATACGACAGAAAAATAACACACAGATTTACGTGAAAAATTTTTTGTAGAAAAAAAACTACGGGCGAAAGAGGAGGGTTTCACTATATCGAAACAAAAGAAAATACAAAGTTTTTAGATGATCGTACAAATCGCTCGATTTCGCTAAGGCAAAAAGAAAAAGAACGAAAGTGAACACTATGTCGTCGCACCGCGAAACCATCGGCGAACTGAAAATCAAAATCGAAGCAATTACTGATTTCGAAGTCACATCTAATAAATAACACAATTTTGAAAAAATAGAAAAAAATAAATTTTATTCAAACTGTAGTTTATTCGAAAATCTATTTCCACCTGATTTTTTTTTTTTTTTTTTTTTTTTTCCCACAAAGTAAGAGATTGTTTATCTTTAGCACCTCAAAACTAGCAAAAGTAATGGCCAAATTTTTGGCAAACATGAGGGCATAAAAATGATGGGGTATTGATGCAATGAGAGGAAAGTAGAGATTTGCCTCATGCCAGTAATGATTAAGAGATTGACACATGCCACTACCAAAGCTGGTAAATGCTTTTAATGATTAAGAGCATGTGAGTCATATATTTTGTTTGGTGTTTTAAAATTATAAATTTTTTTAAAACTTAGTTATTATTTTTAAGATTTGCCTCATGCAAGTAATAATTAAAAGATGGCTACATGCCACTACCAAGGTTGATAAATGCTTAAAGTATCAAAAAAATATATATTTTGGAAGGGTTTTGAGTTTATCTACTTATACAGAATTAGTAAAATCACACTATGTGAATCGAATCATTGTATTTTGAAGGGAATGAGTCAGTATTCTGCTGCATCGGTTCGAGCTTCGAATCTTCTTAAAAAGAGCAAAATTTTCGAGACTCGGCTTAATCAACCTTCATTCTTTTATAATTTAACCTTTATTTTTGCGTGTTTGCACCAACAAACTATTCCATAAAATTCTCTCACACTACATGTGGCATTGGGCTCTGTGTAGCAACATGTGGGCCCTGGGCTATTTCAAATAACATATATACTTCACATAAAATGGGCTATCCTACTTATTCTCACTTGGTAGGGGGAATATGCTCCAATGCCCATTTTTTAATTTACTCCCCCAACAATATATATATATATTATTTTTTTTTTATATTATTTTTTTTTTTTTTTTTTTTTTTTTTTTCAATTTCTATACTTAGACAAGATTTGTGCCAGCTCATGGGTGTTGTTGCAATTAGCTGGAAAATTTTCCCCATTCTAACTTAGACAGGTGTCAGCTGCTTCTAATTTTATAAAGATTAAATTTTGGAGGATGCATTGAGAGCATGTAGAAGAAGACTCTAGTAAAAGCTATGTATAATTTGACTTTGTTACAATTTTAACTTGACTTGGAATAAAGATCAAGGGGAATGCCATTGCCAATAAGATGATATAAATTATATCAGAATGTTATTAATAGAACTAGTTTTACTATTAATTTATAGTTTAAATAAATTTGATATGTAAAATTGATCGAGATTAATCAGATTCAATGAGTCTGTTCTGTCTCTACTAAATCTTTCTATAATTATATTACTTACCAAGGCTACATAGACTCCAATTTTAGTTCAATTTTAAAGCCTAATGAACCTATTCACCACAACTTTTACACTTTTCCTATTTTGTGAATTCTCTCTCTCTCTCTCTCTCTCTCTCTCTCTCTCTCTCTCTCTCTCTCTCTCTTCAACTTAATTGCAAGCATTTAATCTAACCACAAATAAATTGAGTATAGTTCATGCAATGTTACATGCTAACAAGTTGGATAGAGACCGTGACGCATCGTGAAGTTATGTATCTACAAAGCGTGATCTAATCTGACTTGACTAGGTACCTAAGAATTTATCAAATCGTAATTTTAGTGGATTTGGAAACTTGATCTACCACATGACCAACAAATTGCATAGGAATAGGATTGGACTCGAGTTCGGCACGCATATATACCTTTTTATAGTAGAGGTTGACCCAAACACAATATAATTGTGGTGTTGAAATTGATCAAGCTAATAGACATTGAACTACAATTCTACTAAGAAAGTGACATGGATGAAAGATAGGATGATTCCCCCCATTGAAATGGGCTTGTGGTGCCCACAACCACATCTTATTTTTGGTTGTGGAATAAAACCACTTAACCAATTCTCCTTGGAGGATATATTATTCTTTGTGAATGGATTTCAATTCTTGTCTGGAGGTTTCTCCCCTCCTATCAAAATATGGAGACTTCTTCTTGATTTTGTGCAAATTTAGTCTATTTATCAAAGATTAAAATTACACTAATAGTTTACACATTTAGACTTTTTAAGACTATTTATGTGAAAGAATTGAGCTACCAAACTAAAGATGGTAGATGAATAATTTTTACTAAAATTTTTTGAGCTTTTGTGTTGGCTATTTATTTATGGGTTAAATAAGCCCAACTTCCTGCTCCGTGATAATAGGCTCAGAAGACTAATAAGTTGAGTTGGGTGAGCCCAATAAGTTGAGTGGGGCTGCGGTCCACAATAGACCTAACGGCAAGAGGTCCAACAATAGACCTAATGTCCAGGTGGGTTGAGTCCGGTCGAGATCCGTGGGCGTTGTGTCTGTACGCTTTAAGTGAATTGGTTGCGTATTTCTAACAGCTCGAGCTTTTGGGATTAATGGTTAGCGCCAATGATCCAACAAGTGGATCTTTACTATTGTAACAACTAAATGGTAAATCCTAAACATTTAAGGACTAGATAGTCACTAATCAACTACTCCTTAACTATCCACAATATAGTAGCTTAGTTGTATATAAACGCTATTGGCTTAAGGCGTTCAGCATTCTGTCTCCTAGTGGAAGGTTAGGTTACGGCGAGTCATACTCGAAATAGTGGGAGTTGGATATTATGCCAAGTTTTGTTCAAACTGGCGAGATGCCGAGTTGAGCCGAGTCACAATTGAAACATGTATACGCTGTCTCTATACGTTTTAAGTGAATAGGTTGTAATTTTTTAATACCTCAATTGTAACACCTTTAGGATTTAGAATAGTCATATATATATGAGATATAATAGAACTAAATTTTTTAATCTGGTTATAAAATGTTGGGCGGTGGCTAGGTCCAAATAGTTAAGAGAGTTAAGCTTGTTAGGATTAGAGTAGTTCTAAAATAGATGATCTTTTAGGAAGCGGAGTGTTACAATTGGTATCAGAATCAATCACCAGCCGAAAGTGCAAAATAAGTCTCGTCTGAGCTGAGGTCATACAACGGGTAGAACTTGGCTCCCCAGTTGACAACCGTTGTGGGTAGAGCGTGGCTCCCCACATGATCAACTAAGACTAGCAAGGGTGCTTGTGGGTGTGAGATTAAGTCTGACGCGCAAGAACATCAGGGCTTAAAGAGGAGCAAAATGTAATGCCTATAAAATTTATAATAATTATATATATGAAATATAATATGACTAAATCTTTTAACTCTGTTATAACATATTAAACAGCGGTTAGGTCTAACAGATTAAGAGATTAATTAAGCATGCTAAAATTAAAGTAGTTTTAAAATGAATGACTCCTAAGGAATGAGACGTCACATCAATCTTTTAAAATGGTTAGTTAGTGCTTACGGTCGATAAAAATATCAGTAATAAATAAAAGTTTTAGTAGTTACATGGGGTAGTCTAGCTGTGTGGACTTTATCTACTAAGAACAGGAACATTCAAGTTGGTTCCTAGAAAGAGTATCATATTCAAACTTTGTATGCTAACACATACACATATTCAAACTTTGTGAGCCTAACACATATACATATTGTTTTAATCTATCATTGTGTAGTTTTAATGACCTCTATTAATTTCCTATGGCATGACCCAATTTTGGCACTTTCTTTGGTAAAAGCTTTCCAAGTATAGCTTTTAAAAGAGTCAAGAACTTGGCCTCTTATATTCTTAACTTTCAATTTTCTTTTCTCAAAATTTTATCAAATTTTGTCGTCGCACCGCGAAGCTGTCGGCGAACCGAAAATACAAAATTGAAGCGATTTCTAATTTCGGAGTCACATATAATAAGACTCAAATCCAAGATCCCACTCATAACTAAGACTCGAATTGAACAAATATTAGTTTAAGGGGTTGCACCTGTTCGATTTATTTGATTTTTTTTGTCCGATTTGATGTAAAAGAACCTAAATTTCGATCTTTAAGTTGGTGATAAATAATAATAATGTCAACCACACTTTTTATCCGAACAAAAAATTTTTTTTTGCAAATCAAATCAAATCAAATCAAACCAAATACACCCTATTAATTTATTGAAAAAAAATTATGGCACAACTGAAAAAATTTAATTGTTGACTTGTGATGATGTAGAAATCAACTTGTCTTTTATCATAAACCATTAAAATGTCATCATTGAGTTGTCACTTGATACACATTTTGAGGTGCACATTATTTTTGACCTATCAAATTTTCTTGACCTAGCAAATTTCTTAATATATATATATATATATATTGTGGTCCATCACACAAATAAGATGTGGTACATCATTAGATACAATACCTAGTCCCTCTGATATTTTTATTTTTTATATATTCCCTCCTTTATTTTTTTTCTCTTTGTTTCTCATACACCACAATTTATTCATCATCAATCTCTTGGCTATTGAGATAGCATGTGGGTCATATGTACTTTGATTGTACCTTTTAGAAGGACTAGTTTATCTATATATGTTATTATATGAGTTTAAATTACTTCATATTTAAAGTTATTAAAAATATATAATGTGTTAGTTTAAAAGACTAGCATTCTATTCTGTGACAAAATATTAGGTTGAATCGAGTCATATTCAAAGTGACGTGAAGCTGGTTAGGCCGACCGAATCACAATCGAGACTCGTAAACGTTATGTCTATATATATACTTTAAATAAATTGATTGTATATTTTTAACAAATCGTACTTTTCGAATTAATAGTAAGCGCCAACGACGAGATATAGATCAAGGCCTCCATAAGGCCATTGGATTTAATGCTCCCATTAAAACTAATTCAATTAATCAACATGTTAAAGCATAATTTTCACATGTTAAGATCCTAATGAGTGAACTCAACACTCGAACTCGCAAACTCAACACTCGAGCTTCTGAGCTTAAATTTCAATAACATTTTACTGCAGCCACATTCATATATAAAGTAAAAATTATCGCTTGCACTTGGTTTATTTGTATGTCGATGCGCCATGAATCGAGCTCTTTGCCTTTCGTCTATCTCATGCATCCCATATTTCAACAAATAAATGGTTGATATATAATGCATATAAACACTGCTTGTAAGCAACAGTATGCACAAAGATTGAAGTGAGAAACTCCGTCGAGAGCGGCATTTTCATTCAGGTTATGTTCGGTCTGGCTTGTTGTGCTGCATGCGCTCAACGATCGTTTATTGCAGTACACTATTTCACCACAGAAGTTTCTACATGGAGTTTCTGCAAGAAAGTTAATTTCACTATAATAAAATTATGCTATAGCGACATTTTTAAATGTTTTTAAAATCAAAGAAAAAATATCGCTGGCAAAAATACCGACACTTATTGTTAGTGTTGCTATATGTGCCGTCGCTAGGGTGTATAGCGATATATTTTTGTAATATGTCCCCAAAATATATTTCTATAATTTAATTTTGAATATAGATGGAATATAGATATGACACTTATACAAAAATGTCACAAGCATGTGTCCCTATAACCTAATTTTGTTGTAGTGTTTCGTGATTGCGCATCGCATGCAATGCTTGATCCGCGCTAATGCAGTTGTATATATCTCCCAACAGTTTCTCTATACAGGAAAAGCAACTGTCGGATTGTTGGCACTAACCATTAATCCCAAAAGCGTACAGACATAGCGCCTCACGGGTCTCGACCGGACTCAACCCATCTGAACGTTAGGTCTATTATAGACCGCAGCCCCACTCAACTTATTAGTCTATTAGGCCTATTGTCATGGACAGGAATTGGACATAAATTTAACCCATAAATAAATAGCCAACCGCAACAAATCTAAATTAGCTAGATTTTTATTTTTATGTTAATTTCCTCGTAATCTTATTTTAACTTTTCTTCTTTTTTTTTTTTTAAAAAAAAAAAATGGTTTATTTGTTAGATATGTTATTACTCTTAACCCAAGGTTTGTGACAAATCAAGAAAGCGCGTGGAGATCATGTCTTAGATAAAGACTCGTAAGATTTGACTAAACCAAGCCACAAATCTTGATTAGGTCCCAATTGTATACAAACCCTAGCTAGCTAGCTTGTTTGACTCACCCAAATTTATTAATAAGTGTACAATTTGGGGACCTAACATGACCAATTCAATGAACCAAAGTACTTCTCCAAGAAGCATTTATATGTGTGATTTATTTGTACATGCAAGTAATTATTGCTAGACCAAGCCCATCCTATACATCATGTAAATCGCTATTTCGATCTAATCTACAACATTGAACAACACTACAATAAAATTATGTTAAAACGATATTCTCAAGTATTTTTAAAATTTAAAAAAAAAAAAATATCGTTAGCGAATACCGATACTTATTATTAGTGTCGCTATATGTGCCATCACTAGTGTGTATAGTGATACATTTTTGTAATGTGTCTCTATAACTTAATTTTGAATATAGATGAAATATAAATAGGATACTTATACAAAAATATCGTAAAAATGTGTCCCTATAACCTAATTTTATTGTAGTATAAATGATGTTAAAATATATATTCGTTTACTATTTCGCAGATAGATTATTACTATTATGTAATAATTTGTATTAGATTTAAGAATACTTACTGAATTTAACTAGATTTAATAAATTTATAAATTTACTATTAAAAATAGATATGTTAATATCAGCTGGCCTTTTAAAAATATGAGCTTTAAGCAGTCGTTTGGCAACCAGTATAAGGGGGATAAGGGGGTTATCCTCTTTTTTTATACCCAAACAGCATTTAAGTGTGAGGGGAACAGCTGTTCCCCCCATATCAGGTTATTCTGGTATAAGGGTAGAACAGCTGTTCCACCCCACAGGTGGTATAACTGTTCCACATGTTGCTTATTATTATTATTTTTTAATTAAAATTTTTTAAATTATAAGATATTTAAATTTATAAAATTTTAAATTTTTTTTTTATTTTATAAATTTTAATCTCCTCTATTATTTTTATTTCTCTTTAACTTATCAAACATAATTTTTCTTATCCCGGTACAACCTTTATACTCAACCAAACACAAAATTAATATAATTTTTGCTTGTACCTGAACTTATACCTATCCCCGAAATAATTAATTTTCACTTATACCTGAACCAAACGCAGCCTAAAGAACATTTCATGGTGGAGGTGGACAAGGTACACACAATGAATTAATTTCTTAATATGTGTGGTATATTTTGACCAGGCTCTTTGGAGGGTTACATGCCAAAAAAAAGTCAAACTCTTTTGACATGGTCATTTGAATAGAGAAACTATAGTTTTTATTTGCCCAAATATCTAATTCGCAATCCAACATGGTTTTTATTTTTTTTCATAATTTTTGTTGTTGGTTTTCATTAAATTTGAAAAAAAAAAGAAAAAAATCTTTTTTGAAAATGATAGCAGGGTTATTGTGCCAATGATGAGCTTTCAATAATTGTTACTTAAATTTGTTCTTATATTGTTGAGGTCAAACAAATATGACCCATCCAAAATGGCACATAAATATAAAGGATAAGTTCAAGTGGATAAAGAAAATGTGTAGGCAATTTATTCTGCATTTACACTTACCAAAAAATAAAACTCCTGATATATTTTGCATCTTTTTCTTATGATTTTTTTTTTTCAATTTATCGAACTGTTTGGTCGAATATAATTAAAAATGCAGTGTAGTTAGATATAGATGCAAAAGCATTGTAATTATAAATAATTTTATGAAAAAAAGAAAAAATAGATTTTTATTTAAAAAGTGATTAGGAAAATAAATCAATCTCTTGTTTAAAGTTACTTTCCTTAAATACTACAGTTGAAACTGTCGTTAATTTGGATGTAGTTCTAATTGTTACAGTTCTGCTTCCTTATGCAGTTCTAACTGCAGTAGTCGGACTAAACGCATCATACAAAATGCCAAATTTAAAATTCATATGTAGTTACAACTGCAGTGCAATTATAATTATATATGACTAAACAGTTTCGAAAAGTTATTTTTGTCCGAATCTTATGATCGTATTAGAGGACGGGTTTAGAAGGACAACAATAAATGAGATTGCCAAAATGCGGAACTTCTCATTCAAGTTTTTTCTCTCATTAGAAGCGCGAGTCCATCCTTATCTAATATTTATGGGTTAATTCCATACGGCTCTTCCTGTAAACATATCTGCTATAAGTTTAGTTTTTCATATTTATTTCTTCAAAAATTTAATATTGTTCATAGATGTCCTTACCGTCAATCTCCGTTAGAAAAATATTTTTAACCATAGATTAAATATTTAATCTTAGATTAAATATTTAAGTTTAGTTAGTTATTGAGGTAAATTTATATTTTTATCCTTTCAGACATTTTTGTATTATTTTATCAGTTGGAATTTTGAAGAGACATATTTGAAAGGACAAAACTAATACCTCACATATATTCTGTTAAAAAATAAATAATAAACTAACGATAATAAACCATATATATATATATATATATATATATATATATGAGCAATTTAAAATTTTTGAAGGGATAAATATAAAAAGTTGAACTTTATAGAAATATATCTGCTATTCGATATATTTACAGAAAGTTGTGTGAAGTTAATCTAATATTTATCTATATATATCAAATAATATGGCCAATATTTTTTTAGGTATATTTTAAGTCAGTTGTTCAAGTTTTTTTTTCTCATTTGAAACCTGGGTCTTGCAGTAAGGATGTCCACCGGTCGAATTCGGAGTGAGTTTTCAAAAATTTATATCCAACAATCAAACCTAAAATCCGAACCAGACAGCTTTACTAAATTTATATCCAAACCAACCCAATCAAAAACTCCAAATCCAAAATCGAATCCGAAATAATTATTTTTTTATCATATTTCAAAATATATAATATTAAAATTTAAAATTTTAAAATACACATTTAAATATAGTATCAAACATTCATATATATTATAGAATATAAAATTTATCAAGTTTGGGTTTGGGTACAGACAAAATTTATACACAAATTTGACTCCGTCATGTTTTCGTTTTTATACTCGTATCTGAAACCATTTCGTTTAGTATCAGATAAACATGTTTCGTTGGAATCCGAGTTCGAGTAAATTTTCAAATATCCTTGCCCATTGACATCTCTATCCATTGGTTTCAAATATTTATCCATATATGTACTAAGAAAAATGCTATGTGTACACTCTATCTGGGATGTATATCTTACACCCCACCAATGGGTAAAGAAGTGCTAGCAAAATAATTGCCGATTGAGTTTTAATCGGCACTCGAGAGTGCCATAAAAAACTGTCAGGAAAAAAAAATTTCGACGCCTTTTATATTTTGCTGGTACTTTAAATTACCGCTAAAAATTCCTTTTGTAGTAGTATGGCCATCCAAGGGTAGGGTGAAAAGTGATGGGTGGAGAAAGTTTCACCCTTGAATGGGTGGGATGTACATCCACTTTTGGGTGTATATCTAGCATTGCTCATGTAATGACATATATAGCTAATATAGCTAATATTTTTGTGGTCTTTTGTTATTAGAATAATTTGCTACATATATTATACTACTATGGATAAAAAAAAGAGAAATAGAAATGGTTGGTGGAATAGTATGATATAAGGGATAGAAATGATCAAAAGAAAATGTCTAACGATAGAAAATTCGATAGTATAAAATGCTTGGTGCTGTCGATATTATAGTAACCGAACTCTCTCTCTAGAGAGAGAGAGAGAGAGAGCTATGCTACTATACTATCAGTAACACAGAGGCCTTCGTGCTACGAAATTGTTTTTAATGATGTGGCTTCTGAATCGTCGATCGGTTCAGATAGACTTGATTTATGCTATTGAAAATATTTAGAAACAAAAATTCATATTCATAATTTTTCGACATAATTTATATATCAAATAAGTAGTCTAAAAAAGAGCCGTCGACAGTAAAAATCTTGTAAAAAATAATGATAAAAAATTTAAATTTCAAATCAAAAATTTTGATGTTACTCTTTGTATTAAATAAAATTTTACGTAATTTCTGTAACTCAATATATATAAATATACCTTCCGTAATTTGCGTGACGGTTTCATATTTCTCTTCCGAGAAGTAGAGTAGATTACAACACATTGTGGATATTCCAATGTTAGGTGCTTCATGTGATAGAAGCAAAGTACAAATGTGATGGATTGATATTATAATCTTCCATTTGTTATGGAAAAGAATTTATTATTATTAATGAGTTCTACATAAAAACTTTTATGAACTATAATAATAGATCAACTATGTGTGTCTCCCTAGAAACCGAATGAGAGGTAATCTGAATCTAATTCCGAGATCAAGGTTAAGATCGAGATCGCTCTATGTAGATTGATCGGTTTTTGAGTTGACCCTTAAGTGCGTCATGTTCTTAATTTGGATCATGCGGCAAGGAATCAGCTCAATTGAGTTCTAATCAAATAATTAAATGAAAGCCAAAAAGTGTAGACTCGACTGCTCGAAGATTCGGCTGAATAAGCTGAATCGATTATATTGATGAAAAGGAAGTTTGAAATACAAGTAAACTACTCCTGTGGGAAAGTAGTAAGAAAAACTGTAAGTGCGGGAAAAAAAATTACAGGTTAGATTATCACAAGAAAATTGAGAAAGGATATATCGATGGTCGTATTCTGTAAAATCTTTATTATAGGCTTCAAGATTACTAATTATAGTAATCACTTATCAGCCTGCGTTACTGATTGGTTCGTGTAGTGGAGGAGTGTTGTACCAACGATCGCGGAAGTTACGCCCCACGTCTCGACCGTTCCCATCTAAAGTCTTTCGACTTTCAGATGCCTTTTTTCGACTCCTGATGTATCAGGCACATATCTTTATTTCTTTGCCTCCTTCGTGGGCCGATCCGTCTATCTAATGGTGCACACATTTTTGCATCAAAAGAGTGGAACCTAACTTATGTTATGTGTTTCATGTAAAATATTTTAATTATCAGGTGAACTCCGACTACTAAACAATTAAGTTATTAAGATTTTCGTAAACCTTTCATGTTTGGACCCTCATTTCAAGCGCATCACAAATTTCAAAAGAATTATGCCTTAAGTTAAGTGCTTTTTAATGTTTTCGATCCATATCGCAATTGAGGAGTTAGCTTCTAAAATATGCCAATTAGCTTGTTTCATACACTACCGCAAAAGTAATTTGATTAACCAATAAATCTTTCAAAAAAACACAAATACAACATCCATTAGTAGAAATAAAAAAAAAAAAAAAAAAAAAATCATTAGATATAAATATTAAAAATATTATTCTCAAACAATTTAAATAATTAAAAAATAATAATTTTTTATAAAATTCAATAAAAAAATTTGCATGTGTACAATAAAGGTTTCCACTCTATTGGAGGACCCAACAAAGAGAAAGATTTTTTTATTTTACTTTAAGCTTGAGTGAAATCACATGAAAAGGATTCAAAACCCAATCATAGTACATCAACTAAGTTTTTGCTTGTTGTATTAATGATTGAGGTGCCTTTTGGATATACTTCAATATATTCCCCTAAAGATACCTTTCCCTTTTTTTAAGCTTAGGAAAAGGTTGGTGTAATATATATATATATATATATATATATATATATATATATATATATATATATATATATATATAGAAAATACTAGATGTACATCTCAAATGGGGTGTACATCTTACACCCACCTTATTCTGAAGTGGGGTGAATTTTACTCGTCACATCGATGTGACGAGTGGATGAATATCCATCCCAGGATGGGGTCAGTGTAGGATGTACACCCTATTTGGGGTGTACACCTAGCATTGCTCATATATATATATATAGGCTTAGACTGGAATACTATTAATAGTATCAAGTCATTAATGCTATTAAATTTTTAATTTTTGGATTAAAAAATATGTGATTGAAATGATAGTGGGCTCTTTGAGTTTAATAGGTGGTTGGAAAATAGTAAAATCTAACGGATGAAAATGATCAAAGGGGTTGATCTAATGGTAGAAAACTTGATAGCACCAATAACTTGGTACTAGTAATAGTATAGTAGCCGGACTCTCTCTCTCTCTCTCTCTCTCTCTCTCTATATATATATATATATATTATAATAAAATTATGCTATAGTGATATTTTTAAGTATTTCTAAAATCTGAAAAAAGTGCCGCTAACAAAAATACCAACACTTATAATTAGTGTTGTTATATATATGTATAGTAGCTATGGTGTATAGCCAGTGACGAAGCTATGTTAAGGCCCAAAGGGGCCATGGCCCCCCCCAAACTTTTTAATATTACTTATTAGTCCTAAGTACTAATTTAATAATTTTTTTTTAGATAGTCATGGCCCCCTCAGCTTTTTAATATTTGCTTAATTTATTTTTTTTGCCAATATATATATATATTTTTCTTCTCTATATATATTTTAAATATGTACAAATATATTAAGAGTCGCATACTTATAAGGTATTTTGAAATACATTCCTTAACTGCAATTTTTTTTTTTTTTTTTTAATTTCTACCTAGTGAGCTATTTTATTTAACAAAATAAAATATTATATTAAATTTAATAGCTATTTCATCTAATAATCATTAAATGTTATAATTTTATTTATTAAAAATACTAAAAAATCGATCAATCGCTAACTGAATTATAGTTAGATTTAATAAAATTTATAGTTATTTAAATATAATAATATAAATAAAATAATTAAAATTAAATATCTATAATTAAAAATTAATTTTAATATTTTTACATTAATTATTAAATTAATAAATTTTTTTTTAAAAAAAATGATTAGATAAAATTATATTTATGTGCTAAAATTTTTATTTACATATATTTTGGCCCCCCTCCTGATTAAATTCTGGCTTCGTCCCTGTGTATAGCGACACATTATTGTAATGTGTCCTAAAAATATATTCCTGTAACCTAATTTTGTTGTAGTAATATATATATATATGAAGGTACTCAAATGTACCAAGGGATATAAATATGAATGATAGGTACCTAATTAAGTTAATGTTCATCCTATAATTTTGGCTAATTAGAAAATAAATAAGGTTTTAACTACATGAGTATTTCTATAGCTACCATAAAATGTACCCTAGGTGTGCTTCAATTCAAATTTTAGGGTTTTTCAGTACAATTCGCTAGTCGATTTATGATCGACCTCACATTTTGAGCACTTTTTTGATAAATAAAAAGTTGAAGCTTTTGACAAGAAGGTGAAATAAAATTTTTAATTACTCAATGACAAAAGCGTCAATTTTATTTTTATTTTTATTTTTTCATCAGAACGCAATAGACAAATAAATATAACGAAGTCGAAGTATTTTTTTCAAACAATTCTATACAACTATTTTGGCCTTGCTATAGCAGAGATTATTTTTAGCCACAGTTATTCCTTGTTATTCCTTGTATTACTAGCAGTGACGAAGCTATGTTAAGGCCCAAAGGGGCCATGGCCCCCCCCAAACTTTTTAATATTACTTATTAGTCCTAAGTACTAATTTAATAATTTTTTTTTAGATAGTCATGGCCCCCTCAGCTTTTTAATATTTGCTTAATTTATTTTTTTTGCCAATATATATATATATTTTTCTTCTCTATATATATTTTAAATATGTACAAATATATTAAGAGTCGCATACTTATAAGGTATTTTGAAATACATTCCTTAACTGCAATTTTTTTTTTTTTTTTTAATTTCTACCTAGTGAGCTATTTTATTTAACAAAATAAAATATTATATTAAATTTAATAGCTATTTCATCTAATAATCATTAAATGTTATAATTTTATTTATTAAAAATACTAAAAAATCGATCAATCGCTAACTGAATTATAGTTAGATTTAATAAAATTTATAGTTATTTAAATATAATAATATAAATAAAATAATTAAAATTAAATATCTATAATTAAAAATTAATTTTAATATTTTTACATTAATTATTAAATTAATAATTTTTTTTTAAAAAAAAATGATTAGATAAAATTATATTTATGTGCTAAAATTTTTATTTACATATATTTTGGCCCCCCTCCTGATTAAATTCTGGCTTCGTCCCTGATTACTAGCAACATCTATTCAAAATTTTTATCCTCGATAAAAGCGCAAGAATAAAATATTTCTTTGATATTAAATTTTAATATAAAGTAATTGATATTTTTAAAAATATCATAATCGGACTCTATATATATATAAATATAATTGAGTTTCCATGCTCACCAAGACATTGGTGGTTATGAGTTTTCGGTCATTAGATGAAAGGATATGCGAATAGGATGGTAGTGATCTTCTAGAATTTAATTAGTGGTTGGTAAAATAACATGGTTTAAAAGATAAAATTGATTAAAAAAATAAATTTAACAGTCAAAAACTTACAAGCACAAAGTATTTGATACTTTTAAAGCATCATAACCGAACTATATAACTTAATAGCACTAATGACTTGATGCTATTAATAGCATAGTAACCTAGTTATATATATATATATATATATATATATATATATATATATATATATATATATATATATATATATATATATATATATAGTGAGAGAGAGAGAGAGAATTGAGCTCTTATATTTTCAAAAGTACCAAGTTATTGGTGCTTGTAGATTTTTAGCCATTAAATAAAAAAATATATAATTAGAATGACTTTCAAATTTAATAAAAAAAAAAAAATTAATATTATGCATTTTTTTTTTGCAAGTAAATTTTGTAAATATATAGATTACAAACAATCTATATGCAATATAAAAGGGCGAAAAGTATAAATAATAACATAAATATCTATCCATGTTTATTTTTTTCAAAAAACTAAAAAATAACATAAATATCTATTAGATTCAAAATTACAATACAAACACAATAAGTTATTAACTAAAAAAAAGAAATAATAATAATAATAATAATAATAATAATAATAATAATAAATGAAAAACAATGTTGGACTATCACATATAATAATAATAATAATAATAATAATAATAATAATAATAATAATACTAAATAAATATTAAATAAATAAATAAAAGAAAGTAAATTACCATACCAACCACTAGTCATCATTTCCAAGAATTTTTCTTGGCAGTTATTAGTCACATTAAATCAAATAAAGTCAAATTATTTCCTCAATATTTCCTTACATGATTTTATTTTATTTACAACCTTTCAATTGCTATAATAATTATATTTATAATTTTTATTATTAGACGCATTTAAGTTTTCTTAATTCAAAATTTTATTTAAATTTAACAATGTATTCTCTCTAAATATTTAATATAAATATTTTATACGAAAAATTCACAAAATGGCGAATCAATAGTATGTTGTAATATTTTAAATTTTATGTAATAATATGCGAACACTCTAAGAATGGTAATTCTGCTCGTGTTCGATTCGAAATGAACTCGAGATCGAATTGTTCGTTTAGTAAATAAGTCAAATACATTTTGAATTTTTTAGTTCGTTTAATAAACGAGCTGAGACATTGACATTTTAGAACACCATTATATTCACGAATTTTTGTTTATTTCTCCTAAAATTCAAATATGTAAAAATTTAAAATCTCACATCCAAAATCCCCACATTCTTGCATTCTTATTGGCTGGTCCACATGCAATGTGGTGCACCATGTTTACCCAAACATATCTCTAAATAGATAAATTTATTTATGCCTAGCTTAGACCACAAATGTGTTGTTCAAATGCTCAATAACCACAAAGAAAAGGGCCAATTTTTTTTTAAAAAAAACTGTTCATAATAAAAATAATAATTATGATTTTGATGGCATTTCTCCAAGGAATATCCCTACACCTTGCATATATTATACCACTTATAATACAATTTTATTTATTTTATTTTATTATTATTTTTTTTGGCTTTTGCAAACCCCTCTCCTGTGTAATTATCATGTCACACATCCTTTTGGCCTTTTCCAAGACCCCCTCTCCATGTGCTTGCCCCTCCACACACACACACACACACACACACACACACACACACACACACACATACAAAATACATATCTCTCTCTCTCTCTCTCTAAAAAAGTAATATATATATATATATATATATATATATATATATATATATATATATATATATATATATATAGCAATGTTATTTATACACTCCAAATGGTGTACATCACACATCCCACCCCATTCAAGGATGGAGACTAACTTATCGGTCACTTCGAAATAACCGGTGAAATTCACCCCATTCTTGAATAGGTGGGGTGTATAAATAGTATTGTCCTGGGTTTTGCTAGATGTACACCCTATAAGGGGTGTACATCCTACATCCCACCCCATTTTTGGGGTGGGGCTTTTTTTACTGGTCACTTCGATGTGACTAGTAAAATTCACTCCATCTCAGAATAAAGTGGGGTGTAGAATGTACACCCCTCATAATGTGTATACTTATATATTACCCTATATATATATATATATATATATATATATATATATATATATATATATATATATATATATATATATATATATATATATTATAGTATTAGGTTTTATTCTATTATGCTTTAAAATTGGTGCAAAATAAAATCTAACAACAATGGAAGATAAGTTTCAAAAAAAAATGCCGTTATAATTTATTTTATATTATTTTAATAGTCGTTCCTAGGAATGTTAATGAGCTAAACAAGAGTTAGTTCATTTAAATATCGAGCTGAAAAAATCGGCTCATATTCGACTCGTTAATAAATGAATCGTATTAACGAGCCGAACACTAGTCGTGCCGATTAAATAAAAAAAAATTTATTGTTATAATTTACTCTATAATATTCTAATTTTTTATACAAAATAAAATATATCAATAAAAAAATATTTTTTTATATTTAAATAATTATTTATGATATTTTAAAATTCGTGCAAATTAAAATCTAATGGTATAAAATAACAACAAAACTAAGAAAATGTTACTCTTTGTATCTTAAAATTTATACAAAAAAAAAAAAAATACTATAGATAATTATGTATTTCCATATTTAACTACTACTACTACAATATAATATTAATTATACAAGATATTTAAAAATATCTACTCACATATCTCTCTTTTTTTTTTTTTTTTTTTTTTTTACTAAACATGAAGTTTAAAAAGAAATCCATTAGCTCTCTATTAGAAACTAATATTATTTTATTTAAACTAATATTATAAAAAATATCTAGCATTTAAAATATATCCTTAGTAAGATTTTATTTTTTTCTTAAGAATAAGTTTGTACAATTTTTCATAAATATATATTATTATAAAATTTAACTTTTTATATTTATACCTTCAAAAATTCTAAATTATTTATATATGACATCTGATTTATTACCGTTAATTTACTGTTTATTTTTTAACAAAATATATAAAAAAAAAAGAGTTAATTTTATTTTTATAAATATCTAAAAAAATAAAAAAATAAATTTATCACATTCATTAATCAAAATTAAGTATTTAACATATAATTAATTATATTTTTCTACTATATGTATATATATAAATAAATAATTTAAATTTTATTAAAAAATTATTCGATATGTTTATAAAAAATCTATATAAAATTAATTATTTTTTTTAATATGCCACTATTTTTTAGACTATAATTTGTTGGAAGAGTAAGTATAAAAATAATTTTGCCCTAAATTAAAATTTGACCACCAAAAGTGTAATTTAGGTTAATTTTAAATTAAATTTGAAATATTATTTTTTAAAAAATATTTATATTTGGGTCTTTGGGTTGTCATAATAAGAACAAGAGAGAGAGAGAGAGAGAGAAAGAGAGAGAGGAGCCACCCCACCATCCAAACGGCTATAATTAGGCGGTTTGTGGAGAGAGAGAGAGAGAGAGAAATAAGAAAGAGAGAGAAAAAAGTGAGAAAAAGAGAAAGGGGGGAGAGAGGGAGAGAGGAGAGAGAGAGATCGCCGCCGAGGAGATCGATCGGGCTCCGGCGAGGAGGAGCTTCCTCGGCGGGGGATTCGATCTCTACAACCTTTTTTTAGAAAAAAATTATTTGGTTTAATTTTGGGGGAGAAAAAAAAGGTGGGATTTTTATTGGGGTTTTTTGGAATAAAAAGGTGGGATTTTAGAGGGATTTTTGGGGGATTTTGTTTTTTTGCTGGGTTTTCGCGATGCCCGAGTCTGGGTATTATAATTCGAAGAAGACCGATGATATATGCGAGGATGTTTGCGGAGAGGTGATTAAATTAGATTCAAATTTTAAAATTTTCATCATTTAATCCCAATCCCCTCCCCCTTTTTTTCCTCCTATTTTTCCTCTTGTTATTCCTATTTTTATCCTTTTTTTCCGAATTTTTTGCGTAGATCTGTTAATTTGGGGGTTCATTGTGCGTTTTGGAATGGTAAAGTTTCGATTTTTATGCGTATCAGTGTTTATAATAATAATAATAATAATAATAATAATAATAATCCCTTTTGCTCTTTCTCCTGGGTGGATACTCTTTTTACCCCTTTTTTTTTTCATCTGATTCAAATTTACTTTGCAAAGATTCGATTTTTGAATCTTATTGTTTCTTTCTAGATTTGTTCATTTTTGCAGCACTTGGTATGATCTGATTCTCCTTATTACAATGCAAAATAGTTGTTATCCATTTGCTTTGTGATTATTTACGTTTCAGCATTGATGGATATAGTTGTTAATTTAGGACAAATTCTGAATCTGATTGCTGATTTTAGTATTTTGGTTTTTGTTTCTGTAGCATCTGATACCTGTTTGTGTTTATGTCCAATCCAAAACATGACAAATAAGGTGTTATAAGGTGTTCATCAATCTATTTGCTGTGTTGTTTTGATTCAAATTGCCCTGTGAATTCGTCGCGATTTGTTGTTCTTGTTGTTGTTGCTTGTTATGATGTAGGCAATTTATTGCTCTATGTAAATTTGATTTCTTATTCCCTGTTCTAAATTTTCAGCAGGCGTCGAAGGCGGCTCTGAGTATGTCGAGGCTCCGGTGCGCGCTCCGCGGGTTCGATTTCAGGGCCTTGTTGATTCTCCTCATCGGCGTTCCGCTCCTTATTCTATTCATCTATGTTCATGGCCAAAAAATCACCTACTTTCTCCGCCCCTTGTGGGAATCCCCGCCGAAGCGGTTCACGGTTATCCCTCACTATTATCATGAGAATGTGTCGATGGAAAACTTATGCAGGCTCCACGGATGGGGGATCCGCGAGAACCCCCGGCGCGTGTTCGATGCCGTGCTCTTCAGTAATGAGCTCGACATTCTCGAAATCCGGTGGAACGAGCTGAGCCCCTACGTCTCGGAGTTTGTGCTCCTCGAGTCGAATTCGACGTTCACCGGCCTGGTCAAGCCCCTCTACTTTGCGAAAAACCGGCGCCAATTCAAGTTCGCGGAGTCTAGATTGACTTACGGGACGATCGGGGGGCGATTCATGAAAGGGGAGAACCCTTTCGTCGAGGAGTCTTACCAAAGAGTGGCGCTGGATCAGCTTATCAGGATCGCGGGCATTACCGATGACGATTTGTTGATCATGTCCGACGTCGACGAGATCCCGAGCGGCCACACGATCGATCTTTTGCGATGGTGCGACGATATTCCCGATAAAATTCATCTCCAACTGCGGAATTACTTGTACTCCTTCGAGTTCTACCTCGACGATCGAAGTTGGAGGGCCTCCGTGCATAAATACCGCGCCGGGAAAACGAGATACGCGCACTTCCGCCAGACCGACGACTTGCTGGCTGATTCCGGGTGGCATTGCAGCTTCTGCTTCCGCCGCATAAGCGACTTCATATTCAAAATGAAGGCTTATAGCCACGTGGACAGGGTACGGTTCGCCTACTTCTTGAACCCGTCGAGAATCCAAGATGTTATTTGTCGAGGGGCGGATCTTTTCGACATGCTCCCCGAAGAATACACTTTCCAGGAAATCATCGCCAAGTTGGGGCCGATCCCCCGCACTTACTCCGCTGTCCGACTCCCCGGCCATCTATTGCAAAATGTCGAGAGGTTTAGATACCTCCTCCCGGGGAATTGTCGAAGAGAAAGTGGCTAAGTTGTCGAAACTTGTACGAGTTATTTCTTACAAAAGCTATAAAGAGTCCTCCTTGGAAAACTGACGCTACTAAGCTGAATGATTTGTTATTTTTGGGTGTCGATGCGCGTGGACGAGTTGTAGAGATGATTATCTCTAATGTTACATTGAAGAGGGCGTATTTATTTGCCGCAGGAGCTCAGAGGGAGTATACTTACGAGGGATTCGTGTTCATTATTCTACCATCTTATCGGTATGTGATATCACACTGTTGTAGAATTCAAACCTGCTGGAAAGTTTTTATGTTATGGAAATTGGTTTCCCCCCTCCTTGAAACTAATTTATTCATCTATTTATCTTTTTGAAATTGTCGTCGCAGAATATTTTACTGACTAGTAGGTATTTGTACCATTTGATTTGTTTATGCTCTCCTCTGGAGAAAATTCTAATTCAAGTTATTGTGATATCTTCGCATCTTGTTATCGTCATGCTACTGTTGCTTCTGTTGTTCTTTTATTTTTAAAAGGTAGATATGAAAGTTAAGATGATGGGTATTCGTAGTTATCAGGAAAAATGTTTGAACCTCGTTATTGAAAGGTTCGTTTGCGGTTTGGTCTCAATTTTGGCGTAGTATCAGAAAACTCGAATCTCTTGATATCATTTTCCTGCTGTTATAAATGTGTAGCTAACTTTTATGTTGTTGTCGTTGTCGAAGAGGTCGAAGTATGATTAGAGAAACGGGGAAAAATGTTTGAACCACGTTATTGAAAAGTTCGTTTGCGGTTTTGGTCTCAATTTTGGCTCGTAGCTAACTTTTACGTGCCGTCGCTGTCGAAGAGGTCGAAGTATGATTAGAGAAATGGGAAAAGAATCGAGAGACAAATCAAAAGTCGGTAGCTATAGCTAGTTTTAGCAAATTTGAACAAGTCTGGTAGCTAACCCTTCTTTAGAACTGTCCAACAGCAGCACGCTTGTTGCGGTAGTTTTGCTCGTGAGGATCAAATTACACATAAAGATACAGATGAAAAAGAAAAAGAAAAATAAAAATAATGCATCCACTTTTAGCTAAATATTGGTTTGTATTACATGTCTGACAATTCAGTTTCACGCTTAGTTTCTGTTGAAGATTGATTTGCTTTTAATTGTGTTCAAACTTTCATTCTAGACTTTCGGAGTTTGGTCATTGGATGTTCAAATTTGGCAGAGCAAAATCTAATTTGCACCTTCTTTAGATTCAAATGTGTAAGGATTTTATATGCAGAACAAATTTTGAATGCTAAGTTGTTCTGATTAAGACTATGAGAACTAAATTGAACTCTAGATCAACTTTTAGGCTCTTTATTTTTTTGGATATTTATCCAATGAATCCCAGAAATTCTTAATCAGATTTGATGTGATAATGAAATGGTTGACTCTATCAACAGAAGTAAATGCTTTTGTATGATGTAGTATCATTTAACTCGTGCCACGATACTTAAATTCTTAGTGTTTATGTTGTAGTATCATGCAGAAGAAGCTTGTGCAAAGTACGACTCTAATATCGAAAAACTCTTCAATTTTGCCGTGTTCTTAAAGCTACAGGTAACAGAAAGGTCTCCTGTTTACCTGTTTCAGTAACCGAAATGGCGAATTTTCCACTGTATTAGTGGATCATACATTGTAGTACATGTAAATTGTTCTGTATGGTGCCAAATAGCTGAAATTTCAGGTCAGATGTTTCCGTAGTTTGCGCAGGTTCATCAGGCCCTTAATCTTTTTATCTTCAGTTGTTTCAAAGTATCAGATAGTTTACTAATTATGACTCAACCACAATGTGGAGCACATGATCATGTACTTAGTTATGCGGCATTAGAGATTTAATACATGAAAAAATAAACTGTTGAGTAGGAAATTGTCAACTGCCAACCAGATCAAATTTTAAACTTCAGATAGCAGGTGGAATCAAACTATGAGCCTGATTTGATTTGTAGAAACCTTGGATCAAAATGATGCTTATTATATGAATCACTTAAATAAAGATGATGATACTTTGCTTCAGCTGTTTTCTGAGAAATAGGTATCTGAACACTGCAGGTTATTATTTTAGAACTTAATGTGGGGTATATTCTGTCGAGAATTTACAAATATTCAAAATCAATTTCGTTGGTAATGTAAGTTTACTGATAAATTCAAAACTAGTAAAATATTAAAATTTAAAATACCTATTTCAGAATTCACATATTTTTCAGCTAAAGAAGGTTCAAAAGAAGATCAATTCTCAATTTTGAATCTTCATTCTGACTTGTTCAACTTACTTGTATTCTGAAAATTAAGATGCTGCTGCTTTGTTGCAGCACATTAAAGCAACTAATTAGAAATTAAATTTCGGTGTCGTCGTTGTCGGATGTTTAATTGATTTATTCTGTATGTCTTAATTGAATGAACTTATCAGAAATCTGACCAGGTATCAGAATACTCATTCTAGTTGTTTGTTCTTCGATTTGCAGTTGTGTATGCTTTTTTTTTCTGTATTTTAGATTCAGTAACTCATGTAGTTGCAGGCGCATTGGCTTATTTGGTTGATTCTGAATTTTTTGCAGTAGGAGTTGCTCAATGAAGTTGTAATTGTAATTTTGGTTTACAGACCTTTTCAGCTCCTTCTTCCCCTCTGCATCCTTCACCATCTCCTCCTCTTCAACCTCGACACCGATACACACGAGCTTTCCCACTCCGTCAACTGCGCGCCACTCCACTTTCCTGACACCTGCTGTCGTCCGACCTCCTACTCTTTTTCTTCTATCTCCTTTCTGGCGCCCGTTGCCGTACGACCTCCTACTCTTTTTCTTCTATTTTCTTTCTGACTCCCGCTGCCGTCCGACCTCCTACTCCTTTTCTTCTATCTCCTTTCGGACATCCGCTGCCGTCCGACCTCCTACTCTTTCTTTTATCTCTACTATCTTCTTCTTCTTGAGATTGTGGTGATTGTTTTTGTCATCGGCTGCTGCCGTCACCTACGGGGCAGTCTCCTGCTCCTAGATGGGTTTGAGATAGGACAACATATGAGACACTAGTAAAATTTTCGTATTAAATTGTCATGACAAAATTTTTCTATGGCGAGGTGATACTGTTGACGGAGATACATTATTATTATTAGGCTAAATTACAGAAACCCCCCCTCTAATATTCCGTTTTTCTACTTTACCCTCCTGTCTTTTAAAAGTCGACAACCTGCCCCCTCGTAATTACCGAAATATACATTTACCCCCTGCCAGATATGAAAGTCCATCCATGAGCCTCTAATGAGCCAATTGCTTGTAACAAATTGGTAAGAAACCAATTCATATCTGGCAGGGGGGAAAGGGTAAATGCATCCATTAGAGGCTCATGGATGGACTTTCATATCTGGCAGGGGGATAAATGC
Source organism: Tillandsia fasciculata (assembly GCA_029168755.2). NCBI lineage: Eukaryota > Viridiplantae > Streptophyta > Magnoliopsida > Poales > Bromeliaceae > Tillandsia > Tillandsia fasciculata. Next base: position 641,401 of record CM054943.1, on the reverse strand, counting down.
AGGGGATAAATGCATATTTCGGTAATTACGAGGGGGCAGATTGTCGACTTTTAAAAGACAGGGGGGTAAAGTGGAAAAGCGGGATATTAGAGGGGGGTTTTCTATAATTTAGCCTTATTATTATTATTATTATTATTAATGTTTGAAACAAATATTAAAAAACGGAGTAAAAAATTATAGAATTTTAAAGTTTTGATAACAATCTATTATTAATTCATTAAGTTATTAAGCTATAAATAATAAATATAGGCTATAAATAATTTATGGCATTTTATAAAAATGGTTATCAAGGGCGTTTTTCTTTATATTTTAAAATAATTAAAAACAATTTAAAAGCACCCTAGAGTTTTTTTTTTTCTTTAATATTATAACTTATAGCTTAATTAAATATTTGTGATCTTCTTATCTTCAAATGGAACATTTTTCTATCCTAGAAATAAATAAATAAATAAAGTTCCCAAATCTGACCCAAAAGGCCCGTCGAAAAGAGTCTCAAACAAAGCCCAAAACCAATTAAAGGAAGAACAAAGGCCTACCATATATATATATATATATATATATATATATATATATATATATATATACAAGTTATTAGTGCTATCAAGTTTTCTACTCTTAGATCAACCCATTTGATCATTTTTATCCGTTAGATTTTATTATTTTTCCAACCACCTATTAAATCCAAAGGGCCCACTATCATCTCAACCACACAGCTTTTAATCCAAGGATTAAAAACTTAATAGCACCAATGACTTGGTACTATTAATAATATTCCAGCCTAGCTCTATATATATATATATATATATATATATATATATATATATATAAAATTAGGCTGGAATATTATCGATAGCATTCCTTGGATTAAGATATGTGCGGTCAGGATGATAGTGATCTCCTAGAGTTTAGTGGATGGTTGGCTGAATAGTAAAAATTTTAGGAGATTACTATAATCCTAACCGCACATTCTTTCATTTAAGGGCTGAAAACTTAATAGCACTAATTATTTGGTGATATCGATAGTATTTCAGCCCGACTCTCTCTCTCTTTCTCTCTCTCTCTCTCTCTCTCTCTCTATATATATATAGTACAAAATTCATTGAGAAACTAATATTCCTTTTGAATCTCGCCAACGGTAGAATTAGGGCTGTCGATCCAACTCGCTGTTCGCAAGCCCGCTCATATTTAGCTTGTTAATAAATAAGCTGAACATGAGCTGAATTTTTTAGCTCAATATTTTAACGAGCCAACTCATGTTCGGCTCGTTTAATAAAAAATCTCAACTCGATCGTGCTCGACTTATTTTTTTTATTTTTTAGGAACAGTATCATTATAGCATATTTTTGTTGTAGTATAAAGTAGCATCAAAGACTTTCCTAATTCCAAGAAGACAATATAATATTGGAAAATACCAATGGCGTTATTTTTTGCACCACAAGAACATTTTTTTTTTATTTAATATAATTTTTTTATTAATTATTAATTATTACTACTATTCTAGATATATTATTGTTTCAGACTAAAAATATAAACTTAATCATATTAAATATTTTTAAAAAAATTTAAATTGCTACTCTGAATTTTCACCATGGAATATCATGGGTGGAAAGGTAAACTTATTTGGGCTACTCATTCTTATTCAAATTTTAAAATTATAATTTTATTTGAGAAGGATAAATTAGATGTTTAGCGCCTATTTGATTTGATTATTGAAACAATTTTTACTTACAAAGCATTTGTATTTTTCAAACTTCTATAATTTTATTATTGATGATAGAGCTTTCAAAACATTCGATACCGTTAAATATGATTTAGACTATTTAAATTATATAAAAATTAAATTTTATATTTTTTTGATATTTTTTTTTTATCTATCAAGTTAATATAAAAATAAACGCTGAAAATGAATATCCTTCAAAAAGTGATGATAGGAGTCTGTTAATCAAGATCGATAGTATAGATCTTATTTTAAATAATTTTAAAAAATTTCTAATTAAAATTTAATTAATTTAGATTTATTTACACCGTTCAATGAGTAAAAAAACTTATATTTAAAATTAAAATTATAAATTTTATAATTTTTTTATTATTGGGTCTCGAAAAAATTTAAAATTTGATTTTTAAACAATTTTAATAGTTTAAATCATGTTCAACGATATTGATCATCGATTCGAAAGTTTCATCATCGAAAATAAATGGGCGGCAACATAACCCGTTAGGTTAAGTTTGGATTCCTATTTTTAAGAGTAAATTACATGTTTGGTATTTAAATTAAAGTATCATTGTAGTTTATTATAATTAAAATTTAAATTTTCAAAATTATTGTAACCAAATTTTATAGTCTAGTTTAGTTGATTAAATATTAGTATATTGTTAATGTGGAACTGATGTAGTAGTATTATAGGTGATGATGCGCCAAAAATTAAAATATCGCATTACTTCTATATCAACGATATGTCAATATTTAGTCAATTAAATTAGATTATTGAACTTGATTATAAAAAAAATTTAAAAATTTAAACTCATAATTTATAATAAATTAAAATTTGAGAATCAAAATATCACCTAAGTCATATAATTTGATAATTATACATGCAAACATAAATTAGAAAGGTCTTATCCTACGTTTAAGTTATTTTTTTATTAGTAAAATTTATGATAGATGATGAAAATAACAGGTACATCCATATGTATAGAATTTCAAAGAGTATTAAATTCACCTACTAAAGAAAAATAAGAGGACCAATATAACTTTTCCATAAAAAAAAATAAATTATAAAATAAATAAATTTTTATACAAAATTTCTAGAAGCTCTAGAAAGTATCCATTTACATATCTAAGATATACTTTTCTATTTTTTTTGATAAAATTATTGTCGAAATTATTTCGCCACAATAATATTAACAGTTTACGATATTTTTATAAAAAATTATTTAGCTTAAAAAATAGATAAATTATATTATGGTCCTTAAATTATGAGACCGGTGATACTCTATTTCTCAAACTTTAATTTTTAAATTTTTTAAATTATTAAAATCAAGTTACATAACTTAATTTTTAGAATATTATCAAGTAAGTTCAAGAATTAAAATATCACATATCTGAAAATTTAAACTAAAAATTATAATTAATTAAAATTTAAGAATTATAGTGACATGCGCTTTATAATTTAATTTAAAATTCGAAATAAAATTTACAATGAATTAAAAACAGCATTTAAGTGTGGGGGAATAGTTATTTTTTCCATATATACCAGATTATTTCGGTATAAGGGTAGAACAGCTGTTCCACCACACAGGCGGAACAACTGTTCCACATGTTGCTTATTATTATTTTCTTTAATTAAAATTTTTTAAATTATAAGATATTTAAATTTATAAAATTTTAATTTTTTTATTTTATTTTATAAATTTTAATCTTCTCTATTATTCTTATTCATTTTTTTAACTTATCAAACACAATTTTTCTTATCCCGGTACAATCATTATACTCAACTAAACACAAAATTACTATAATTCTTGCTTGTATCTGAACTTATACCTATCCCCGAAATAATCAATTTTCGCTTATATCCGAACCAAACGTAGCCTAAAGTTTTAGAGGACTATAACATTCCGTCTCATAGTTTGAAGACCAAAAGTGTATTTTTTTTTTTTTTTTTACTTTTTTTTTTTTTTTAAGCATGGTATGTAATATTGGCTATGAGTTTCTGATTATTATTCAAAATTTTTAAATTTATTATGAAATTATCAAAATATTTTTCTAAACTTTAATTATTATTAGTAATTTTAGAATTAAATTTTGTTTAATTAGAAATATATTAAATATTTTAAATTTTTTTTATATTATTTGAAAATTTGATAGAGTGTGAGCTATAATTCTTTCCCAAGCATGTTTCTCTCTCAGGTTTCTTATCATCTAAGTAAAATAATTAACTGCACACACCCCAAAAAAAAAAAAAAAAGTCGTGAGACATTTAATCCACCGTTCCATTACATATACAGCACGAATCTTAAAGCTACGTGATTTTTTTATTTGTTCCTCTCTTTTCGCATCCTCTCTCTCTATAAATACCTCCTCCCCCTTCACTCTCCCCTCAACAACACAACAGGTGTTCCGTTTCCTCCGTCTCCTCCTCCTCCTCCTCCTCATTTCCCGTCCCCACTGCGGCTTACAGTTACGCACCGTGGGCGATCTCTCTCTCTCTCTCTCTTTCTCTCCTTCTAGGGTTAGGGTCTCTCCTTCTAGGGTTAGGGTTTAGGGTGCGGCTCACGGGTACGCACGCAAGCGCGAACGCGGGTTCGTCCGAACGATCCGCGCTTCTTCTCCTCCGGCCCCATGGACTACCTGCCGAAATACACCATGGCCTTCGACCGCGAGGTCGTGATCAAGGTAACTGTTTTCTCGATCCGCTTCGCTCTTCGCTGCTGATTGTTCTTGTTTCGTGTAGATTTTGGGGTTTCGGTATGGTTTAGAGAGTTATTTTTATTTTTATTTTTTTTTTCTCTATAATCGATCTGTACCCGCATGTTGATCACTTTGAGTGGTGTCTCTTGCGATTCCTCGAACGTTTTCGCCCCCGATCTTTCTTGTTTGTGCCAATTTTAGGTTGATTTGGGTGTTCCTTTTTTTTTTCTTTTTTTTTTTCTCGTTTTTGGTATGATTTGGAGGGGTTTCTTATGATCAATCTATCTCTGCGTGTTGATATGACTAAGACGGGTTTCTTAGATTTCTCGATGGATTAGTTTGGTTGTTTTGCTTGCTTTTGTATGATTATGAGGGTTTTTTCCAGGATTTTGGAGATTTTGTGGTGGGAACTTGATACGATCGTGGTTTATTTTACTCAATCGGGATTGCAAGCAAATGAGGGTTTTAATCTTGTCGAAAATTTTCTTGGCTCTGATAATTTTGGGTTAATTTGGTTCTTTTGATTGGTTTTTGTGTGATTAGGAGTTTTTTTTCTCTATGATCGATCTATCTCCGCATGTTGATGTGACGTAGATATGATTCTTATGTTTTCTCTTTAATTTTTCCTACCGATCGTTCCTGTTTTGCGTATATAGTGGATTAAAAGTTGGTTGTTTTGTGTGGTTTTGGTGTGATTAGGAGGGTTTTTTTTTCAATGATTGATCTATATACGCATGTTGATGAGTGGTCTTTGGATGTTTTAGGCAATACGTGCTATTTTTACTCATTTTGGATTGCACCTAAATGAGGGTTTTGATTTTGAAAAAATCCTGTTTAAAATGTTTCCTTGCCCCCTGATCGTCCTTGTTTTGCGCTGATCATTGATTTAATAATTAAATCATCCTGTTAGGCTTTGATATGATTAGGGGGAGTTCTATGATGTTTGTGGCATTTTAGGCGATTTAGTGGTAGTAATTTGAGATGATCATGGCTTGTTTTTCCCTATGTTTTGAAATATAGTGTCAATGCTTTGTTGAGATAGTTTTATTTTCTAACTTTATTTAAGTGCTTGTTGGTTAATGATCCTCTTGTATACTGCAATACCTTTTTACCTGCAATAATTTATTGTGCTTTACTGATTCTTGGTTTGACTTCCCATATAAAGTAAATTTTTTTCATAATTCCCTGTTTTCTTTGCTTCCAGGTAAAGTATGGTCATATTCTCAAGCGGTTCGATGCTCATGTTTATGGACAGTACTTGGATTTCGACATAGCAAGACTCAGGATTAAGATCATCAATACCTTGATGCTCAGACCGGATGCTGAGCTCACTCTTACCTACACTGACGAAGACGGTGACATCGTTGCGTTGGACGACGACGATGATCTTCGTGCTGCCGTTAAACAGCAACTGAACCCTCTTAGGATCACCGCTCAAATGAAATGCGATGCTTCTGCTGATGCCAAACGGAGACCTCACTCTGCAAATCCCACCTCAAGTTCTCCGAATTCCAACTTCGATCCTGCTTGGATAAGCTCAGCTGTTGAAGAAGCACTGAAGTCGCTCCCAGAGCACATTCGGACTACAGTTTCGAAGTTCTCTCAGGACACCTTTTCAAAAGCTGTAGCTTCACCACCACTAGCTGAAACTCTGCAGTTCTTGTCAGAGATTTTAAAGGGCACTCAGCCTTCGAATGGCTCAATGGGCCAATCACCAGTTAATGCGAATGCAAGTAACAAGCAGAAAGATGACTTAGTTCCAAAACGCTCAGAGAAGCATCCCAAAACAGATCATTCTCCTCTTGAAGTCAGAACTGAAGCTCCTCAAAATCCCAGCACAGCTGGATATGACACTGTTAATGATGTGTTGTCTTACATCTGGACAAATAGCAATGAGGAGAACAAGAATGCTAGCAAAGCTCATCATAATTCCCATTCTGATTTATTCATTGATGAGGTTTTAGGATGCCATGAGGTACCAAAGATGCCAACTTTCCCTAATTATACAATTGGAATGGATACTGTGGGCAATGAGAAAAATAAACAGAAAGCAGTAGGCACGCCGATTTCGCACATGCCTGGCGGTTTCCTTCGCTACGGTGTTCCTTCCTATAACGGTTGGCCCCCTAGTGGCCCTTCAAATGTAGTTCCTCGTCCAGCTTTTGGCTTTGCCCCTTTTGAGTACCCTTACAGGCCTTACAAAGGTGATGGCTATCCTCCTGAGAGTATGCTCCATACTTTCCATAGGGGAGTCCAATGTGATGGTTGTGGGATGAATCCCATCTCTGGCCCACGATACAAGTCTAAGGTGTAAGTGCCCATGATGCATCTGCTTCACTTTTATTTGAACTGAATTTTTTGCCCGTTGCCATATTGTATAGATATCATATGCAAACCCCTAACTGTTTTGTTTTCCAACTAAGTCACCATAGTTCAACACATTATCAATCTCATTCCATTCTGTTAAAAGATCTGTTTATGGCATAATCTTACGTGTGAGTATCTTCTTTTCGTTAAAAGCTAATCTTTATTGTCAACAAGAAGATAGCAAACACCTGGATGATTAATTTATTAAGGTTGCGGAATAAAATTTTATAGAAGGATGTTATCAGGCTAAAAGGGATGGATCTGGAAATTTCTTAAGACTTTGGGGATTAATCGATTGAAAAAAGAAAAGAGTTCAGTGACCTTATTGCCATCCCTATAATATAAGAGGGACTTTACTGATTCGTTCATTTCTAGTCCAGGTTGTTAAAATCTATCCAGTCAAATTTGTGATGCATGGTTTATTCTAACGTTGCTTTTACTCTTTTGCAGTAAAGCCGACTACGATTTGTGCAGTATCTGTTTCTCTCGGATGGGGAACAAAGATGATTATGCAAGAATGGACAAGCCTTCTCCTCCCTTTCCTCACAGAATGATTAATCATGTATGATGCTAAGTTTTTCTCATTTGTTTAGTGTATTATGTAAAATCTGAAATTTCTTCCAAATCTGCGTGCCTTCTCAAATGCAGCCTCCCAAGTACCGCCATGTTCCACATGGTTGCGGGATGAAGCAAACTCGAGGAAAACTCGAAGGCCGCTTTATCAAGGATGTGGCTATCCCTGACGGAACTGTGATGGCCCCTTCCACTGAATTTACAAAGATTTGGCGGATTCGTAACAATGGGACCATTCCTTGGCCCCGCGGTACTTGGATTATGTGGGTCGGTGGAGATCACTTTGCCACCCAAGATAAGTTTCAGCTGGAGGTAGGTAGTTGTATTTCATTTTATATGCCTACTTTGATTAGTTACTTTTATTTCCTTCTGTTGCTTGAATTTGGCACCTGTTTGGCGTGGAAGTAGAGGCTTTGAGAAGACATGTTAGCTAAGTTGCCGGACGCGGCATGGAAAGATAAAATGAGCCATTGGACTCTAAAGAAGCTCTAATTCGAAGCTTCTGTCTCTGCCCGGGTGAGAAGCTATAGAGTATAATTTGAAATGAAGAAGCTATTTGTGCTTACTCCAACTGCTCTTCTCACCGTGCTCTTACTTAAAAGAGTTTGTGCATTCTGTTAGTTGGTTGGATGGATCTTGTAGTAAGTTTGTTTTGGCTAGCGCAGATTCCGGACGGCGGATTTCCGGTGGACGAAGAAATTGATATTGCAGTTGATTTTATCGCTCCACCACTCCCTGGGAGGTACCTTTCGTACTGGAGATTGGCTGCCCCTGCCGGGCAGAAGTTTGGCCAGCGAGTTTGGGCTCTTATCCAGGTCCTTTTTTTTTTTCTACCAAATAGTCTTCCCATATTACTCGCTATAATTATTAGTCTACGGGGTTCTACTCGTAAATTCCCCACCAATCAGCAATTTACTTTATTTACCCACACTTCTGCATTTCCGTGTATGTTCTCCAAAAGATAGCGTACGAATTTACTTTTTGTCGATAGTTGGGCACTATATGTTAAAAGAAAAATTTTACAGGGTTTTATATGCAATAACTGTCAGCTTATTTCTACTTGCGATCATTGCAAGATCATTCGTCTAAATATACACTATTTGAAAACTGAATATTATACATGTATATACAAGTGCTTGGTGCTATCGATAGCGTAGTAGCCGGACTCTACATAGAACTAGGCTACTATGCTATTAATAGCATCAAATCGATGGTGCTATTAGGTTTTCAACCCTTGTATGAAGGGATATACGGCTAGGATGATAGTAGCCTCCTAGAGTTTAGTAGGTGGTTGGAGAAATAGTATGATCTAACGGATGGAAATGGTCAAAGGGGTGAATATAACAGTAAAAAACTTGGTAGCACTAAGTGCTTGGTGCTATCGATAACATAGTAGCCGAAGAGTGAGCGAGAGAGAGAGAGAGTCTGGCTACTATGTTTTTAAAAGTACCAAGCAATTGGTACCTGTGAGTTTTCTACCGTTAGATTTATTTTTTTGACTAATTTTATTCCTTAGATCATAATATTCTACCAACCACTCAAAACTCAAGGGGTATACTATAATTCTAACCGCACATTCTTTCATCAAGGGACTAAAAATCTCTAAGTACCAATAACTTAGATATTTTTAAAAGGAAGTATAGGAGCTCAATTATATATATATATATATATATATATATATATATATATATATATATGAAAATTCAGATTCGGCAGGAATATGCAAGGTTTTAAGTGTTGCTTTGGTGATTATTTCTCTCTTTTTATTCCAACGGAAGAGCAGGTGGAAAGCTTCGATCCTTCAACCAGCGGCAGCAAGCTGAGTTTGAACTTAAACCTGCCTCCCTCAGGCATCAGCAGTTCTGTTATAGAAATATTAGACCGCAACGCGGAGACCAAGGACGATGCTCATCCTCGACCCAATGTAACCAACACTTCCGAGGAATTAATCGAGCCTCTGGCCGGTGAACCCTCAGTGAAAACTGACGAGCCTGCGGAGCCGGCGCTTACGGCGTTCCTTCCAGCGCAATATACTGCTTTTGATTTCCCGACTTCCGTAACGCCGCCGGCACCATCTCTGCTGCCGCCGCCGTCGCCACAGGTGTTTAACGACGACAACTCTGTGGAGGCGGCGATGCTGAAGGAATTGGAGGAGATGGGCTTTAAGCAGATTGACTTGAACAAGGAGATCCTCAAGCAGAACAAGTACGACCTGGACCAGTCGGTCGGCGATCTCTGCAGGTTCTCGGAGTGGGACCCCCTTCTTACTGAGCTGGAGGAGATGGTAAGATTTGTTTTGTAATTTGATTTCTCCCTGGGCATGTGGGGAGGAGGGGGGGTTTATCCAGGTATTTATTTGGTTTTTGCGTGGGTGGGTCCCAGGGTTTCGAGGACAAGGAGAGGAACAAGCAGCTGCTCGAGAAGAATGGCGGGAGCATCAAGCGCGTCGTGCTGGATCTCGTCGCCGAGGAGAACCAGTAGTTTATCATCTATAAATATATAAAATTATGAAGATATATATATGAGGGATAATATATCTATATATGTACATGGTTTGGTGTCTTGTCCAGTACTTGTTTGACTGGGCTTGGTTTTGCTTTTCTGCTTCTTGTGCTGCTGCTGTTAAACTAAGACCTTCGCGTCGGTCGCTGACCTGTAGTTTTTTTTTTTTTTTTTTTTTGTTAAATAAAGCTACAGTATATTATTGTACTTTCTTGCTTGTTATTAGTTTATCAAGTTATTTAAATTGGAATAATGTTAGAAAATACTATATTTATTTTCATTATTAGATTACTAGTGAAAATATTTAAACTGAAAATATTTAAAAATTAAATTATAATTTTAATGATAGATATAAATTTTTTTTTTTGTTCGTTTAACGGTGTAAAAAAATTAAATAAATTAAATTATGGTTCAAATTTTTTAAAAATTATTTAAAATAAAATTTATATTTTTGATTTTGATTATAAGATTATAATTATTATTTTTTAAAAGATATTTATTTTTAGTTATTTATTTTTATTTAAACTTATGGATAAAAAGTTAATAATTATTATTATAAAAATTTATTTTTAAATAATTTAAATGATATAGATTATTTTTAACGGTGTTGATCGTTGCTTTGAAAGTTGAATCATTAAATCTAAAGATATATATAAGCTCAATCATTCAACTTGGTATTTTTAAAAATATAGAAACTTATATATATATATATATATATATATGAGGAATGCTATGTGTACATCCTAAGGGGGTGTACATCCTACACTCCCACCCATTTAAGGATGGGGGTGGCATTTAGGGGTCACATCAAGTGACCCCTCATCACACCCCCATCCTTAGATGGGTGGGGGTGTGAGATGTACACCCCCTTGGAGGTGTACACTTATACTTTTCCTATATATATATATATATATATAACTAAACTATACTATTAATAGCACCAAATCATTGGTGCTATTAGGTTTTTAGTCGTGAATTAAGAAATGTGCCGTTAGAATAACAATGCATTCTTAGTGTATAGTGGTTGGTTGAAAAAATAATATAATTTAAGTAATGAAATAATTAAAAAAATAAATCTAAAGATAAAAATCTTAATATTATTAAATATTTAATATTATTAATAATATAATAACTAGAAATATATATATATATATATATATATATATATATATATATATATATATATATATATATATAGTAAATAAACCTTTGGTCAACGCACAAGGTGAGCTTACAGTTTGTGGCATTACGTCCAGGTTGCCGACGTTGCAGAACGTTCGTCTGTTCTGGGCCTCCTACCGTGACAATACTTTTATATATATATATATATATATATATATATATATATATATATATATATATATATAATAATTTTATTATATTTTATAAAATAATTTTAATTAACATAAAAACTGGTTACCTAATTATAGAAGTTCAAATACTAAATATATTTATTTTTCATTTCCACTAGTATACTATCGAGAGCATTGATGATTTGTGGTTATTAATTTTTTCGTAATTATTTTTATTCGTTACATTATATTATTTTATTAATTATTTATTAAATTTTAAAATATTATTAAAAATTTAATTTTTTACCTTTTATTTATTTAATGTTAAATTCAACTGCAAGAGGGACACGTGTCACCCATTGAACAGCTCTAGCGGCTAGTGCGGTGCTAGCCAGTAATAGCACACGTCCCGGGAAACTCCCACCCAAGCCTTATCCACAAATGCTCTATTCACTGCTATATATCGATTTTGTTTAAATTTAAAAAATTTTAAATTTTTCAAAATAATTAATAAACTTTTAGATAGAAATAAAATTGTTTCTTATTATCAATAGCTGTTATATTTATTCATTATTATTATTATTATTATAGTCCAACTATTATACTATTGATAGTAAAAACATTTAATATTATCAAAATTTTCTACCGTTAAATTATTTTATTATTATTATTATTTTTAAAATTATATTATTTTACTAATTATTTACTAAATTTTAGATGATCACTATCATTCTAATCGTACATTATTTTATCTAACAATTTAAAATTTAATAGTACTAATAATTTTATACTATTAATTATTATTATTATAAAAACTAGTGAGACATGCACGGAGTACTACAAGTAACTTCAACACACTTTTACTTTTCCTTATTTATGAAACTTAAAAGTAATAAAATAATAATAATATTTAAAGCTTATAATTTATTTTAAGGTAAAAAGCTTCAAATATTATATACTTGCTAAATTAACTTTAAATTTTAAAATATTAATTATGGAATCTCTAATGGGAGATGTATAGGAGATCACGTGCATGCGATAATTTTTTAATAAAAATTAAAAATTGAAAACAAAAATGTGCTTCCTTACATAATGTTGGGTAGCGGAATATTTTAATCTCTATGTTACATTTTCTCTGTTGTTATAATTATATTTATTTATTTATTTATTTTATTTATATAGTTAAAATTATATTTATAAATTTTATGTTAAAATTATCTCAATTTTGTCGCGGCGTTGGCACTTAGAAATACGCAACCGATGAATCTATTGTTGAATCTCTTACTGTTAGGTTTATTATGAATCGCATTCTTACTTAATTTATATATATATATATATATATATATATATATATATATATATATATATATATATATATATATATATCGATCACAAATATTTACCGACAAAGTACGACACAGTGCGTGCTAAACGATATTGATAGATGCCGATCACAAAAAAATATGTATGTAGACATATAATAGAATAGAAAATAAATTTTTTAATTACTAATTATATATTTTTATGAAAAATTTTAAATTTTATTAAAAAAATTATTTAATAATTTAAAGAAAAAAAAATTTAGCGGTATCATCAGTACGGTGGTTATATCGTACCACTATTTCGTTAATACGATACAACATGATGGATATGGATCGTGTCGATAGATATTTAAATTTTTATTTAGAACTATTTTTTTCAACTAATGCATTGAAATTACTAACAATTTAGATAAATTTCACCTAATTTGAATTTACAGGTGTGCTACATGAGCTATTAAAATAGTTATCTAATTTGTTGGGAATTTGGTATTCGAATTTGCAACTCACTCTGGTACCGAATTTTTACTATAAATTCATCTTTTCGGCAAAAACCTAGCACAACTACAAAAAAAAAAATTAATAATAAGGCTAAATTATAAAAAAAAAATATCTATAATATACCGTTTTTTCACTTTGTCCCGTCTTTCAAAAGCCTATATTTTGCTCCCTCGTAATTACAAAATTATTTTTAGGGGTAACCAGACTAATAGAACATGCGAAATGACAATAATACCCTCCTTCTAACCCATCTTCTTCCTCAACGTGGACGGCTCGAATAATACCCTCCTTCTAACCCATCTTCTTCCTCAACGTGGACGGCCTCGAGCCGTCGCTGCTCTTCGACCCCGCCACGACCTCCCTGGGTACCTCGCCGTCCTCGCCCTCCTTGAGGAGGTTCACCCTCTCCTCCCTCGCCCCCTCCTCCCCCGACTCCCTCGACGGCACCTTCTCTCCGCCGCCCTCGACAAGCTCGAATCTGAATTCCGCCGCCTCCTCTTTAAAAACTCTGCCCCGATGCCCATGCCGCCCTCCACCGACGCCCCAATCGAGCCGGAGGGGAGCAGATCCGGGCAGGCCTTCCCTGCTGCATCGCGCACAGGGGCACCCGCATGCACACGCCGCGCATGGGAACCGCGCCGCCGCCCTGGGCAAATGGCATGCTGCTCGAGGATCAGCCTAGTATGCCCTTCGCAAGGAGCGAGCGCCCGTCGCTGCATGTTGCTGCGCCTAGCCGCGTGGGTCCGAGCGGCGACTGCGCCGACGATCGCCGGGGACTCCCGACGACAGCGACGGCGGGAACCCTCACGGAGCGACGGAATTCGTTGACGGCGCGGAGGTAGCACTTGGCCTCGGAGCGATCGGGAGAAGAAGGGGTTGAAGGGTATTTTCGGTATATTATCTAAAAAATTGACGGCTCACTAACGGAATGCTGACGGTGGGTGTGTAAATGCACAATTCCAGAATTACGAGGGACCAAAATATAGCCTTTTGAAAGACAGGGGAGCAAAGTGAAAAAGCGGTATATTATAAATTTTTTTTTTATAATTTAGCCAAATAATAATAATAATAATAATAATAATAATAATATATACAAATAAAATAAAATTTACTAATCAAGAGATGACTTATCTTCTGCACAGAATAATTTCAAACTGAACTCTCGTTTTTAATCTCTCACTCTTCCATCATCTTCCATATGAAAAAACTTTTTAACGTTGAAATTAAAGTTATTCCCAAATCACCCAACTTCAATTATTCTAAGACACCTATACACATCTGCATCAAAAACACATGACTTTCTGCTCTGATACTTAGGAGGTTCAACAACTTGGCAGTACTCAACCATCCAAAGCACAAATCCACCTACCTATGCTACTACATGTAAAATATAGGATACAATATACCCAAATCCTAGTATGATGAGAATTCTACTTTAATTAATATCTGAATTTAAATTAATTTATATTCAACAAATTTGAATATTTATTCTAATTCAAATTAGATTCAACTACAAATTAATGATATTTATAAATTAAGTCTGAAAACGGTGAGAAGATGGAAAATAATAATTAAATTTTTAAAATTTTAAATGATGATATATATATATATATATATATATATATATATATATATATATATATATATATATATATATATATATATATATATATATATATATATTGAATTAATTTAATATAATTCTTGATAAATATATCGAATAGTAAATATAGTATTATAAAATTTATTTTTTCAAAAATTGTTTAGTTTATTATCGTTAGCTTATGATTTATTTTTTAACAGAATATAAGCGAAATATGTCCTTACAAATACGTCTCTTAAAAAATTTTAACTTTTAAAAAATATATCTATAATTAAATATAATATCTGAAAGAGTAAAAAAATAAATTTATCTCACTCACTAATTAAGATTAAATATTTAACATAGATTATCAACTGTCCCTAGTACAAGTGGCAAAGGATTTGTCCTACTTGCTTCACATTTATAGCTAAATTTATTTCAAAAATAAACGAAGCAGGTAGCATACTACCCTTATCTCAAAAAAAAATATTTAACCTAAATTAATTATATTTTTTTAACGGATATTAACCGTAATGATATATATATATATATATATATATATATATATATATATATATATATATATATATTAAAAAGATAAAGTTAACTAAAAAAAAAAAATAAAGTAAAATACATTAATTTCAATACAAATTTAATAGTAAAAAATTTATAAATATAAATAGCTTATGTTTTCATTAAAAGCTTATGTATATAAGCTCTCTCTCTCTCTCTCTCTCTCTCTATATATATATATATATATATAAAATTTAGAATTTTTGAATTAATAAATATAAAAAATTAAAATTTTTAAAAATATATTTATATAAAATTATTATTATTATTATTATTATTATAAAATAAAGAAAGTCATACTTTTCTCATAAAAAAGTGGGGCCGACATGTCAGAAACAACCCTTCGTTAGAAGAACCGCACCTGTCGATCTTCTACTAGTCTTAGTGGTCTCCTCCTAAGATTCTTTAATCATATATTAAATAATTAATTAATAAAAACTAAAAAATAAAATTAAAAAAAAAAAGTAAAAAGGAGGAAGAGTAAAGTGCTCAATTACTTGATCTTCTTCTTCTCCCTCCCCTTCTTAAAAGCCACCCCCAATCTCTCTCCCAATCTCAAATCCCCCCCTCCACCCCACAAAAGAGAGTTCTTAGAAAATTAAATTGGAGGAATCGGAGGGACTAACCTGCAAGGAAGAAGAAGAAGAAGAAGAAGAAGAAGAAGAAGAAGAAGTAGTTGAAGGTCTCCTCCCATGGCGCGGGATCTAGAGAGCTCGGTGCTGTTCCGGGCGCTGAGCATGAGGAGGACGTGGGTGGTGCTCTTCCTCGTCGCCTACGCGGTGGTGCTCTCCTCGTCGTGGCGCCTCCTCCTCTCCATCCGCTCCTGGTACGCCGAGGCCGAGGCCGGAGCCGGAGCTCCGTCGGGGGGGTGGGGGTGGGCGTGGAGGGCGATGTACGCGGCGGTGATGTGCGGGGGAGTGTTCGGGGCGGCGGCGATGGCGGCGGCGGCGGCGGCCGCGGTGCCTGCCGCGGCGGTGGCGTGGATAACGGTGCTGGTGCTGCTGGCCTTCGCGGGGCGGCCGCGGCGGGCGCTGGTGGCGGAGGGGCGCCGCGCCACCGCCGACATCGCCGCGCTCGCCTTCAAGGTCCTCCTCCGAGAGGGCAACGCCGTCGCCGCCCTCTCCGCCGCCGCCGCCTTCCTCGCCCTCCTCCTCCGCCGCCCCCCCGCCGCCGCCGTAGATGATCGCCCCTTGTAGGAATAGTTGATAGGTAGGGTTTCTCTTTTTTTTTTTTTTTTTTTTTTTTTTTTGGGTGGTGGGGAAAGAAAGCTTGGAGATACTTTTTTGATCGTGAAACTATGAGGCGGATGATGATGATGATGATGATGATGATATATTTTATTTATCTTTTATGTTTAAAATTTTGGAATGATATCTAATATGTGGTAGAATTTGGTTTCATTTGTAATTAAATTTCACCATATGGCATGGCCCCCCTCGTATATAATTTTGGATATATTTAGTGTGCTAATGCGTCTAAAGAGACAAAGAACAAGAAAAAGAAAAAGAATGAGAGAGATTTAGAAAGAGAAAGAGAGCTAAAATGAATGAGTCCAATGTATTTATTTTTTAATTAATAAATTTTTATTTTTTATAGTTGTGTTGATTTCAGATTTTTTTATTAAAAAGATTAATTTATAGTAAAATTTTAATTTAACGTTTTTTATTGCAGAAACTCAACAATCGGTTAACGAATCAACAGCAGAGCAGGCTTGTGAATTCACAATATTTGATATTAGAGGAAAGTACTAGATTCTCAATAATTGATATCAAAGCAAAAGTTATCGATCTTTAGAAGAGATTGATATCGAAATTTAAGATTACCAATCTTCGGAAAAGATCGATGCCAAAGCACTAGATTACCGATGATCATCGTTAGATTCGAAGGTGCGATTTTTTAATTTATGGTGGAGTTACAAGAGTTCAAAAATAAGATCGGATCGTGTATGATACGAACAAGTGCGGGAATTTGGACGTTTTGAACAGCAGTACAATCAAAATGGAAACGAAAATAATTTGAGTTTCAAAAGTTCACGTAGGCGCAGTCGTTAAAGATGGAGTGGTGGATGTAATAACATCGAGCGGCGTAAACAAGCTCAAGGTGAAACTTACGTGATGAGTTCAACACAGCAATTGATTATAAATCAAAATAAGGTTGAGATTTTTAGAATTTGGTTAGATTTGTAATTAAACTTTAGTTAGATTTTTTATTAATAAATTTTTAAAAATAATATATTTTGTATAATATATTTTTGATCGCTAAAATTAAAATTCTGGCTTCGTTCCTGGCTTTGTCGACTTTCAAGATCGTAGCATTGTCGACTTTCAAGATCGTAGCATCGTCCGAACACAGGCAGTCTGGAGCTCGACAAAATGGCGACTTCAATTCCAGACTTCACTTCGATGGAAATGGGAGCGAACAAACCCTAAGCAGAGATGTCACTACGATGAAAACAAAACACATCCTAAGCAGAGAGGAAATGCATTGGATTGACCGAGGACTTAAATTTATATTCTTGAAACGCGTGTGTTGATAAGGCATGTGGGACCCAAAATATAATAAATTTTTTTATAAATAAATAAACATGATCCGCACTTATATTGTTTTTGGTTTGGATATAAATAAAAATTAATTATTACTGAAATAGATATAAGTTCAGATACAAGCAGTAATTAACGTAATTTTGTATTTTGTTGAGTATAGAGATTGTACCGAAAATAAAAAAATTTATGTTTGGTAAATTAAAGAAAAATAAGAAAAATAGAAAGAATTAAAATTTATAAGATAAAATAAAATAATTTAAATTTTATAAATTTAAATATCTTATAATTTTAAAAAAATTAATTAAAAAAAAAATTAAAAAATATGCAATAGGTGGAACAGCTGTTCCACCCTTATATCCGAATAATCTGATATGAAGGGAACATTTGTTCCAAAATTAGTGTTTGGATATAAAAAAAAAATAACCCCTTTATTTAGTAGTGCAGTACGGATCTTAAGGCAATCTAACGGTTAAAAAGTCATAAGCGCATATGCTCTTGTTCTTTTGAAAGGGCAGGAGCTCAACTCTTTATAACATAATGGAATTTATATATTTATACTATTTTATATTAATAGTGGGCCTAAATAAGACCCAATGGACATTGGGCTTTGGGCCTCAACTCCAACTTGGTATATCATTTTGTTTTGTATAATTAATAATCAAAATTCAAATTTATATTCCTATATGCTTTTACATTTTATCTAATAGTGTTGCATGGATTTTAATATCAAATTGTCGAAGCTAAATTTTATGCCATTGAGCGTGTCAAAAAATGGCCACTTTATAAGAAAATTTAAATTTTTATTGATGAGTGTTTAAATTATATGTGAAATAATTAGTTTTTTCTAAAAAGCTTAAACTATCATATAACGTTATTTTTAATATTTATATTCACCACTTTTCATGTCTCGACTCGAAACTTTTTGATATGCATATGGCGTGAGCTTAATTAAATAATACTAAAAATCTGACGTGACTCAAACTATCATATCGACTAGAGATCTTTTGATATGTTCAAGATATGCATTTAATTAAATGATGCTAGAAGTATGGTATGACTTGAACTCAAAGATCTTCTATTTCGATATCATATCAAAATTATGTAAAACAATCATTTTTTTTCGAAACCTAATCTAACATAGAACGGTAGGTAAAGACAATATAAAGTGTTGAAGTGAAATATCCAGAAATTATATCGTACCAGACAAGTGGCGCCATGCATCATCATCATCAGGCAAGATGGAGGTGGCCGAAAGATGGAGTCGCAGTGAACGGTAGAGAGATGGGGGGGTGAGGGAGAGGTGATGAAAGGGTAGAGAGCGGTGAGTAGAAGAAGGAGCCGCACAGAGGGAGGAGAAGGGTGAGGGAGAAATAGAAATAATAATAGGACTAGCCTTAGAGACCTGAAACCTGTAGGAGGAATTAGAGGGTACGAAAAGCTAACACGAATTGTCACAGTGCAAAGGTTATACACTTGTATAGGTCTGGAGAAAAAAATAAAAAATGATAAGAGAGAGATATATAGAAAGATAGAAACAATAGAAATATAAAACTCATATATATTTAGAGGACGACTCGTATACACCGAGAAACCGCCAATCTATATATATTTGTATTGATTATCATTTTTTTCTTATCATATATAATTTTTTTCTTTTAAATATAATGTGTATATATGGACTTTAACATACCTATATGAATTAGTGCTTAGAGGGTGGGTCATCAATTGGGCCAAAGGAATTGAGAACCTAAACACAATGAATCAAAGCACTATAATGAATTGGATCTAGTTGTTACAGGAGACAAATTACAGTTGTAGCTTATAGGGATTTAAATTTTTTCTTTCTTTTTCTCTCTCAAAATATATAGGACAAATAATAGTTCTAAAAGAAGAATCTAAATTTGTTGTTATTTTTATCACCCACATCCAACATGAAAAGGGCTTTACAAGGGACTAAATATATTGGAATTGTCCTCTTCATCTATGATAACAACAAATTCTCCCTCATTCTCTTTCATTTCTATTATTATTATTATTATTTATTTTTTCATTTCTGAGACAATCTTAAGTTTTCTTTTATTTTGATTAAAGTTATTCAAATTGGTGATTCGAATGCTCTTTGAATATTAAACTTTTCTGCTGTCTCTCAATCCAACATCAATTATACCTGTAGGTAAGTACACAATATATATATATATATATATATATATATATATATATATATATATATATATAGTCCGGCTAGAATACTATCGATAGCACAAACAATTGGTACTATCAAATTTTCAGCCGTTAAATGAAAAAATATACGGTTGGGATTATAGTGGTCTCCTAAGATTTTTACTATTCAACCAACCACCTAGTAAATCCTAGGGGACCACTATAATTCCAACCGTATATTTTTTTATCCGACGGCTAAAAACTTGATAGTACCAATGGCTTGGTGCTATCGATAGTATTCTAGCCTAATTATATATATATATATATATATATATATATATATATATATATATATATATATATATATATATATATATATATATATATATATATTATAGTGGTTCCCTAGGATTTAGTGGGTAGTTGGTTGAATAGTAAAAATCTTAGGCCCGCTATAATCCCAACCGCACATATTTTAATCCAAGGGTTTAAAACTTGATAGCACCAATTGTTTGGTGCTATCGATAGTATTTTAGCTGGACTCATATAGAATTAGGCTGGAATACTATCGATAACACTAAGTCATTGGTGCTATCAAGTTTTTAGCCATTAGATTAAAAAATGTGCGATTAAGATAACAGTGGTTCCTTAGGGTTTAGTGGGTGGTTGGTTGAATAATAAAAATCTTATGGCCCGCTATAATTTCAACCGCACATATTTTAATTCAAGAACTAAAAACTTGATAGCTGGTGCTATCGATAGTATTCTAGCTAGACACACACACTCTCTCTCTCTCTCTCTCTCTCTCTCTCTCTCTCTCTCTCTCTCTCTCTCTCTCTCTATATATATATATATATATATAGTGAATTAGTTGGTGAGATTTAAGTGTAGCATGCAATGTGGGAAAGATGTTAATTGAATGCAAAAGGAGGAGGATGTTGAAGGGTGAACATTAACATTTGCAGAAGGGCAAGGACAGACAAAAGAATTTATACAGGGAAGACTTTTGCTTATTAATTTGCCTTTTACTATATTATTAAAAAATTTAAACTTATTTTAAAATTATCAAAATACTTTTATAAAATTTAATTCCATTAATAGTAACTCTCAGAAAAAAAAAATATATTTTTTTTAAAAAAAAAATCTAAATCATCAAAGATGCTTTGATCCTTCAAGTATAAATAAAATATTTTAATATTTTTTAAAAGGCATATATATTCCTGTATAAGGAGCAAGTACCTGGACCATCATCATTTTGTAAATTTTAGGGATTATAAACATGAGGTGCTTGGTAGTACTTATTGTACACAAAAGTCCTGGCCCTTTAAATGTAAGGGTATATATAAGTATACACTTCTTTAGATGTGTATATCTTATACCCCACCTTATTTTAGGATAGAGTGAATTTCACTCGTCATTCAATGTGACGAGTAAAATAATACCCACTCCAGAACAGAATAGGATATAGAATATACACTCCTAAAAAAATATACACATAGTATCCCTCTAATGTAATCCCACATGCAAACTATGGCCCACCTTCTTCTCAATGACCCATCAATATCAGTCTCCACATTTTATATGTTTTTTCTATTATTATTATTATTATTATTATTATTATTATTTATTTTTTTTTAAAGTCATGTAGATAATATTAGGAAAACTCCATTTGTAAAGCTGAATACCAATCCCTAATTTCTGAGCCGAATAATCGCTTGTCGGCCGTGATCTGCCATTCACGTATCTTTACTTTATATATCTAGGAATCATGTATAAAAAAAATTTTGTTTGAGAATTTGTTCGACTCTGTTGTGGGGTGTAATATCGTTTGATGAAGTTATTTTATAGAGCGCAATAAGTTAGTTTGTCAGAGTAGGCGCAAGGGTGGCATTAAATATTTATAGTGTAGATTGCAAGAACTAATCAGTTATTCTAAAAGTTTATACAGATAGAAAAGGCTCAGCTACAGCGTTTACGGACTTCAACCTAATTCTACGCATCTAGACATTATGTTTATTGTTGGATTTTTTTTTTTTGTTAGGTTTATTATAGATTACAATCCCATTTAATTTATTGAACTGATTCGACTCAACTTTATTGTGAGATAAAAAAAAGTATACTCCAAACGGGATGTATATCTTACTGTAAATACCCAACCCACTAGCAATAATAATTAGCTGGGCTCAAACCACAGCCCACAATATTTAAACCTGATTATTATTATTATTAGTGTCCATGTCTCTTATAAACACAATCACAATTCCATCCACATCCGATGTGGGATTATTGGGGGCGTCACAAACTTCTCCCGTTTAAGCTTGACGTCCTCGTCAGCCCAAACACACACAGCTCAAAATCACGAACTATTGGGAGCGTCCCAAACACAGATTCCCCCTGTTTAGGCCCGACGTACTCGTCAGTCCAAACACACACACAACAGCCCAAGATCATCAAGCGATGTGAGGCTTGTCTCGCTAGTCCTGTCATCTAAACCCAGGATCATCAGGTGATGTGAGGTTTGTCTCGCTAGCCCTGTCATCTAAACCCATGCTCAGTCGAGACTCGCTGCACACTTCCACCTAGTTATTGGTTCCGATACCAAATGTAACGATCCGCCCTACTAGCAATAATAACTCGTTGGGTCCAAACTACAGCCCAAAATACTTAAACTCGGTTATTATTACTAGTGTCCATGTCTCTTATAAACCCAATCACAATTCCATCCACATCCGATATGGGACTATTGGGGGCATCACACTTACACCCCATTCATTATAGGGATGAAGTGAATTCTACTCGTCATTTCGAAATGATGAATAAAAAAGTTTCTGTTCTAGAATGAATAGAATGTACATCATATACTCCAAATAAAATTTATGAATAGTATTGCTCATATCCAATAGGGTAGCATATAGAGGGAAGTGCTTGGACCATCATTGAGGAAATTGAGGTCTCCAAATGTTGAGTAGACTGGAGTGGTAATTTGGCCACAAAAGTCTAAGCTCTTCAAAGGCTGGCATCCCACATGCAATTGTGGCCTATCTTTCTAATGCACCATTAGTGGCAAGCCCCACTTCTTAAAGCTAGAGAAAAGATGTCTCCTTGGGGAGTATCTTGTGTTTACTAGAAAAATTTTTAAGATGACTAAAATATATAAATTTTTTTTATTTTTTTTATCTTTTTCTCTAACTTTCAAAAGAAAATTACATTTGGTCTCTTTGAAATTTCAAAAATATTCTTTTAAGTTTATGATGTTAATAAAAAAGACGAAATTATCAAATTACTCTTACTTATTTTATAAAAAATAAAATTTTAATATACTTTAGATATAAATTATAAGAAATAGATGAAATTGTGATAGAATTATTATGGAGAGGACTTGAAATTTTGAAGAAATAAAATAATTTTTTTTAATATTTTACCTATATAATAATAATAATAATAATAATTTTAACTGATTTATGCATGAATATTTCTTAGAATGTCATTGGAGCTCGCCAACCCCTGAACTATTTCTAGAAAATTCTTTGCCCGTTTTAAGAGAAAAGGGTGTCATTATTTTCGATCATAAATATTCACTTTTATTATTTGGTTCTGAGTAAATTAAATTCACAAATAGCTATATAATTTCAAAATAAATATGGAAATTAGTTTTGCCTTGATAGTGCCAAGGTTAATTAATGTTAATGTTAAAAAAAAATATAGTCAAATAAATAAGAAAAGTTTTAAAAATTATTAACTTTCTATCAAACAAATAATAATAAAAAAAATTAGGTTAATTTAATACAGCTCTATATAAATATATCAAATAATAGATATATCTTTATAAAATTTAACTGTTCATATATATTCCTTTAAAAATTCTAAATTATTTATATATACATTTCTGATTTATTACAGTTAATTTACTGTTTATTTTTTAATAAAATATATATGACATATCAGTTTTGTCATTTTAAATATATTTTTTAAAAAAATTTCAACAATTAAAATAATATAAAAATAAATTTATATTATTAACTAATCAAGATTAAATATTTAATTTATGATTAACTATATTTTTCTAACGAATATTGACAATAGAAATATATATAATAACTTAAAATTATTTAAAAAATATATATAAAAAATTGAACTTGGTAAAAATATATATACTATTCGATATATTTAAAAAATATATATATAAAATTAATTCAAAAATAATTATATAAATTTAATCTGGAAGATTCTCTTAGTGCCATATGTCAACACATCAGGACCTGCTCCTCTTCTTGACCCCCAAAAGGATTTCACACTTCACCCAATCCTGATCAGGAAAAGAAAGAGCAGCAGGCCTAGGTTGGACCATTTAATTTTTTTTTTTTTTTAAAAAGCAAAAAAATAAATGATAAATAATAAAAAAGCCAATTAAGTGCCAGTTAATCACTACCAAATTCAAATAATCTCTTCTTAATTATATGATCAATATTATTATTATTATTATTATTATTTTCTCAACACTGCGATCCTTTTTTGCACGACAGAGCCCCCGCCGATACGGTGATTGCGGCGACGAGCGACGAAGGCCGGGCGCCGAGACTCGACGCCCTGGCGTAGCTCGACGAGGCTCCCGTGCCCGAGGGCGTGAAGAAGGCGCCGTTCAGCATCAGGTCGCCCTCCGATCGCCAATTCCAGTCCTTCCATTCGCCCTCCGATGCGTCCTCACGCTTAGTCACCTGCAAGCACAAGTACCCTATCAGATTGATTTATCCAATAATATAACATTAAAGTTAATTCTAAATTCTCATACATGACTAATTGACTATTTCAAAATATAATTCAAATTACAGTTAATGATTGATTTAGCTTTATATATAAAATATTTTGATAACGATTTAACCTTTGAGAGTAGATATTTGGTTTAAAATACAAAATTCCATTTCCTAACAAACTACTATTCAAAAAAAAGGTATGTATTTATTTTTTATATTTAGAAGCATTTTGGGCTGTAGAAATTAAATGTGTGCATTTTCTGTTCGGTGAGTGTGTAAACATATAATATTTTAGGTAAATATTAAATATACATTTCAGAATAAATATATATTTTATATTTTATCCATTCAAGAGTGAGGTGAATTACACTCGTTATTTCAAAATGTGTAGAATATAAAGTGTACATCTAAAAATAAATAAATATACAAATAACATAGCTTAATATTTTATTGGGTATATATATATATATATATATATATATATATATATATATATATATATATATATATATATATATACACCTCTTTAGGAGTGTATATCTTATACTCCACCCCATTCTGATGTGGAATAAATTTTACTCGTCACTTGATGTGACGAATAAAATAATACCCACTTCAGAATATAACACGTATCACGAAAAAGATTTTTCTTTAGGACAAACATCTACAACCAGTTTCTTCTTGTACCATACTAGTACACCATTAATAGTGTACTCCTCCAAAAATAATTATTAAATTCGGATAGTAATAATTTTATAAAAACTAAATATTCACATACAGAAAATACTAATTTTGTTAACTTTAGTTTAAAAAATTCAAATAAAGTACACAAAATAATTTTTATAATTTAGCCAATATATATAAATATATGTTATTTCTCAATTGGGTTGTTCTATATTGTTTTACTACAAAAGGACTAGCAAATAGTTTTACTATGCATTCAATCACAAGTACCAAAAAATTCCACCAATAACATAATATTATTATTAAGAATTAATTTTATTCAGCTCTATTTATTTAAATATATCGAATAACAAATATATTTCTATAAAGTTTAATTTTTTATATTTATTAATTCAAAAGTCCTAACTTATTCGTATATATTTCTCTGATTTATTACCGTTAGTTTATTTTTTAATTTTTAACAGAATATATGAAAAATATTAGTTTGGCTTTTTAAAATATGCCCAAAAATTTCAATAATTAGAATAGTACAAAAATATCTGAAAGAATAAAAAAATAAATTTATCTCAATAACTAATCAAGATTAAGTATTGAACCTAAGATTAATTATATTTTTGTAACAAATATTGGCGATAGTAACATATATGGACAACTTAGAATATATTTAAAAAAAAATAAATATAAAAATTAAATTTTATAAAAATATATTTGTTATTTTATATATTTATTAAAAGCATTGTAAAATAATGCTAAAAGAAAGAGCAAATGCAAAGCCTTTTGAGTTTTGACTACTAAAGAAAAAGTAAAAAGTAAAAGGTTAAAGAGAGTGTATACCAATCAATGGGGATGGGCAATCCATTTAGAAAATCTTGAGGGCTTAAATGTAAATATTTTTTTTTTTATGTATTAGAAATAAAAAAAAGGACTAATATAATAAAAAAATATAAAATATTTTGTTTAAATAAAATAAATTATTTTATAAATAAAGTCGAGTTTTACATTGCCAAAACTTTTCAAAGAGTAAAGATCAAATTGCTAGCTCTCAATTTTTTTTTAAAAAAAAATCATAATAAAAGAATTATTACTAGATAACTTAGGACTTATGGGTATTAATTGAAGGTTATTTAGGTAAAATAGAATTGTAATGTAAGCATTGAAGATATATAATTATTAAATATAAAATATAAAAATTAAATATAAAATATAAAAATCAAAATAGTGAATATGATATACCAAACATAATATTACATATAAAAATAAATATAATAAATATTTTTATCGTACTTGATCACCAGTTAGAACTTTAATCCATCATCCAAACAAAATCATAAAGAATAAAATTTTTGTACATCCAAACAGATTCTAAAGTTTAGTTCGGGGATTAGTGAGAATTAGTAGTACCAGGTATAAGTATAAAGTTGAGTATAAGATAGGATAAATGAAAATAGTGTTTGGTTGGGATATAGGTTAGTACCAGGTATAAGAAAAATAGTGTTTGGTTGGGATTGAAGAATAAGAGGGATAAATAGTTGACTTTTGAGTAAAAAGACAAAAATGCCCTTATCTTTTTATATGTGTTAAAAATTGATAAATAAATATTATATTATAACTTTTTAAATATAATAATTGTAATATATATTATGTAATTAATTAGATAATATATAAAATTAGTGTTAATTATTTATATGTAAAAAATGATTAATATAATATAAAAATTATAATAAATTTTTCTGGTTAGATATTTAATTTTAAAAAATTAATAATTAGTGTTAATTAGTGTTAAAATTAGTGTTAATTATTAATTATTGAAGACTATAAATTTTTCTGGTAAGATATTTAATTTTAAAAAATCAATAATTAGTGTTAATTAGTGTTAAAATTAGTGTTAATTATTAATTATTGAAGACTATTAATAGTAATTAGTGTTAATTAATTATTGAAGACTATAAATTTTATTGAAGACTATAAAATTGATAAATAAATATTGTATTATAACTTTTTAAATATAATAATTGTAATATATATTATGTAATTAATTAGATAATATATAAAATTAGTGTTAATTATTTATATGTAAAAAATGATTAATATAATATAAAAATTATAATAAATTTTTCTGGTTAGATATTTAATTTTAAAAAATTAATAATTAGTGTTAAAATTAGTGTTAAAATTAGTGTTAATTATTAATTATTGAAGACTATAATTAGTGTTAATTATTAGTGTTAAAATTAGTGTTAATTAAAATTAGTGTTAATTATTGAGAAGATGAGAAATGAGTTGGAAAGTGTGCAAGGGTAGAGAGAGAGAGAGAGTGAGAGATGGAATGTTAATTCCAGGGTGGGGGAAAGTTGTACCGGGTTAAACCGGGATAAAAGGGAAATGGGGTGAATAAGTAATCCCATCTTGTTCAAATGTGTTTGGGTACAAAGGGGGATATCCCCTTTGTACCCGAACCAAACGATACCCAAAAGTATAACGATAAGAAATTGAAAAAGGCGCAGCAGAGTAGAGTGGTGAAGTTTGTAGGTTTGTTACCTCTTTGGCCCGGTGGTTGTCGGGCGCCGAGAACCGGTTGCCTTGGCTGTTGATGGTGGGGGCGGCGCTGCCGCCAATGGCGTACATCTCCCAGTGCGTGTAGTCATTATTCACCACATGGAAGTATCCGTGCCGACATCTAATTCGCATCATTTCATAAAAGTTAAGTGTTTGACACACAAAAGTATTAATCTATATGTAGCCGTTCTTATATTCGTAAATCAATTAGTTTTGATAAATTCTGTGATAAAATACGTAAAATGCATTTGAAAATATATATAGTTGGAAACAGAGTAGTTAAAACTATATATATTTTGTTTAGTTGGATACAGTAAAAAATGACACAAGCATAAATAATTCATTTACAAGCATTATGAAATATATTTTAAATTTTATTTTATTAGAGCTACGACTAAGTTAGACGTAATTTCAACTGTTGCAGTTGAACCCACTCATGCAGTTCCAATTGTAGAATTTAAATTTAAATATATTAAACTAAATATTAAATTTAAATCTTCGTATAATTAATTAAAGGTACAGTGCATTTATAATTATATGCAACCAAACAAATACAGATAATTATTTTACAGAATTCCAAAATTGTGGGGCCCACAATTTTTTTTTTTTTTTTTTTTGCGTGTAGAAATATATATTTAAAAAATATATTATTATTATTATTATTATTATTATTATTATTATTAGTTTAATTAACTACCGAAAGGACCGAATTGCAAATACTAACAAACAAAGTACTAAAATGCAAAAAAGCCAGCTGCATGTTAGGGACTTAGAAAATTTTAGTCTAAGTTTCTAGCCCAAAAGCTTAAGTCCGTGACATGCAGCTCCCCCTCCTCCTCCTCACCTGGGCATCCGCTGCACGAGCCCTTCGCCGAAGTGGTTGAAGGCAATGGTGACCTGCATGCGCTTGTCGGCGACGAGCCCGTCGCTGTGCCCCAGCAGCATCACCTTGTCGTGCCGCGCCATGTAGTTGTTCGACACCGTGATCGCCGTCGACCCGTGTATCGCGTCGATGAGCCCATCGGCGCACGCCGAGAGGCTGCAGTGGTCGATCCACACGTGCGAACCCCCGAATATCGAAATGCCGTCCCCGTCCGACCGCGTCCGCCACCCGTAGTGCCCGGGCGAGTCCCGCACGTACGCGTTCCCCCCGGGCCGACAATCGTGTATGTTTATACCTATACCACCACCCAGATACAAATTAATAACATGTCGCAATCGAGATCCGTAGGCGCTGTGTCTGTATGTCAAAATATGTATACCGTGTATGATAATATTGGTGACGTATTGAATTGTGATGCAGGGCCCGCCGGCGATGTTGACGCGGGCGCCGCGGCCGTCGATGGTCTTGTACGAGTTCATGATCAGCTCCTCCTTGAGCCTGACGGTGGTGTCGCGGGCGAACACGATCCAGAGGGGCTCGTCCCGGATGACGGCGTAGCGGAGGGTGCCGGGGCGGGGGTTAACGGGGTCGTCGTCGGAGCCGTCGGTGACGACATAGACGTCGCCGTCGCGGCCGCCGACGGCGTTACGCCCGAACCCGATGGCACAATCGGCCAGCCGCTGGCGGTGCCGGTCCCAGTGAGGGTCGCACCGCCAGCAGTCGTCGATGGGGTTTCCCGTCCCGCAGGACAAATATGATCCTAAGCCTCTACCTCTACGGGAAGCATTGTATAAACTCCTAATAAAACAATACAATATATATAAAATGTATAAAAATAAATAAAATTTTTAAAAATTATTACATAATAATATTTAAAACACCTTTCGACTTCTTGTACTACGAGTTCAGGGTCGCCAACAATGGCGTTCGACGAAGAAGAAGAAGAAGAAGAGAGAGAAAGAGAGAGCAAGCAAAATGAGAAGATCAGGGAGAAGAGAATGAAGTGAAGAGGATGTGTCATTTTTTTTCTTTTTTAAATTTTCTTTCACTTCATATATATATATATATATATATAATAAATGTAGAGAGAGAGAGAGAAAGAAAGTGGGTGAATGGTAGAGTGGGAGTTGGGTCCAATTTATAGAGAGAGAATTTGGGGTATATATATATATATATATATATTTATTTATTTATTTAAAAAAAGGGATAAAAAAATTGGGAGGGAAAAGAGGGGGAGAGGGTGTGATCAAACTACAAAAAAAAAAAAAAGTATGAGGGTGGGGCCACAAAAAGTAACGTAAATTGTGGAATTATTTACGGAGATACCATTTTGGTAGTTTAGGTTAGTTTAGTTAGTTAAAATATAAATGAAAAGATGTAGGCTACATTATATTTTTGATATATTTTATTTCTTAAAATTATGAAAAAAAATAGTGCTAGATCGAAAAATTACGCTGGTCGTCGATTTTTGAATTGACCCTCTAAGTATAATACGTCGTGTATTAAAGGGATCAAGTGATTGGACCGAGGAGGAATCCGCTCAGTCGAATTATTCTCAATCAACTCTTGAGAGAGTTCGATCTAGATTAGCCAAACTGGGGTTGAAAGATAAACAGAATTCGATCTAGAGGGGTCGAAATTCAGAGTCGGAGATAAGAATTTAACACGATTAAAAAACCGATTAAAAAATTATATTGCTTGGAAAGAAGTTACAACGATAACTGGAAGCTGATTATAAGGAAGTATGATAAATACTGGTATGAAAAGTTATCTAGAAAATCAGTAAATACAAATATGAAATGTATGAAAAATTAGGGGTGGCCATTGGCTTACGAGATTGCATGACCCCCATTTTTTCGATTGTTCGGTTATTTATATATTTACAAAGCATGTGTATAACCGCCAATTTTGATAATCGACATGTTTTAAGAGTAATCATCGTAAATTACTCAATTACTTTCTTTTGAGTCGATTCTCCTTAATAGGATAATAATCGTTTTCTGTCTAGATTCATCCCCTAATCAACGCGTCGAAACGTGATTTTCGACGCTTTCCAATACTAGGTGTCGCTTACCGTTCCAGAGTTTGTTATGAGATTTGCGCACCAATCTCGTACTCTTTCATTTTAGGATCTTTTTTTCTGTGGTTCGAGCAGCCGAGAGTTGATCCTGATTTAATCTTTTTTATTGTTCGACTAAGACAGCCTCTTGGCCTTAAGCTGAAATTGGTCTTGATCGATATACGAGTCTTTCTTTTTCGACTCAAAATCCTATCGGCTAATATTCTTAGTTGATAATACACGCCACTTGTCGCTTTCTTAAATGGCAAAATTTTTGACCTCAACAGATAAAATATAATAATTATTGTCTGCTTATAAAGTAATATATTTCAAAATATCTCGTAGTTGAGGGACCTTTATGCATTTTTATCCTTTTTTTTTAAATAAATTTCTCGACATATTTATGATACGGATAGGACTACTGACCTACCATTATTACAACCTAACCCAAGATAAAATAAAAAAAAAGAAATAATTTGGCATAATAATAATACGGTTTGAAAAAAAAAAAAAATGGAATCAAAGAATGTGTTTGGTATTGCCTTATATTCCTTTTTTGGGATTTAGTGATCTTATTAACATTATCATAGAATGATTTGTACAATTTATTAAATAATAATAATAATTAATCTTATAAATAGTGTTGTTATTAATGTCCTTAATCAATAATTGTAAAAATTCGAAGAGTTAATTTATTTAAAACGTACAGAAACAATGCCTACGGGTCTCAACCGAACTCAATTTATCTATACGTTAGATTTATTATTGGATCTTTTACCGTTAGATTTATTATGAACCGTAATTCTACTCAACTTATTGGGTTTATCCGACTCAACTTAGTAATCTTTTGTACCTATTACCACAGAACAAAAAATTAAATCTATTTTTAATTTATAAATAAATAATCAATAATTAAGTGAGCTTACTTTATATGTATCTTCATGGAGGAGTAATTAAACCAAAATAAGATTATTTGAAATAATTCATGTAACATTTTAAATTGAAAGAATTATTAATTATTATTTATGGGTTAAAAATAAGTTTAATTTTTTATTTCGTGACAATGGTCTTAGTAGACTAATAAGTTGAGTGAAGCTGTAGTTCACAATAAACCTAACAGAACCTATCGTCTAGATGAATTAAATTCGGTCGAGATCTATTAACGCTGTGTCTGAACGTTTATATAAATTAATTGTGTATGTTTTTTCCAACATAGACAAAATAGAGTTATAAGTTAAAATTAATGCACTTTATCCTTGTAAATATATGGGATTTGGCAAATATATAATCAACAAAATAAAATTTTTTAAAAAATTATAGATATATCTTATTTGCTTAAACATTCTGAATGTAATTAATTACTGTATCATTTATAAAAAATAAAATGCCATTTTAACTAAAGTTACATATAAACCAATTTGATCTTCAAATTTGGCATGAACAACAAGTAGTACAATTACTTTAATTTGTGCATGGTACAATTTTCTGACATCCATGAGATTTATAGCCAACATTGTGGACTTGAATAGTTCTCACATGGGCAGTGTCAGTGTTGTGTTGAAAAACCCTAGAAATGGATTCAAAAAAAAAAAAAAAAAAAAAAAAAAAAAAATGGATCAGAACAACATGGTGGAGCATTCAATGATCACTTGTTGGTGTTTGGGCTTTCCAATCCATTGTTTGTGGTTTCTTTTTAGAGGAAAGAGGAAACACCTTTAATTAATTGGTATATATATATATATATATATTCCGACTACTTATATTATCGATAGTACCAAATATTTGATACTATCAAATTTTTTACTCTTAGATCGACTCTTTTGATTATTTTTATCCGTTAGACTTTACTATTTCTCCAACCACCTATTAAACTCAAGGAGCTCACTATTAATAGTATTCCAGCCTAGCTATATATATATATATATATATATATATATATATATATATATATATATATATATATATATATATATATTTAAAAGCACAAGCACAAATATACTTGTAAATTTTTTATCATTGAATTTGCATTGAAATTTGTGCTATCTACTTTTTCTTTCTCTTTTTTTAGTTGACTTTACAAAAACACAAATTTCAATACAAATTTAATGATAAAAAATTCACAAACATATTTGTGCTTATACATTTGAGAATATATAAATTCTTTTATATATATATATATATATATATATATATATATATATATATATATATATATATATATATATATATATATATCTTAACTGCAACAAGAATTAAAAAAAAAATCAACACAGAATTAAACGAAAAGTATTAGCCTAATATTTCTAATTTTACAGAATTTTTTTTATACTGTCTTTTCTAAGGGCCCGGTTGGCATTGAAATTATTTTGGGGATAAAAAAGATATTCTTCTTATTCTTCCAAACACATCAGAAACTACGAGAATATTTTATTTCAATACAACTAGAAGTCTAGAATAAGTGAAAACTACTGTTTTTACTCTTCCCAACCACCCTCTTGTTTTTTTCTTAAATAACCTCCTACGTCTCCCGAAACACTATCTCTCACCTCATTATTATATAATAAAATTTGAGAGCAAAAATGTTATTTAAAATAATTAATACTCTTTATTCTTATTATTCATTATTATCATATCAAACATAAAATCTTTTATCTCTGAAATCATTCCAAACGTTTTTTTACATTAGTTCCGTATTTTATATTTATCTTTAAAATAGCTAGTTCTATCTTATCCCGTTACCAGACGGGTAAAGGTACTACTCAAAAACACTTCATTCAACAGTAATATATAATGCAAGAATGTATAAATTTAGAGAGGGAGGGGAGGAGAGGGGAGTGCATGGTTTAATTATTGAGGTTGGGGTCAGGGACCAAGGGGTTGCATGGAGTGTATGTGATCATCTAAATATTTGGACCCACTTTTCTCATTAAAGGCAACTAGGTCTCAGATGCATCAACAGTGTAACATGCATGAGTTACTAGTGTTCCCTATGAAAAATATTTATATATGGCTATATATTTATAAGAGGGGCTTTTGCATAGGTATTAAATATGTTAAGACTAAATTACACTATACTATATTATACTTACTTTTTCTAGTTTCTACACTGCACTAATTTTTTTTCAAAGGCACTACTAAAATAGTTGAGAATTAATGATCGTTTATATATTTATGAAATTATATAAAATAATTATTGTACTCCACTTAATTAAATAAAAAATAAATAAATAACACTAGAGTCCGACGAAAATTAAACTCAAGACTTTCTGTTACGGTATTATGTAAAATTATATAAAATAATTGTTATATATATACTTCGAAAACTTAAGTTATTAAAAAAATAGTGTTTATATATTTTATATTCAATAATATTCTGCTTGTTTTGATCAGAAAAATAACAAAATATATACAAATAACAACAAATATAGTTGAAAATAACTTTATAATTAAGAATTTTTAGTGAGTATTATTCAGCTTGTTTTAACAATATTCATGAAGATTTATTATTACTATTTTTTATTATTTAGCTGGTGTCTGTTAATAAATGTATTAAATTATGTCAAAAAATAATAGATTTGCTATAGAGATTAATAAAACATAATAATATAACAGCGTCTTTGAAAAAAAAAAAAAAAAAAATTAACACAATATGATAAATAAAAATAATATATACTAAAGTACAGTGTAATAAGATATAACTAAGCCATGTGTTAATATTGTCACTCATTTGAAAAGTGTATGCGGAGAATATCTCAAAAAAGGACAATCATTATAAGCCTAAGCTAATTAAGAACGATAATTTTAATATTTATATTAAAAAAAATTATGAGAATTTGTGTAATTAGTTTGTAATATGAAATTAAATGCTAAGTGATTAATGGCTGAAATTGAGCTTATAATTTTTTAATTTAGTAGTATGTTCTTCACCTAATTAACAAAGCTTTTTATGTGTGGGGCTTTATAACTTTGTTCCATCCAGCTGTGAGCTATATAATATTGTAAAATTCGAAGAGTAATTTTATGAAAAAAAATAATAATAATAGTTTCATTGAATGGATTAAAATAACTAAACTAATTGCATGATATAAAGTGTGGATTACAATAGCATGCAATTAGTAGCCTCTTTGACTCACAAGCCAAAGCAATTTAAGAATAAGAACAACAATTGGAACTATTTACCAAAGTGTAATTAATAAAAAAAAAAAAAAGAAAAATTGATTCTCATAAGATTAAAAATAAAAAAGAAGTTTGTGTTACCACATTTAGTGGAGAGACTGAGGATCCTTGAGCTCAACAACAAGATGGACTTTTTGCTTCTTTCCACTATATATATATATATATATATATATATATATATATATATATATATATATATATATATATATATATATATATGGGGCAATTTTCTATATACCCTTAAAATTTTTTCTATTTTCAGATTTACCTCTCTTAGAAGGCTAATATTAAAACTACCCTTCTTACGTTCCAACTTCTTTCCAAAATACCCCTGAAGTTAAACTCTGTTAGTGTACCATTTGAAACTGCCGTTATCTGTGTGTAATTACTATTTTGCCCTTTCAAATATAACCTAAACCCTAAAACCCTAAACCCTAAAACCCTAAAAAATCCTAAACCCTAAACCCTAAAACCCTAAACCCTAAACCCTAGAACCCTAAAAAACCCTAAACCCTAAACCCTAAAACCCTAAAAAATCCCAAACCCTAAACCCTAAACCCTAAAACCCTAACAAATCCTAAATCCTAAACTCTAAACCCGGGCAAAATAGGTATATCTGATAGTTTTCAACTCCGATTATTATTTAACTCTAGTTTAACCCTAGTTAACTTAACAAAGGAAAACGATAGGGGTATTTTTAATAACGGTGGAACGTATGAAGGGTATATTGGAAAGAAAAAAATAAGAGGGGTAAATTAGATATTTTTTCAGATTTCAGGATTACACAGGCAATTATTCCTATATATATATATATATATATATATATATATATATATATATATATATATATATGCTTCCTAGTGTCTTAATAGCTTTGAATGCTTAGAGAAGCTAATGGCATGTTTGTGATATACTATTAAATTGGCTTTTTACAAGTTTTTTATTTTTTATTTTTGTTAGTTAGAAATTGGTTTGATATTAAAGAGAGAGAGAGAGAGAGAGAGAGAGAGAGAGAGAGAATTTTTTTACTATCCTTGGAGATTGATCCTAATATCGACTACATAATTATAATCTCAATTTTAATAATTAAGTCTCTAAAATTTTACTGGCATCATGACCAATTTATTATGTCAATTTTCTTAGTACTCTAGTAATAATAATATTGAACTTAAACATTATGAGACAATAACAAGTTACTAATACTAATACGCTAGTCATGCTCAAGAGCAAAATTATATAATCTCTCTCTCTCTCTCTCCTCATCCCTACCTTAATATTAGGGATGCAAATGGATCTGGGTTGATGGAGGATCCATCCACCCCGATCCGCTCCAAATGAGAAGAGAAAAATCGGTCCTAAATTGGTCCTGATTGACTAAGAAATAAGAACGAAAGGATTGTCGGATCGTTAGCGCTAATTATTAATTTTAAAAACTTGAACAATTAAAAATACACAATCAATTTACTTAAAATGTACAGATATAATACTCACGATCTCAACCTATCTGAACGTTAGATCTATTATTAAATCTCTTGCCGTTGGATCTATTATGAACCGCAATCCTTATTAATCTTCTAGACTTATTATCATGTGACAGAAAATCAGACTTATTTTTAATGCTTAAATAAATAACCACCTTCTTTTCCTCTGCCTGTCATCCTCATCAATTGGTTGCTTTTGCACCCATTATATCTCCAATGCATGCATACATGCATTGTTTTGTTAAATGTAAATTAATTAGGATGATAATTTCTGTGGAAAGTGTGATTGCTTTAATATATTAACTGCTTACCAAATGGCCGACCAACTATTTCAATTGCAATCAACTGCACTATCAACAAACTGAAAATGGCATTAATTAAAAATCAAGTTGATAGTAACTTGAGGTATAAATCCTTTTTCTTTTTTCTTTTTACTTTTTTCTTTTTTTGGGGTATTTGATTGTAACTATTTTAGCCACTCAGGTTGTTAAAAGAAGCCATAAATGATAGTGACATAGGAACTGCATCATAGCCCTATTCCTCTGTCCCCCTTGTACTTTTTTGCTCTCAAAAAAAAAAAAAAATCATAAATAAACACACCCTTTATCATAACTTTTATTTTTCAAATGAAAATTTTTAAAGATTAAAACACATTTTTTAGAATTCGGAAAAAATAGTTCTCCAAAAAAAAAAAAAAAAATCCTTTCTTAAGAATCAAACCAACAAGAAAACTATTTTTTAAAGATATTTTTCAAAAATCTTTTTTGCTTGTTGAATTATTTACTCCCAAAGAGTTAGTTCTAATGAAATTTTTGGAGTAATGCTATTCAGAAAAGCACTGTGAAACAGATATACTCCCAGAACCTTTTCAATAGCAGAATTAGAAGCACCAAATTTAAGCTTTTGCTATTTTTGAGGCGAAGAATCTCAATTTCACCATCTCTCACAACTGAAGTTTCAAAATTTTCTCTTCGCCATACAAAAACAATGGCAGAAGCTGAAACAAACAAACATGCAAGGATTAGAAGCACCACAGTCGAACCTTTTATGTTTTTGGAGGCTACAAATCTCACTTTTAATTCACTTTTTGTTACAACTGAAGTTTCGAATTATGTTTGCTCCTGGAAGTAAAAGCAGAAGCTGGAACAAACATGAATGCCCTAATTGATTTCTATCCATTTCTCATTATGCCTTGTGGGAACATGGAATAATCCCTAAATTTTAAATAAGAAGTTCCTTTATAGGACAAGGAGAACAGGAAGTCGGGGCTTTTGAAAAGTAAGAAGAGCTGCTTGTAGAAGCACATGAAAAGTTGCTGTGAGTCTCAAAAGAGAATGCCAAGTATGTCTTTTGATTACCGCATTCCGCGGAGGATTTGAAGGCTTACCCACAAATCATGATTCCTATGACGTGACACCCAATAGTCCCGCATCGGATGGGAATGTAGTTGTGATTGAGTATATAATAGACAATAGACACTAGTAATAATAACTGAACTTGAGCATTTTGGATTATGATTTGGACCCAACAAGTTATTATTGTTAGTGGGCCGGATCATTACATTTTGTATCAGAACCAATCACCAGCCGGAGATATGTGACAAGTCTCAGCTGAGCCAGAATCTAAAAGACAAGGTGACAAATTATGTCAGAGGTTTGAATCTAAAAGACTAGCGAGACAAGTCTTACATCATCTGGTGATCTTGGGCTGTGTGTGTGTTTGGGCTAACAAGAATGTCAGGTCTAAACGGAAAAAGTCTATAACACCCGAATAATTCCACATTGGATAGGAATGAAGTTGTGATTGGATATATAAGAGACGATAGACACTAGTAACAATAACTAGACTTGCGCATTTTGGGTCGATGGTTTACGCCCAACAAGTTATTATTGCTAGTGAGCTGGATTGTTACATTTGGTATCACAACCAATCACTAGCAGGAAGTGTGTGACAAGTCTCGCCTGAGCCAGAGTCTGAAAGACAATATACAGGCTATGTCAGGGTCTGAATAACAAGGCTAGCGAGACAGTCTTACGTCGCCAGGCTAGCGAGACAAGTCTCACATCGCCCGGTGATCTTCGGGTTGTGTGTCGAAAAGAGTCTATGACACCCAATAGTTCCATATCGGATATGATTGAAATTCTAATTGAATATATGAGATCATCATATACGCTAGTATTAATAATTGGACTTAAGTATTTTGAGTTGTGGTTTGGACCCAACGAGTTATTATTGCTAGTTGGTCAGGTCGTTACATATGCCCTAAATGCTAATGAGTAAATACAATACCCCCTCCCGTTTACATGCATCTAACAAAATGTATGAAGGGAATTTGTACGATTTACCTAACGCGTGGGTTGCATGCCTGTTTACTTGCGTGTAGATAGAAGTGAACAGAGTAATTTCGAACCACAATTGCTTTGCATGCCGAGAGAAGCCGAACATGCTTGTGCTTTATAACTCGCTCCATTCTTAAACCTTTTCACTCCATTCATGCAAACAACCTGTAACAAAAATTTGAGTTTCCAAAAGCGAAAATATGTTAAGTAAATACCGAATGGTCATAAGGAACTACGCGAAAAAGAAGTTATTTTGACATAATAGATAGGTTGCAAATCCGCTGACACAGTGAATACACATTTGAGCACTTGCATAAAAGAAAACAGTAAAAAATTTGGGAAATCAGATAAGAAATCTAAGATCAGATTTGCAGTGATTTGAGAACTTATACCAACATCGATGCCGATAGTCAAACTTCGCTTTCTATTTCTTCCAGTAGTGTCCATCTTTCCAAAACCAATTACATTTGAGTAGCGATGACGTATCACTTTGATACACTTCTTCGACTTCTTCACAACCTGTCATCTCTTCTCTCCTGCATGTTAGATCACTGTAAAGAGAGGAAATGCAATTAAAAGACAGATCCTACGTTAGAAATTTAATTGTAACAGCAATTAATTCACAAAAATCGAAGCAACAGTTAGATTACTTCTATACAAACAAATGCCAACATTACTTACATCCTGGAACAATTATACTGAAAACGGAAACAGTAATTACCTGAATTTTTGTCCAGAACCACGTGAAGAGATCCAATACGCCAAAAACAATCTTTCCATCGAAACGAGAATCAAATGAGTTGTTTCAAGGACTCTGACAGCCCAATTTTCTATTTGCACCACCTTGTTGATTAGAGCCAATTGGCCAATTATAGAAGGAGAACTTTCTTTCACAAGTTTAGAATGGAAATTACTCATCCAACAGAAAACAAATGGATGAGCAGTTCTTGTTATTTGCTATTGCTATTAACCCTGGGAGTATTCGTTGAGCTCTTCTTTTTATTCTTCCAAAACTCATCTTTCTTACCCTTCTTCGGTTTTATACCAAACTTGCTGTTGACTATTCCGAGAATAGCACTCCTATCCCTTCTATTCTTTGTTTTCGCTTTCACATCTAGGATAGCCCGCAATTTCCCATATGCTCCGGCGTCAGGCACCTGACCACTTCTAACCATTTGCTTATGATAAAAAAACGCCTTAGTAAAATCTCGCACACGGACAAATGCATATATCATTGTAGAATAAGTAACCGAATCAGGCCTCAAATCAAGAGTCGCCATCTCCTTCAACAGCTGTGGCAATTTGTAATGCTGTCC
Source organism: Tillandsia fasciculata (assembly GCA_029168755.2). NCBI lineage: Eukaryota > Viridiplantae > Streptophyta > Magnoliopsida > Poales > Bromeliaceae > Tillandsia > Tillandsia fasciculata. The sequence goes on along the minus strand of CM054943.1, from coordinate 601,336 downwards.
TCCTCGCGCATACGCATTCATCAATATATTGTAAGTCATAACAGTGGGCGCCAAACCAATTTTCCCAAATTCAAACATAACATCTCTTGCTTGAATGTAAAGCCCATGTTTCGCAAACCCATCTAAAATAATGTTATACGTAACTCTCGTACCTTCAACTTTATTAGCAATCATCGATTTCCATATCTCCTTTAGTTTGTCGGTATCACCCGCTCGCCTAAATGCGTCGAGGAGAGCAGTGTAAGTCTCTATAGAAGGCTTTATTCCTTCTCGTTTCATATTTTCGTACGCCATATAAGCTTTTTCGTGCCAACCGCCAACTGAATATGCATGTATTAGGGCAGTATATGAATGCGATGTGGGCTTTATACCGGCCTTCTTCATCCTTAAAAAGCAGTCGGCCGCCATTTCGCTCATTTTTCTCTGCCGACCATAAGCACTTATAAGGCAAGTATACGACCTGACATTTGGGTTTAGCCCTAAATTTTGCATCTCCGAGAGTAAAGCTTCGACAATCTCTGGTTGCATCCTTTTACTGTATGCATCCATTAAAATATTGTAAGTTGCGTTAGTAGGATTTAAGCCCTTCTCTTTCATCTCTTTGAAAAGTGCTTCTGCTTCCTCAACTTGGCCCGATTTTACGTATGCATCCATCAATGTGTTATATATGATGGCGTTTGATGCAATTCCTTTCTTCTCCATTTCAGACTGAACGATAAGGGCTTCTTTTTTAAGCCCCTCGTCACAAAAGGACTTAATAAGAGCACCGACGACCTCTAAGCTCCATTTGACACCTTTCTTGTTCATTTTTTCAAAGAACTCCCATGCATCTTTTGCACATTTCCCGCTCTTTCTCATCGCAGTTATTAGAATAGAACATGTGACATGGTCTGGCCGGATATTATTTGCTTCTAGAAGTTCAAACACTTTCCAGGCATCATCATAGCTGAAATCCCGCGAAAAAATGTTAGAATATAGAGGATATATCTGGACTAGAAACAAAAAAGAGAGCCATCAAACCACCAATATCGAATTGGCCGAATCCATATAATGGATAACTTGAGACTAAACAGACTGTTTTCTATGTTTAAAATTTGATTAAAAACTTTCATAACACAACAAGAAATACCAAACAAGGAAATGCTAACATGGATTTAAACATTATTACAAATTCATAAAACCTACAAGATTCGTCGTACTAGTGTCATATCGGCGTGCCATGAAGATAGAAAACGGATCTCTTTGACTATTCATACCAAATCATTGCATGAATATCAGTGCCCATCATATAGTTAGTCCCAAAATTTGGGCTTATCCACACTGGGTCCTAAATGCTTACTTGAACGGATTAATCTATGATATTATCTGTTTTTTTCCCTATCAAAAGATCCAATGTCAGCGGCGTTTTCTCCATATAGAACCATAATGATCAGTTTACACATCATTTATTATGCAATCCAGTTTCCAGCAAACAGGGGGCCAAATAACAAATTTCATCAAACATGGTAATAGTTGCGCGCAATGTATGATAAGTTTTCAACTTGAGAACAATTAACAATTAACAATTAACAATTAACCTATTTAAGTTTAAACTCATGGACCAAAGAGCAAAAAATTGAAATATGAAGGACTAGCCATATACATCAATGAGATGATTGAAGAGGAACTCTCACCTCCCACAGCACGCGAGGCCGGAGATGGCGGCGTTGTACACCCTCACATCCCTGAACTGCCTCCCCCTCGGCAAATTCTCGAAAAGCACCCTCAACTTCTCCCCCATTCCGGCGCGGCCCAGCACCGGGAATATGATCGAACACGTTCTAGGCGTGACCAGCGGCGGCTCCTGCAGCCCCATCCACTCAAACAAGTACAAGCACTCCCACACCAACCCCTCCTCCCCCAACCTCTCCATCAACTCCACACACTCCCCTTCCCCGACCCTCCCCTCGTAGCTCCCCAAGCACTCCCCCAGCGTCGAATTCTCAGGGAGGCTCCTCGCGATCCGCATGATCTCGTCGACGATCCCGTCTTCGGGAGCCACCCCCGAATCCGATAACTTCGCCGCCGATTCGAGAACTAGGGTTTCAGCAGCAGCAGCAGCAGCAGCATCATCTTCCACCTCACCGAGATCGGCGAGGTGCCACGAGCTACGGCGGTTGCGCTGAAGCGAGGGGCGACCCTCGCGCTTCGGGTCATCGACGGGGGCGCCACGGCGGCGGTTGAAGAAGCTAAGAAATGGATCTGATTCCTCTTCCTCTTCCTCTTCCTCTTCCTCTTCTACATCTGCATATAACTCAGCGAATTCTCCGACCAATTCATCTTCTTCTTCGATTGGGGGGGTTTGAGGGTGTGGGGGATCGAGGTGGGGGAGGAAGATGGGGGAGGGAGGGGTCGAGGAGGAGATTGGGATTAGGGTTTTGGGGGGTTTGAGGAGGGAGGATTGGAGTTTGTGGAGGCGGGGAGAGGGAGAGAGGAAGGGGAAGGAGAAGGTGTTGAGGAGTTTGAGCGCCATGGGAGAGTAACAAAAGAGAAAGATGAGGAGAGTGAGGAGAGAGATTATGTATAGTGGTAAAAAAATGCATTGAGGCCCCTAAACTCCTGAACGCTAGCAAATAGATCCCCTGCAGTTTTTTTTTTTTTTTTTTTTTTTTTTTTTTTTTTTTAAGAAAAAAAATATAGCAAGCTAGTCACTCCATTTATAAAAAATTACAATAAACTAAAACTTAAGGATCATACTCTCGCGCACCTCATAATTTGAAGATCAAAAAGTATAATTTAGTATTATTATTATTTTTTTTATAAATATGTTGTTCAATTCAACATGTGCAAAAGGACTTCATAACATTTTTAAAGTAAAAGATTTACAGATAACAACAAATTTACATACAAATTTTACATTTTCTTTAAGAGTGCAAGTTACTTCGCTCGCAGATTCACAGCCGAGAAGCGCCATAAGAGGCCTCCGACAAGATTGTTCAGCGAATGCGACACCATCGGAACGACGAGGCTCGAGGAAGCTACGGTCGCTGCGCCGTAGACGAAGCCGACAAATGTTGCCCTGGAACCATCATCAAACACAATGTATCGCGCTTTCGACTTCTTTTGTAATTCGTGCGTAGTTGTAATAGTGTTTGTATAGTCGCGTACCAAACGGCGTACGAAAATTTCCGGCCGCCACCTACGTGAAGAACTCCGAAAAGAGCGCCGACTCCGAGGGCGCTCGTCAAGTTAAGCCCGAAAAGCGGCATTAGACCCCCGCGAAAGAGCAATTCCTATCATAGCAGATGCTAACGCGCTAACAATCATGTTCTGTATAAACCGATGATAATTGAAAAGAATTATAGCAACTTAGAAGTGTTGGATGAGTAGAACTGTCAGAGAAAACACGAACAGCTTTTCTCTATCAAAAACGTCACCTCTGTAGCTTTTAGTTGCAAGAATCAAAAGCTTTAAATTAGAGCTTCTACTTTCGGTGATCAGATGTTTGTTTTAGCATCTTGCTACAGTAAAGGATCCAAGACTCTGGAGGTGCTTTTTGGAGTAAAGAAGCTACTCCGGAAGCAGAAACCAGAGAGATGCTTAGAACTGTTTGGAGAAGCAGTAATATCTTTACCTCACTGATCCCAGGGAGAAACGCAACAACGAGATAATCCAACGGTTGCAGCGAACTAAGAATCTGATTTGAAAAACAAAAACAAAGAACAAAAAAAAGGAGGAAGGAACAGGATCAATTTAGAAAAATAAGCACCATTTTTCTTAGTTAACTGAAAACAACAACAGCAGAATTAGATTTCACATTTATTGACACAAATCAAACATAAAATGCTATTTCAGTTTAGCAATTATTATCAACAGTACAAGGCAAACTTGATGAAAAGAAAGCCTAGTTACTTCACATTCCAGCTTTTATTTCAAAAATAAACGAAGCAGCATGCTACCTTATTAAAGAAAAGATTAGAAAAGAAGCAGATACCGAACATACTTGTTGGTTAGCTGCATCACTGGACTCTGCAAAATCTGGCCATATCTTCAATAGAATAAATCGACTAGTTGAGATCAATATAACTAGTCCCACGATCAGTTCGATATGCCACATTTCAAAACCAACTGCAAAACGACCAATACACGATCAATCGAAGAAAAACATGTAGCATAACCGGCGAACAATGAACAATGCATGGAACAATATACCAATACATGATCAGGCAGTTAACTAAAGAAGTTGATTAAAATCGTATGGAAGTTACGAAACGAGTGTGAGGAGTGGAGTACAATATATTAACCACATTCTAAACGTCAAATAAGTATCTGACGGTGATCCATATTGTTATCTACAACCAAATAAAGTGGATGAATAGTTGCGTAGATGCTTGTACATTTCCACAAACTATAATGCAAATATTTACTCAGAAGTGTCAGAGGATATTCTTTCCATAGAGATCAGCAGCTAATTAGAAAACACACGAAAAAAAATTAACAGGCGACAAAAGTAAAATAAAGAGTTGAAGCCTCTTTTCTACGAATCTCTCGTAGCAACATTTTTAGTACAAGGCCATCTGTTCCTCTGTAAGAGTTTCTTTATGGAAGTAACGACGAAGACGAAAACTTACGTGCTACTTCTGTAGAGTCAAAATTTGCCCACCCTTTTGCATATGCAAGATGGGAAGCCTACAAATTGAAATAATGAGAATTTCAAATATAAGGAATAAACATGATAATATAATTTCAATTTGGTGGTTGTTGTTTATGTTTGTATGCAAGATTACCCGAAGAACGTTATTTTAGAATAAAATACCAAAGTATGTCTTGTATGACGCATACTATTCCTTTTTCCAGCCGAGAGAGAAAATGTACAAATTGGCACAAAAAGTAGAAACTTAACCTGCCGAATTGCTACGCCTAAAGCAGCCAATAAGACGGATGTGATAGTACAAGCCTGAAGCACCGCAGCTCTATTTGAGCTTGCAACTTGAACAGCGGCATCTGCATTCTCGTTGACCAGTTCGACACTGGCGGAATGACCATTGTTACCGTCATTAGAATCTGTATCAGCCGACTCCTTATAGCCATCTGCGGAAATTATTTTACTTGTCAGCGTTCCTTCTTTGGTTGCTTTTCGATCATTCTTCCTTTTCGTCTCAGATTTTCGTGATGCAAATGCTTTGAATTGTACCTGATTCCACTTTGAAAGCAAATTTTGAATCAGTCGCAAATGACGAAGGATTTTGACATGTCAGAGACATAAGGCCTGCTGGGCTTCATCATTAAAATATCCTCTACAGCTTCTCGTTATGCTATCATGGAATGTCCATGATAGCTCATTCTAGTTTCTCGCCACAGCAAAAGTTCGAAGCTCTTTCTCAGACAAGAGCTTGATTTCTAGTAGCTCATGCTTTCCAAAGTAGAGAAGTCATTCTAAAGACTACGAACCCTACGGCACTGAATATTTCAAACATGGGCACAATTATGGTTCATTTACGATGACTACATCGATATATTGATTAGCTAGATTTCAATAAGAAAAATGTATCCTAGCACTTACGCTGCATGGATAAACGAGAAGGTGTTTTCTTGTGGTAAAGAGGCCGCTATACTTTCTACCTGATCAAATACGGTCTGTCAAATGTAAGGAAGCAGAATTACGTCACAATCGACTAAAGAAGATCTGCATTAAGCAATTCAATGATGAAAATTGTGGATCAAAAACTTATCAAGCAGGAGATGATACGTATGGCGCAAATCTACTTGAATATCAAACTATCAATCAACTTTTCGCCATCAGGATCATGTTGATAGCTCCGATTTAACTAGCTAATGTTATTCTGAAGAACATGCTTCAACTCGACTCTTCAAAACACAGTAAACGCATTCGACTATTCGAACTTGTTGTTCAGTTCAAGAGCCGAGAAAGTATGACACTAAGGTGATGTTTTTCATTTGGAAGAAAAGGCTTTAAACTCAAAATAAAATTTGAAATCAGTGTTTGTCTTGCGTCTAATCACCCAGCTATTTTCTTTAGGACCTACTTGGTTGTATGAATGTCTTGTTCGGCATATCTCTTTTATTTACTCGGTGATACGTAGTAATTTGGTTGCTAGAGAGTACGAAAAGATATATTGCTAAGGCTCTTTAAATCATTTTTTGAAATAAGATAATTCTATCTCGCACTATCTACTAAATCAAGCTCCTAGCTTTCGATCACAGAAGAAAATCTTCATACCAAATAAGTTATCATTAAATATCTTATTCTGATATCAACCTAAGCCTTAAGCCTTAGATCCGTACGAATATCTTGTTCAGCAAATCTCTTTTATTTATTCCGTAATACGTGGTAATTTGATCGGTAAAGAGTGCGAAAAACATCTAAACCCATACTATATATACCAACCATATATATATATATATATATATCCTAACCGCATATATCTTAATCCGGCTGGAAACTATCGATAGCACCAATGACTTTGTGCTATCGATAGTTTTTAGCCCTTCTATATAGTATATATATATATATATATTATAGTAGTGGCAAAGAACTTGATAGTTGGTATCTGAAGTATGTGCGGTTCGGATTATAGTAGTTTTCTAAGATTTTTATTATTCAACCAACCACCCACTAAACCCTAGGGGACCACTATCATTCTAACCGCACATTTCTTAATCCAAAAGCTAAAAACTTGATAGCACCAATGACTTGGTGCTATCGATTGTATTCCAGCCTAATTCTATATATATATATATATATGTCTCTAGCAGCAAAGAACTTGATAGTTGGTATCTAAAGTTCTAAGTTCGAACCCCAGCTGCTTCGCATTTTCAGCTAAGTTAATTTTTAATTCAAAAAAAAATAAAACGAAATGGAAACAAAACGAAACGGACAGCATGCGGCCTTTCCCTCAAGAAAATAATAATAATAATAATAATAATAATAATAATAATAATAAAACTTACTAATTATTTTAATCAATCTTCTTTTCCTAAATTCCTCTATGTTTGTTGACAATCTTAAATTGCTTGAGATTCAAATGGCCCAAATTAGCTAAACCAAATTTACTGATAACTCAAGTGATTTAGCTAAATCAAAGCAAAATATTAAACCATGAACAAAAGAATCAATACAACACAAGTTTTATTTTTTTTTAGTTAAACCCTAGGAAACAATTGAGTGTTCATCCAAACTAAAATTAAAGCCCTAAAATTAAGTAACTTCAAATCTCTAAATCCATAAAACAAAAAATTAATGATAATAAGAGGCATAAAAGATTTTTTTTTTTTTTTTTTAAAAAGAACTTTGAGGAGTATGAATCAAATCGCTAACCTTTTGATGAGGAGAAGAGCGATTGATTAAGCGGGAAATTACTCCCGAATCTCATCAACGTGCTCGTTGTATTAAACATTTTTGAAAATAACAAAAAAAAGATATAGTGGCGATGAGGAAATTAGGGAGAAAGAAGGATCGATTTGTAAAATTTTGGTTTACGAAAAAAAAACAATTTTTTTTTTAAAAAAAAAGAAAAAGAATTTGGCGTGCGTGATGGGTCGTTGTTGTGAGACTGAAAACGAGCGGCTACGAATGAGCTCTTTTTTTTTTTTTATCAAAAAAAAAAGATTCTACTTCATACATTTTATATTTTAAGGTGTTATTTTATTATGACTTTAAAAAATATATATATTCTATATTATTAGATGTGGCTTCAAAATTTAAAATCTTTTCGGTTTTCGACGATTTTGCAGTGCGACAGTTCGAGTCTGAAGCCCATAACTGGCATGGACGGAGGGTGCGGGAAGCCCGGAGCCCGAAACCCGTTAAGATTAGTATTTTTTTTTTCTTTTGCGCTAGAAAAATGGAGCGATTTGTACGATTATCCGAACTTTGTATTTCTTTTGTTCCGACATAATAAAACTTTCCTCTTTCGCCCGTAATTTTTTTTTCTGTAAAAAATTTTTCACGTAAATCTGTGTGTTTTACTTTGTTCGTGCTTTTGAGATTTACTTTTGTGTCGTGGTCGCATATTGATTTTATGTTTAGTTCGTGCGCTCGTTGCTAACATGTATTATTTTATGGACTTTGAGAATGTATATTTTATATTGAACAAGTGCAATGCTAGTGGTGCACTCCATTTGGGGTGTAAAATGGATATCTCATTCGTTCTTGGGTGAGATGTTCATCACTAGTCATTTTCAAGTAATTAGTAAAATTCACCACAATTTTGGATGGGTGGAGTGTAAATCTATTTTTGGGTGTATGATGTATATTTCATTTATTTTAGAATAAAGTATAATTTACTAGTCATTTTGAAATGACCAGTAAAATTTATTCCATTCTGAAATAAATAGGATATATATATCGTATATCTCATTTAGATGTACAAAAAGTATTTTCTTTTTATATTCTATCCATTATCCATTGGGAGTGTTACTTTACCAACTATGAAGTGCTAAATCAAGGCACATTCTGTATATATATTCGTAGACCCGTTTAGGGTGTATCGTACATTTCATTCATCTCAGGATAGGAGATTTTTCATCGGTTACTTTAAAGTAATCAATACAATTTACTCCACCGAAAAACGGATGGATGTAAAATGCACATCCCTACCATTAGAATTTTTCAAGTAACATTGCTTTGTTTTGACAGGATAAATGCATGGAAAATGATACATGTACACCCCTATTAGGGATGTACATCCCACACCTGAGGAATCGGGAATAAAATGATTTGTTGCCTCTATTAAGTTTGAGTTAATCTCAGTCACCTCCGTTTGGAATGTATGATATACATTTCAAATAAGAGTATATCTGTAGTTAGGGACAAAGCTATGTGGAGGTCCAAAATAGCCAAGATCCCACCAATATTTTTAAAATTATATAAAAGTCTATTACGAAGTTATTAAAAAATTTTAAATAGTGTAAATTTTAGGAGTTAAAATGATTTTTTTTTCTATGTGGATGTCCAAAGTGACTATGGTCTCCCAATATTTTTAAAATTACATAAAAGTTTATTACAAAATTATTAAAAAATTTAAAATAGTGTAAATTTTAGGAGTCAAAATAATTTTTTTTTAAATAATATTACCTTGTGGATTACGAGATAGAAATTTAATTGACTCCAACGTATTTGTAATACTTGATTTACAAAATATGTTAAATCTTAATATTTGATTTTTTAATTAATCGTAATACTTGATTTGTAAATTATATTAAATCTGAATATTTAATTTTTTTGACATAATTTTTTATATATAGATCTCTATATCATTATTATTTTAATAATAAAAACAATTATACTCTATTTTTTTAAAAAAAATTATATTAAAAACTCGAAAGCTAATAAACAAAAAAATATTTATATATAATTTGTTTATTAATAATTTTTAAAAATTAATATATTTTGCTTAGCGTATTTTTAGCCTTTCTAAAATTAAAATTCTAGCTTCGTCACTGCCCATAGCATTACTCGTGAAGTGAAAGTGTAAAATATACATTCAAAACCGTGGTATATACGCAGCATTACTCAATCACGAAAAATGTAAAACCACAAATAAGAAGCTTAAACCACATTTGGTATCCTTGCCATTTTTAACTTTTTTTCAAGCACTATAATTCTAAATAATTTGACTTGTTAGAGGAAAGATCATGTTAGTAGCATTTTTTACTCATGATAATGAAAAACATAAAAACAAAGTTATATTTTTTTACTTTTTCAAGCACTAATTCTATATATATAATAATTAAAAAAAAATGGCATTTTTTACTTTTGTTGCCATTTTTTCATTTTTCTAAACAATAATGCTATATAATTTGATATGTTAAAAAAAAAAAAAAAAAAAAAAAATTATTGTTATAGTTGATTAGCCTGCAATGACAAATTATTTTAAAAAACTTTGGAAGCGAAAACAAGTTGTTTCCAAGTTTTAAATTGGCTAAATTACAGAAAATCTTCATGTAATATCCTGCTTTTTTATTTTGCCCCCTGTCTTTTAAAAGCCTACATTTTGCCTCCTCGTAATTACCGAAATATGCATTTACCCCCGCCGTCACCATTCCGTAAGTGGACCGTCAATTTTTTAAAAATTATTATTCGATATACCCAAAATACCCTTCAAAAATGGTAAAAAATAAATTAAACCTCATTCTCTCTCCAACATAAGATAAGAGCATTTTCGTCAATTTACCTCCTCCGTTAACGCCGTTGCCCCCTAAAGACAATTCGGTAATTACGAGGGGACAAAATATAGATTTTTAAAAGACAATAGGGCAAAATAAAAAAACAGGTTATTACAGAAAGATTTTCTGTAATTTAGCCTTTTAAATTTTTATTGTTAAGTAAAAAATTCTGGATTAAAAAAACGTTAAGTAATTTACTATTCACTCCAATACTGTTTTAAAGTATGCAAAAGATAAGTCAATATTCTACAGAGTTCCTTGAAACACATACTCAAAATACTCGAAATTCGTAAGCACTTATCAATAAAAAAAAAAAAAAAAAAAAAGCTGGAGTAGTTTAAATTATGGTTAGCATCATCTATCCAACAGAAAAGAACCCCAAATAGGTATCTGTAACTGCTTTAGGTGTCAGACTGCACAACTTATCCAACAAGCAAGAGAACTGTCTGCCTGATCTTGCTTCTGCTTCTACTTTCAAACTGTATGTCTGATCTTGCTTCTGCTTTCCCTTTCAACTGCAGTAGGCTGGGGTAAAGCATTTGACAAACAAAAAGTACTAAAATTTCTGCTGCGATAAAAAGCAAAGCAAAAACAAGATTGTAAAGCACAAAAGTAAAAACTCTAATTTGAAACTTTGATTCTGCCATTACAAGAAGAACAACATTCAACCGTTATCACCTTTAAAAAGATTCACCACAAATCATCTTTTTTTAGCCTGTAAACCATTCTGAATATATATTTCAAATTTAAAGTGCAAGAAGGAACTACAATAAACCCTAAAAATCTAAAAGAAAAAAAACAAAAACCAGTAAGAGCATTCAATCCAACACTCCCATCTTAAACACAGCATCCTTGAAAAAAAATAATAAAAATCATAGAATTAAAGCATTACCATCATTGAAATAAACAACCCCAAAGAAGAGAAAACAACCGGCGTCGTCGTTCAACTGCAGTAGAAATCGTGCGACCGAACAAGAATGCGAGAGCATGAAAGAAGGCAAGATAAAATTTTTTCCTGCTGGAAAAGACAAGTAGATGAAGCTCAGTGCGGATAATCACGCTTAAATATCGAATTTAAGGATTGAAGTAAGAAGTAATTACTAACCTCAACCGTTTCCGAGATAAGAGGAACCAAAAGATAAAGCTCAATACGAATTATTGCCTTCTCTCACTCTTGTAGATTTTCAAAGCCAATCGCCGCCTGCAACGGGAACTCTTCGCGAGCTGGTTCTTCGTTATTCGTAGATTTTTTCTGATATGTTCCTCTTTTTTTTTTTGTGCTTTCCATTAAATAATCTGAACTCTGGCTTGTTGAAGATCATCGGCCGCATCGGACGCAAAACAAAAAATATAAAACTCCAACTAGCTAGCTTTCAAAGAGCTGCAGGGCCAGATCAAATCAAAAGAAAAAAATAAAAATGAAAAAAGAGAGAGAGAGAGAGCAATAAGTTGAATAATTTCTATTCCTCTTCGAAAACTTCTTCTGTATTGTGCGGAAGGTCGGTGCAGTCAGAACAAATGTAATCGAAGCAAAACGTTTCATCCCAATACTCCCCGTCCTTAATGCACTTCCCGCACTTAACGCACCTTTCAATGCAAGATTCACAAGCGCTGCAAAGATCCGACCCTCCTCCTCTACAGCTTTCCCTAGGGCAATCGTAGACAAGCCGGCATCTATAGCACTTGGTGCACATCTCAACATCGAGCAGGCGCTCGTCGCCGCAATCTAAAGAAAACCGATTGACGTGAAAGAAGCACGGCTTTTTATTAGCATTTGGTTTCTGAAGTGGGTTTACGCCTAGAAGTAACTTAATCTCTTCGAACTGTTCCTTTGATATGCGGAAGAGCCGGCCAAGTTTGAGGTGCTTTATCCCGGAAGAACCTGACGATTTAAAAGCTGTCAGGTTGCTGATGAGACCAGGTACTGTCAGACCCGTACATTCCAGGAGATTCAACTGCATGACAAAATAAGATGCCATTTTTGTATGATGAGCAATAATGAAAAGAAATAGAAATACAATAGAATATCAATACACGCAACTGAGAATTGGTACCCACTTTACTCGACAATAATATTGAGAAAAATAGTTCGCTATGTTTCCCAATCACTGTAGTAAACTGTTAGCTAATACATTGAAGCAAAAGATGATGGATTTGCCCTATAGGCGCCACAAAAGACACCAAATTAATCTCAAAGGGGAGTTTAAGAATATGTAAGGTCTCCCTTAACATATCCACTACCAAAATAAAGCTCTTTTGGCACCATGAAAATTTATCTGAGAATCCATAGAAAATAGGAATCTAAACACAAAACCAACTCTGCGCCAAAGTTAATTGAGCCGATTATGATTGATAGTACGCTTGATCCGCCAAATTACACTCAATTTGGTGTAATTAACTGATGTGCATCTCTCCCCAGTGTGTTGCACCACCAATTTAGTGGTGGTTCATTTAGTAAAATGATGGGCGAAACTGAGTATTCGAAAAGAAAAGTTTGACCCATATATGCAAATGCAATGCTTGGATAAATAGACTCCAAAAATACTACATTTTGGTCTAATAGAATAAGCAATATTAAAGCAAACAAGCATACTCAGTGCTCCGCAATATATATTTTATGAAATTTTAAACCCCAACTGCTCCAGAATTAAATGGTAACAAGAGCGAAATTATTTACCAATACTTACATTGCATATGGTATAGAACATAGCGTACCATTGCCTAACTAACAACTGTTTCCTACAGTTATCGGGAACCATGGTTTATACCAATTGATACCTATCAAAACAGATGCATATCAGTAGGTGTCAACTAAAAAGCCTCTCTTTTCCTTTTTACTCTTTCCCTCCTTAGTCACTTCTTGACCCGATTAGCCTAATTTCCAAACATGTGGTATGATAAAACTTCTCTTTTGCAGGTACAAAATTTAAAAAAAAGTTTCCTGGAATAAGTTTTAGATTATCAAGTTGTTATGTAATAAAAATAGACAGTAGCTGGAAGCATCAGCATTGGATAACCCAAGGTAGATGATGTTGCACAGTAAGCGTTGCATTCTACATGATATTACTGTAAGATTTCATTAACAGACTTCAATTTAAAATTTAGTCATAGAACTTAAGTTCATACCTACTCTGCATCAATCAGTACATTAATTAGCATAAATTACGTGTAAAACATCCAATGTTTTGAGAGAAAGTAGTCTATAGATATCCAGGTGCGCATGGGCTCCAAAGTAAATTAAACAAAGTTTTAAAACATAATGAAAAGAAATATGAAAATAAGAAATAAGTAAAGAGAAACACATACAATAAACAACAAGAAAAAGAAAAAATAAAACTACATACTAAAGTACTTTATAGTGTATTATACATCAAGTTCCCAAGTAACATTTTTCAAGAACATGTACTAAGCTCATCACAGTAAAAGCCATGCTAAACTTACTTTCGCATGCTTAAAATTAATGAAAGTAGGCAGCTTGCTCATGTGCACACTATATCGCACCTATGCCACATGCTGAACCGTCAATGCAAATTGCGGAGCAATAAAGCGACTACTCCCGCATAGGTTGGCACATATGTGGGTACATTAACAGCATCTTTGGAGATCGTAAATACGTGCTAACTAAAAAAAGTCATTGATAAGGAACTTGCTTTGCTGTAACATCAGGAATAAACAAATTACCACCTTGGGAAAAAGCTACAATCTAAATGTTTGAGCAATGTATACCCTCATAAAACTCACTATGCGCTTGTAGTTTACGCTTGCTTCATAATTAGTGATGACTTCTATGCACGGTATTAACTTATCAAGCAATAAAATGAAAGACGATATCTCCAAATGAACCGACTAAGATCTCAATCAATCAATAATAAATTAAGATGCCTAAGAGGGCTATAAAATTTGCAAAAAGCATGAGTTTAATCATGGACAAGTGGTATAGTTCATGCTGATAGGCCCAAATTTATGTTAGTTAGAATATTCTTAACAACTATTACGGTAGAATATACCTCACAACACAAGCACAAAGCATCAAAATAAGAGAAACGATTTCACAAACTATCCAAACCTAAAAATTGCAACAAATTATGGAAATAAGATAGATGTTCTACGTGATTCAAAAGCATAGCAATGCAAGATACGGAAGAAGCATTATAACCAAGGATTTAAGTGCTCATCGGCACGGACCGTATCTACCGTGTCGTATTGTGCCAACAAAATATCAACACGATACAACCCCCATGCCGATGGCACAGTTCAAAACTCTCTTTTCTTTAAATTAGTAAATAATTTTCTTAATAAAGTTTAAAAGATTTGATAAAAATATATAATAAACGATTATAATATTTTGTTGCTAAAGAAAATAAATATCTCATACTATTATGTGTCACACACTTGGCACGCATCGGTACAGCTCGGCACCCATCATGCTATACCGTGCCAGGAAGTTTTCGGCACGATCCCATGCAACAGCACTTAAATCGTTGATTATAACCAAACAATAAAGTAACAGTTCTCTTTAGCACAAAATAAAAAGAAAAGGCATTTCAAAAATACCTTGCTCAGCCTCGGGTTAGCCTCAAGCACGCGCTTGAGACCGTTGTCGGTGATCCCTACACATCCAGGCATGCTCAAGCACCGTAAACTGCCTTGGGCCCTCTGCGTCAGCTCAAAGAGAACATCATCAGTGATCTTGCGACTGAAATCGAGATCTACATGAATGCACCTCCAAAGAAGGGGATCATTTCGAACGGCATAATAAAGAGACTTGCAGACCCTCTCAACCGAAAGGAGATTCTTAACTCCCAGCTTACTAAGAGCATAAAACAGACCCTCATTGGGAACACCCACTTCCGCACTCGTAGCCAACGACTCAGAACCTTCATTTTCGCCTCCGCGGCAATCTCCGTAACCGACCTGGGATTCGAATGAAGAGAACGAAGCCGCATTGCGATAGCAACGCAAGCCATCCAAGAAATTATCTTCAACTACAACATTCCCAACCTGATAATTAGCGGCGGGATCGAAAACGTTTTACCGGATTCATCTCGAAAGGATCGGAAGGCAAAAGGTTGACGAAATCGGCATAATCATCTGCCTCTCCAATCAGGGCCATCCTCTCTACTCCTCCAAAAGCCCTAAAATCTTATTAACCCAAAAATTTCCTTTTTCTCTATCTCCTCTTATCAATCCAACACAAACTACTCGTTTCTTATTCTTTCTTTTCTACAAACCCTCGATTTTCGATTGCGATCGAAAAAATTACCCAGCACCGAAAATTTCATCGGATCTCCCGAACATTACCACATTAGATTAAATTACATCAAGCTCCTAAAATCTTATCAAATAAATAAATAAACAACTACGGAATCGATCAAAAAGTTAAAAAGGAAAGAACTTTTTACCAATTTTGAAGAAAATTATGAAACTTGGATTGAAATCGAGCGATATATTAGGGTTTGATTGGAGAGGAGGAGCTCCCAATCTCAAACCCTAAAATAGAGGGAGAGAGATAGAAAGAGGGAGAGAGGTTTATTTTTATTTTTATCAAAAAAAAAAAAAAAAAAAATTTTATCGAGCAAAGGTAAAAATGCTCAAAAACCCTCCAACATTTGGATATTCACAAATTGGCTCAATTAGTTTCTTTCGACTGAAGCACTTCTAACTTTTGGCTCTTTTAATTAACTATTTTTGCCAACTAAATTAAATTTATTTAAATTATATTTTATCAATTTACTGATGATTTTGGTAAATTTAACTATTTTGAATGTTTTAGTTGACTAAACTGAGCAGCTGAGAGTTAATATTTCCATTAATTTTTACAAAATTTAAATTTATTTTAAAAAATATAATTTAAATTGCTTATAATAATAACAAACTCAACTTTTACATTAAAAGTATTGATCTTACTCTTAATATTAGATAGAATTTTCTATTAAAGTTTCATATAATTTAGATTGTTCTACACCGTTAAACTTACAAACGTGTCATATCGACCGTTAAAATAATTATTTTTTAGAAATAAAATTTCATAATTTTTTAATTTTGTTTGCATAGTAAAGAAGTAGCGCCAAAATAAATGACTAAAAATAAAAATCTCATAAAAAATAGTGTTAAAATACTTAAATTTCAAATCAGAATGATTAAACTTGCTCTTGATGGTAAGTAAAATTTTCTAGTAAAACTTTTACCTGATTTGGATCATTCTACAATATTGAATTTACAAATGTGTTACATCAGCTATTAAAATTCTTATTTTTTAGACCCTTTAATTAATTAGTAAATAATGCTAAAAAATTATAAAATTTAATTTTTAAATAGTTCTTATAGCATAAATCATGTCTAACCAAACTGATCGTGAAATTAAATGTCTTATTGCCCAAAACAACTTAAAAGCACAAAAACTTTTGTACTTTCGAATGAATGCTTAACGTTTGAGGATGCTTAATTAATGTTTTCTCTCTCTCTCTCTCTCTATAGCTAGGCTGGGTGCTATTAATGCCACCAAGTTATTGGTGTTATTAAGTTTTAAACTCTTAAATTAAAAGATCTGTGGTTCAGATGATAGTGAGAGAGAGAAGAGAAGAGTGAGATTGGTCTAAACCATTTAGAGAAAAAAAAACCTTTCAAAATAAAAAACTTGTATATATCAAATTAAAATTTTGGATAGCATAGAATAAGACCTAACATTAATCATTTCCAAATATCCACCATACATGATAAAAGGGCTTTTTGAAATTGGCCTCCTAAAAATTTTTATTTTCAAAAATAGCCCTTGTAAATTTTATAATTGCAGAATTGATGCCTTATTAGTGCCATTGGCGCCACATGTGCGTCGAGCGGGTGCTGAGGTGGAGTAGTTGAACACAACGGTCTTACAAGTGCGTGTTTAAAACACGCACTGTGAGAACGCGTGTTTATACGCGTTTAAAATTTTTTTAAATTTTCTTTAATTTTTTTTTATTTTTTTCTTAGATCATTTGATTATTTCTCAAACAAAGAATTTATTTTTTTTAAAAAAAATAATAAGTCAAAAAATATCTACCTAGAAAAAATAAATTTCACATTCTAATTTTTATTTTTTTTTTATTTATTAAATTTTATATTATTTTATATATTTTTATACTTTTAAATTATCTCAAATAAATAGAATTTTTTATTATTATTTTCTTACCGGAAAAAAAAAAATTTCGCCAAAAGATAAAAATAAATTTTTTTTTTTGCGGTATGAAAAAAAAAATAAAATAAAATATCAGTTTGCTTAAAAAATTTAAAAATATAGAAAGATATAAAAGTAATATATAAATATTTAATAAAGTGGCGGCGATAGTATTTTTTTTTCATGAGCACCAAAACTAAGGAATAATGATTTTTTTTGGTGGTGGAGATACCAAAAAAAAAGAGTCGAATTAAAATAGTGGGCGGTGGAGTTTTCTGAGAAAAAAAAAAAATATTCGGTGGAGGTTCTAAAAGGCAAACGGATATTTTGAGGAAGATAGCTTTATTGCCAACTGGCGAAAAGGAATTTGGTTTTAGAGAGAGAGGGAAAAAAGAAGATTTTTATTTATTAAATATTTATATATTGATGTTTCATATATTTTTGTGGTATGTTTTGTAAATTTTTGTAAACAAACGGATATTTTATTTTATTTTTTTTTCATACCGTAAAAGAAATTTATTTTTATCCTTTTGCGATTTTTTTTTTCCCGTCAAAAGATAAAAATAAATTTTTTTTTCGAGTACACAAAATAATAATAAAAAGAATACAATTATTTGAGATAATTGAAAAATATAAAATTAAAAAGAATATATAAATATTTGAATAAATAAAAAAATAAAAATTAGATATAGTAAAATTTATTTTTTCTCTCTCTCTCTTTCTCTCTCTCTCTTATTATTATTATATATAAAAAAAAATAAATTTATTTGTTTGAGAAATATCATATTTATAGGTGGGAAAAAAAAATTAAAAAAAATTAAAAAAAATTTAAACACGTCTAAACATACGTCCTCAGAGTGCGTGTTTTAAACATGCACTATGATAATATATATTCATACTATATATATATCGGCGCCCGCTTGGCGCACACGTGGCGCCCAGTGGCATTAATAGGGCCAATTCTGCAATTATAAAATTTATGGGGCTATAGCATAAAAATAAAAATTTTTATTTCCAAATTAATCAAAAATGCACATGAATAAAAATCAGCTACATGCACCTGACATACACTATGTAGGTGAGCGAAAAATATTAAAACTAGCTATATATATATGAGATATATAAATAATTAATTTTATTTAAATATTATTATATTTTTTATTTGAATGCAAATTAATAAAATTTTTATTAATAATTAATATATTTTAAGTAAAAAAATTCTCTATTATACATAATTTCTTTTGTTGTCCAAAAACATTATATGCATTCATCAAGAAAAAATAATATTTATTATCTTACATTATATATGTATAAAAAAATAAATTAAAAATAAATATATTTGGAGTGTCCACTTCGGCAAACATGCGAGGCTTATAAAAATGTGTCGGATCGTTGGCACTAACCATTAATGCCAAAAGTCCGAGCTATTAAGAATATGTAACAAATTCACTTAAAACGTACAGACACAGCGCTCAATCTATCTGAACGTTAGGTTTATTATTGAGACTCTTGCCGTCAGGTTTACTGTGAACCGCAATCTCACTCAACTTATTGGGCTCAACTAATTCAACTTATTAATTTTCTGAGTCTATTGTCACGATTTAAAAAGTTGTACACTCAATATTTAATTAATAAAATGTAATTATAAATCTTAATTACAATAATTAAAATAGTTTAAATTAAAAATTAAAAATTGAGAACAAAAGTATCATGCCCCTGGAATCAAAAGTGTACTCCACTCCCTTTTTTTTTTTTTTTTTTTTTTTTTGTCTTTGTTTTTTTGTCTTCTTCTCTTCTAATAATTTCTGTTCACTGTTCCTTGGGCAGACTGTTATCCACTGGGCTAAAGGCTAAGCCTGAAATCTTTCTGTCATTAAAAATAAAAAGTCTCTCTGTAAACTCACATGCCATCTCTCTCTCTATCTCTTGTTTTCCACTTTCTGATCTCTCTTCAATATTTTCACAAGAATGGTGCAAGGAGAATCAGAATGGGAAGTAGAGATAAAAGAAGATGATGAAGCAGAGAATCACTACTGCTACTTACCTCTGAGGTGGGAGAGCACGGGCGATCAATGGTGGTACGCCTCCCCGATCGACGTCGCCGCATCCAATGGCTACCGCGACGTCGTCAGGGAGCTCCTCCGCCTCGACCCCAACCTCCTCATCAAGCTCACCTCCCTCCGCCGCACCCGCCGCCTCGAATCACTCTGGGACGACGACGATGACGACGATGACAATGGCGACGACCCTAGCCCCGCCAATTGCCGCGCCTCCGTCGCCTGCTGCCTTTTCCTTGAATGTGAACACAAGAGTACGACGATGAATGCGCTCGTCCGCGCCGGGTACGGCGGGTGGCTGCTCTATGCTGCGGCTGCTGCAGGTGATTTTGGCTTCGCCCGCCACCTGCTCGACAGAATGCCGCTGTTGGTGTTCGGCGAGGGGGAGTACGGCGTGACCGATATGCTCTACGCGGCGGCGAGGAGCGAGAATTCGGAGGTCTTTCGGCTTCTGTTTGATTTCGCTGCGTCGCCCAGGTGCTCGACCGCCGGCCCCAGAGAAGCGGAGCTGGCGAACCGGCCGGAGGAGTTTCGGCGGGAGATTGAGAACAGGGCGGTGCACGCGGCCGCGAGGGGCGGGAGTGTGGAGATCTTGAGGGAGCTTCTTGAGAATTGCGAGGGCGGCGGCGGCGGCGGCGGCGGCGGCGATGTGTTGGCTTGTAGAGATGTTCAGGGATCGACCGCGCTGCATTCCGCGGCCGCGAGGGGGCGGGTTGAGGTGAGATTGCGTGCTTCTGTTGCTACTCATTCTTGCTGTGAAAATACTTCGATTCGAATGTTAATTGTAGGGTAAAATGTAAAGATAATTTATGCACTATCCCGACATCGGAACTTAGTCCTTGAATTTTCCCATAAAAAGAAAGAAATGGTAATCTTGTAAGACAAAAACATAGGTTTCTTTGTGATGTTTGTGCCGAGAAATGAAATCGGCAAATGCATCAAATGAAAAGGTGACAAATATTTGACTAAGAAGAGTCTCCATTAAGATGCATATTGGTTTGGTAGAGTGACGCCCCAATAGTCCCATTTTGGATAGAAAAGAGATTATGGTTGGGAATATAAGTACCGTAGACTCTAATACTAATAATTAGGCATAAGCGTTTTGGGCTGGCAGTTTGGATTCAACAAGTTATTAGTGCTAGTGGGTCGGGTCATTATATTTGCTGTAAGAGCAGGTTTGCGACGAGAATGTCGGGATCAAAACTAGGGGGAGAATGTTGTTACATTTGGTATCAGATCGGATAGAAAAGATATTATGATTTCAGCGTATACAATGTCTTACTTTTACACGTTACTAAGGGAATCGGATTTGACGAGAATGTCGAGATCTAAACGGGGGAATTGGATCTGACGAAAATGTCAGAATCTAAACAGGGGGAGAATGGAATCTGATGAGAATTTCTGGATCAAAACGGGGGGAGAATGTCATTGCATCTGGTATCAGATTGAGTAGAAAAGAGATTATTGTTTTAGCATATACAATGTCTTACCTTTACAAGTCACTAATTTTTCAAATCATCGCTTATGAAAATTCTTTATCTTAATCCTCATTTCATAGTTAAATATTCGAAGAAGTAGCGGCATGGTACAGATTCAGAAGGGGCCAATTAGTTTTGCTCTCCAACCTTTTAATTTTTACGATTGTGCGTGTAATTTTCCATTCCGTTGCAAGCTTTAATCTCCATGTAAAATGTTCATATGCTACTTACATGACAATTACGTGGATATTGCTGTTCAATTTTATGCTAAAATGGGTGAGGACCAAATTGAAACTATACTAAAATGTCGAGAATCACTGCTGTCTTTTTCGTATTGAAAAATAACCATATTCCATCATTTAGCCCTTTAAGTTTATCTTTCGCAGGTTGTGAAGCATTTGCTGGCTTCTTACGACATAGTCGACGCGACAGATAACCAAGGCAACACTGCATTACATGTTGCAGCATTTCGCGGGCACTTACCAGTTGTAGAGGCCTTAATCTCTTCCTCACCGTCGTCCTTATCATCGCTAACCAACAATGCGGGGTATACGTTTCTTCATATGGCGGTGGAAGGTTTCAGGGCTCCCGGTTTCCGAAGGCTCGACTGCCAAATGGATCTCATGAAGGAATTGATATCGGGAAAACTTATAGAGATTCAGAACATCATCAATATTCAAAACAACGAAGGCCGGACCGCCCTTCACATGGCTTTGATAGGTACTGTGCACTCTGATCTTGTCGAGCTCTTAATGACCGCTCGATCTATCAATCTAAACATTCGGGACGTCGATAATATGACCCCATTGGATCTTCTCAGAAAAAACCAGCGATCCGTATCGTCTGAGATTTTGATTAAGAGATTAGTTTCTTTTGGGGGGATCTCGAATTCAAAGAACTATATTGCGAAATCGGCCATTGCTTCTCATTTTAAGATGCATGGTTTAGGTAGTAGCCCCGGCACTTCTTTTAGAATCTCGGACGCTGAGATATTCTTGTATGCTGATATTGAAGCACCGGAGGACAGCGGACGGCTTAGCTCGTGCTCGAGCGCTTCGCAGAGTGAAATTTCACAATTTAGCCCAAACGGCGAGAAGTACGAGTTCTTGAAGAAGAAGAAGAATTCGTTCTACAAGGTTCTTTTGAAGTGGCGTCGTCGAAAGGGCAAAAAGTCGGAGAAATTAAAGAAACTTGAAGAAGAAGAGTCGTTGGATTCGTTCCAGAAATGGAGTCCGTGTGTCGAAATCCCGACTCCTTTACGACAACGGTTCTGTAAGTCGACTACGCGTCTCAACAACAAACGAACATATGCTGTTAATACTTCGATGCCAAGTCCAGACACAATGAAGAGATTCACCGCCAGCTTGAGCCACGGCGTGATTCAGCCCACGCCGGATTTGGCTCGCACTCCTCACTCACCATCTAGCTCCTTTTCGAGATCGCCGACGTCATCGCCGCATATTGACAAACAAAAAGGTGATTGTTTTGACGACGAGAAAAACGGTACTATAGCCTCATGCTCGAATTCGTCGGCTAAAAGTGGTAAGCTGATGAACAAGTATTTCTCGTTTGGGGCGCAAGGCTCGAACCGGAAGTTCGAGCGGTCGGTTCTCTCTGTGGCCTGATGCACCAGTTGGAAAGAGGTTTATGAATCATGAACTCTACTAGTAGGTGTTCTACCATGGTCCATTGTTTCCTCAACTAGTGCTTTTTTTTTTATGTGTGGTATGTTTAGATGCAATGAAGCTACTACATATGTTGTATATGGTGGCTGCTAATAACTTGTAGATTATCCTCCCATGTGCTTGGTGTTATCTACTTTCGCGTGTTTCGAGATCTGAACGAGTGATCCAGTGATATTATTTGGATTGTGGTTTGGGTCGAATAATTTATTATTGCTAGTGGGTCGGATCGTTATATTTGGTATCAGAGTCAATAACCAACCGGAAGTATATGACGAGTCTCGGTTGAGCCTAGGTCTAAATGACAGAACTAGCGAGACAAGTTTCACATCACCTGGTGATCTTGGACTGACGAGGACGTCAGGTTTAAACGAGGGGAGTTTGTGACGTTCTTAATAGAGAGACATGGATACTAATAATAATAGTTAAGTTTTTAAGCATTTTGGATTGTGGTTTGAATCCAACAAGTTATTATTGCTAGCGGGCCGAGTCATTACATACAGTGTGCGGATTTTATTTCGCAATCCTAATCTTAGGGTAATGCATCCCTCAAGCGAAAAAGGTGATTTTGTTGAATATAATATAATATTCAAGCACTGCCGTATTAGTGTTCTCTAGCAGCTTAAGTTTTTTTAGAGATCTGCAGAAGGTTCTATTAGTGTTCTCTAGCAGCTTAAGTTTTTTTAGAGATCTGCAGAAGGTTCTGAGTTCGAATTCTACCAGGACGGTCCTGATCCAATCAGAAAAAAATATTTTTATTTTTGAGTCGATAGTTTAGACCGGATTCGGATTTAGATTGGATTTTTCTTGGGCTTCATTTGCTTGGGTCTAAAAAGGCCCAACCAAATTCTCCCACTAACAAGCTTGTAAATGTGGGGAATAAAAAAAAATAAAAAAAATAAAAAAAAACTAAATTTTGTGATTAATTTTATTTAAAATTAATTTAGCTCATTTTATATTAAACTAAGCTTGTACATGTGGGAACAGAAAATTTTGGATCATTTTATATTTGAAATTAATTTTGAAGGAGTTTTTTTCGAATTTCGAATCGAGCTGGTTCGCGAGCGAGCTAGACTCGCAGCCTAGGTGATTGTAAGGTACGAAAAAAAAAAAATTGCAAAAAGAATATGTAATTAATAATTTTAATTGAGTAGAGGGGCCAATTAAATTATTGGAATAATTGCCTGTGTAACCCTGAAATCGGAAGAAATATCTGATTTATCCCTCTTATTTTTTTCTTTCCAATATACCCTTCATACGTTCCACCGTTATTAAAAATATCCTACCGTTTCCCTTTGTTAATTAACTAGGGTAAACTAGAGTTAAATAATAATCGGGTTGAAAACTATCAGATATACCTATTTTGCCCGGTTTAGTGTTTAGGGTTTAAGGTTTAGGATTTTTTAGGGTTTTAGGGTTTAGGGTTTAGGGTTTTAGGGTTTAGGGTTTAGGGTTTTTTAGGGTTATAGGGTTTAGTATTTAGGGTTTTAGGGTTTAGGATTTAGAGTTTTTTAGGGTTTTAGGGTTTATGGTTTTAGGGTTTATGGTTTAGGGTTTAGGGTATATTTGAAAGGGCAAAATAGTAATTACACACAGATAACGGCAATTCCAAACGGTACACTAACAGAGTTTAACTTCAGGGATATTTTGGAAAGAAGTTGGAACGTAAGAAGGGTAGTTTTAATATTATTAGCCTTCTAAGAGAGGTAAATCTGAAAACAGAAAAATTTTTAGGGGTATATAGGAAATTGCCCCTAAATTATTTGATAAAGTTTAGATAATATAATTATCAAAATTAAAAGTTTAAGAGGGTTTTTTTAGTAAAATGTTTAGGGACTAAACAGAAATATCAGAATAGGTCAGGGACTATCCATAAATTTTACAAAGCTCCCACCTTTTCCCTCCCATGTCGTGGATCGACACTGGGAGAGTCGATCGAAACCCTAGCAACAAATCGAAAAAAAAGGGGGAAAAAATACAAATCGAAGGGAGTAGGTAAAGCGAATCCTTCTTAGTTCTACTAATTTTGGCAAATTTGAGCAAAAAAAAAATCATGTATTGTATCAATTTCAATATCTCAAAACCCTTCAGATCTCTCTTTTTTTTTTTTTTTTTTTTTTTGGCATCATATTTCGTGATTCCTAACCCTAATCTGTTAATTCGAAGTGTTATTGCCACGGAAATTTAGTTTCTTTTGCAAATACAATTTTTTTGATCTGATTTTGAAGTGATATATGCATGTTTCGAATTAGTGATGCATTTGTTTGCAGTGATTAGTTCAAATACAAGGGGGAAAAGCGCTTCTTTTTGCTGCATCTTTTCTCTTACAAAATGTTACTTTTGATCTAGTTCGAAGCGATATATGTGTTGATTTTGGAGAGTACAAGAACTAGTGATATATTTTTGAAGCTTTACAATGTTCAGCATGTTTTGTGTGAGCAAATGCAATTTTTTTTTTTTTTTTTTTTGTATGAATTCAATTTAAATAATGGAGCTAGAATAATAATTTCGAAAGTATTTGGGTCGGAGTGCTTCGTATTCAAAATTTATAATATGTCATTTATATTTATGATCTTTGTCGTTAAATTTGATCTAAACTATTCAAAGTGTTTGGAAATAATTGAAAATTAATTCCGCTAATTTTAGTATTTTAAACTGCTAATTATTTCAAACTAAGATCATTTGTTGGAGTGCGCTGTGCGCTAGTCCTTTCTTTTAGTTCTTTGTTCTGTTTGGGTCATCGGAAAAGTGTGAAAAACTATTTTTCGGGAAAAATGTTTTTCATGGAAAACACCTTTTCACGCAGTTCTTGTTTCTGTCTTATTTCCTGACAATGGCAAACTTAGATTATTATTTTGGGGCGCTATGTAAACGAAGAACAAATAAAACACAAATATTAATACCGTCTTATTTTTGTTTTCTGAGTGTGTTTTTAGGATCATAAACAATGATGGCTGCTGTTTCACCATCGCAAATATTTTTCCGAGACTTGCTTCCGCATGCATTCTTTTGTTCACGCAAGCAAATTACACGCACCATGTATGTCTGTCGTTTTTCAATCCTTGTGATTAAGTTTCCATCAAATTTTCATAAACACTAATGAGAAGAGTATCAGAGGAGAGCGAGCAAGCAGTGACTTTTAATATGTTATTGTCCTTCCTATTCCTTTCCTTTTTGCGTAGTTGTAAAATTGATTTATTACTAGTTTTTGAGTAGACTGAGTAATGTAAGCAACTTTTCATTATTAATTTTGATCTCGTCGTAGGAATTTCAGAGCACGAGGGACTCAGAGGCATCTAAAATCGTTTCATCAATCCTTCAGGAGATCATTTAAGGCTGTACAAATGGAAAATGGGCAATACTCTAGTTCGCGCGGTTCTCTTATAGTCCTCGAAGGATTAGACCGAAGTGGGAAATCGTCGCAATGTAGTAACCTACTCACGCACTTAAAAGGCGAAGGTTTATCAGTTGAAGCTTGGCGATTCCCGGACAGAAGCACTGGCGTTGGGCAAATGATTTCTTCTTATCTTGCGAACCAGTCAAACTTAGATGATAGAGCAATCCATTTGCTTTTTAGTGCAAATCGATGGGAGAAAAGGTTTGGTTCTTTCCATTGTGAAGTGTTTGTGTTCGTTGAAGGCCTATTGGCAAAAACTATTTGGCTAATTCCCCATTTACAGAACTCTGATGGAAAACAAGCTACAGAGCGGAATCACCCTTATTGTTGACCGTTATTCTTATTCTGGCGTCGCTTTTTCGGCTGCTAAAGGACTTGATATCGAGTGGTGTAAGGTGAGTTCTGTCAGAACCGAGACGGTGTTTTGATTAATGCATATCTGCATATATATATAACATAAAATGAGTGATGCCATTTCCTGCAGGCACCAGAAGCTGGTTTAATAGCTCCAGATCTTGTGATATATCTAGATGTAACGCCAGAGGTAGACAATTGGAATTCTACTTTGTTGATAATCTTTTCGATATCCTAGAGAATGATCGATCATTGGGGTCTCTCGGTGCTTCTGAATAAAACTGTTTGTTATTTTGCCACAATGTTAGAGCCAATTAGGGATAATCTTGGATCTTTATGCCCATGCTTTCCTTTTTTGTGGTAATACTCGTACATTTCCGAAGGGTAAAATGTAAGAATAGTAGTCCTCGTAGTAATTCTTCTTAGACTCCGTAGTTTTTGAATTTTGATATATATTGCAATTTCATCCCTGACCATTAAATGAAAAATCTGACGTTCGTTTAATTTTGCCGTAAAATGACCTTTTTAGCCTTATTTCAATTGTACTGTAATTGGTAAATCATTATAATTATATATGGAAGTAGGGGTATAATGATCATTTTATTAGAAAAATAATATTTTCCTTTTACGATCAAGTAGTTGAACTGGAACCAACTTCCAATTTCCTGGTCATACAAGGATTACTCGGATAACATCTTATTGCTGCATATGATTTATGTGTGTTCTAATGGATTGAAGTTAGCTAAAAGACGAATCTAGCATCATTGTAGACTGTTTGAAACTTGCAACTATAGTATAATTTGAATGGCTTATTTCTTTGCCGCAGATCCTCGAAATATCAAACTTTTGGCTTGTCTTTTGTATCATAAATTTTCAATGAATTCGTGCCATTTCAGAAAGCAGCTGAAAGGGGAGGTTACGGCACTGAGCGGTACGAGCAACTTGAGTTCCAAAAAAAGGTCGCAGAGCACTACAAAACACTCCGTGATGATTCTTGGGAGGTAATTCCCAGCCTCAAGTATATACTAACTCAGATGCCCTTTACGTCGTTTGGTTGTTTCCTTAATTCGTTCTGATGTTTGGGAACTAGCTTCGAGTAACTTATTTGTGTCTATGCGTTTCATTTTGACAACTGTTTTGCGCTTGTATCGTATGCTTGCATGAAGGATGAACCGAACCTTGTTTACATTTTCTTGTAATCCTACCGTTTCGCACTGTTGAAAAATGTATTATTCGAGTAAGTTTATACGATGATACTTGTTATACTATGTAATTCAGATGAAAATAAGATTTTCTTTTTTCGTTTGAACTAGCACGAGCAAAGTTCGTCACATTTATCTCGCCTTTTTATAATTAAATTTACACATAATTTTCTCTTTCTTTTCCTTTTAGAATTCTGTCCTCTCTGCATCTTCATCTTTCTTACATTTTAAAGTAATTTCTTCATTTCAGGTCATCGACGGTTGCCTCCCGATGGAGGCTGTGGAGGAACAGCTGAGAGAGCTCGCGACGAATTGTGTAAATAAGTGCCGACGAGGAAAACCGCTCGTCAACCTCTGGTCGACCAAACAGATTTGACTTCCGAGTTCGAACAATGAAGCTGGATCTAGTTTCGATCGTTAAGCTCGAATCATAAAAGCTTACTGTGAGCTCAACTCAGCCTTAATCTTTTTCAATTTGGTTGAAATGGAAGGATTGTGTTTTTTTTGAGCATTGGTTAGTGGATTGTGAAAGTGTTTACTGTTATTAACTAAAGATGTTCTTTAAAACTTGAAATTAATGGAGACTATTTGTTGATTGTTGTTTATTTACAGTATCAAAACTCAGTTGTTTTTCTTTTTACTGTTTTTGCTTTAAAATTTGGAGCTTTTTACTTCAATTTGATTCATAAAATTTCAACATTTGTTTAGATAAGTTTTTAAGTTTATTTGTAGACAATGAGTTGAGGATCATCTGATTATGACTCTACTCTCACACCATATCAAGTGAATATCTGATTATGACTCTACTCTCACACCATACTAAGTGGATAATGTGATAGCTGAATTAATAGTCACACTTTTTCTAAATATAAGAGTTCGGCTGTTATGCTATCGATAACACCAAACTGTAACACTTTTAGGCCTCGTTTGGCAACCGGTATAAGGGGATAAGAGGGTTATCCCCCTTTTTATACCCAAACAGCATTTAAGTGTGGGGGAACAGCTGTTCCCTCCATACCAGATTATTTCGGTATAAGGGGTATAAGGGTAGAACAGATGTTCCACCCCACAGGTAGAACAGCTGTTCCACCTGTTGCTTATTACTATTATTTTTTTTTAATTAAAATTTTTTAAATTATAAGATATTTAAATTTATAAAATTTTAAATTTTTTTATTTTATTTTATAAATTTTAATCCCCTCTATTATTCTTCTTCATGTTTAACTTACCAAACATAATTTTTTTTATCTAGGTATAATCCTTATACTCAATCAAACATAAAATTACTATAATTCTTGCTTGTACCTGAACTTATACCTATTCCCGAATAACCAATTTTCGCTTATACCCGAACCAAACGCAGTCTTAGAATTTAGATTAATCCTATATATAAGATATAAATAGGGCTAAATCTATTAACCCGACTATAGCATTTTGGATGGTAGTTAGGTTCAAGAGATTAAGAATGTTGAGCGTGTTAGAGCTACAGTAATCATAGAATGGGTGACTTCTGAAAAGTGGGGCGTCACACTCCTCTTAACGAATTATTCTAAAATAATCTATTAAGAGAAAAGAATAGTAGTCCATCCATTTTATAAATAATTATAAAATATAATTAATTACTGTAATTAATGTTTTTAATAATTGACTAACTATTTATTTGATTTATTAAATTAATAAATATTTAAATAGTAATTAATTTATTATTTATAATTAAATAATTAACTAATATTTACATTGTTTAAATATTTAATATATTTAATATTTTAATTTATCTGAGTAATGTATTAATTAAAAATATAATTAATTAATTAATTAATTAATATAAATATATTGTCTTATTTTTTTTTATAATTATTCATTAATTAATAGCATTCTTCATCATCTCATATGAAATTTCTAATTAATTAATTTATTAACTTGTTAAAATATTATTTTACTAATATTTAAATACTTATTATTATTTAGATAAATTATTTGCCTTCGCATTCTTAATTATTTTTATTCTTACTATTCCAACCCAATTATACAAATATAATTTTTTTTTTTATTTTTAGAATATCTCGATTCTCGTCCAATCACAAAACTAATATAATTCTTTTCTATCCCAAAAATTATACATATTCCAGAAATAAACAAAAATAACTTATTCTCGAACCAAACGGAGCTTTAGATCATAGTATTTTTTTCCAACCATCGACAAAACTCTAGAAATTCACTATCATCCTAACCGCACATCCATTCATTCAAAAATCAAAAATATAATAGTACTAGTAACTTAGTGATATTAACAGCATAGTAACTTAGATCTGCATCTGTATATTATCACAGTAAAACAAAGTTGTAATAACTAAATTAATAGTCACACTTTTTCTAAGATATAATACTACAGTTGTACATTACCCAAGTATAACAAAGTTCAATGGAATATTGATGTAATTAAATTAAAAATTAAAATTTAGTACATTAATTGAAACATATGTTTAAATATCAAAGGTGTGTTACTCACTCCTCAACCATTTACTTCTCCAAGACATTGTTTTATCATCTTGAAGTAAAGTGGTTATTTCTTACCCATTAATTCATCTCCAATTATTGGTAATAGTACCCAAAAACTTAGTATAAAAAATTAATGCCTATATATATGTATATATATATATATAGATATATATTATTATATTATTATATTTATATTGATAATAGTATTGTAAAACCCTAGATCCCATGCTATGTTGTAGGCAGCTCCCACGTGCACACGTGTAAGCAATTATTTTGATGTGTACCTTTTTCACTACAATACAAAACAAACATGTGATTAGGGTTTCATTAATTAGTAGGGTACAAAACAAAAGGTTGCATGCTTTGTTGTACTATAACCACTATTAAAAAATAGATGAAAATGTTTAGAACTTAATTAGCTCAATTAATTTAAGACCATTTTGATTCTATTATTATTATTATTATTTTTTATTTTATTTTTGATTTGAGTACTTAAACTTTTTAAGTTTTTTTTATTTAAACCATTTGATAATAGCTCTTCTAATATAAAATTTAAGCTAATTATTAATTTTAATAAATTTATAACTATATGAATTGTAAATATATACTAATTAAATATATAAAGATTAATAATGTATTAAAATTTTGAGATTAAAAAGTTATTGACTGGCTCAAATCAAATAAATTGAAAAGTTAGATTTCAAAATCAAAATTTTTAAATATTAAGCAGCCATATCAAAATAAGCGATAGTTGAAGTAAATTTTATACACTTTTATATTAAAACTAGGCAAGTAAATAGAGAAGCAATATATTTCATTAATGTTTTATTAAGAGAGGATAAAATAATTAGATTTGTAGGATATACATCTTTTACTCTATTATTTAAGAATTTTTTTAAAATAAATAATTTTTAGTATTAAAAAAAAATTGATAAGACAAGTGAATATATTTACTTCTTTGAGAGATTAAGATATAATTATGCATACTAAATTAAGGAAACCCTAAAAATTAGTTTTTGTGAGGAACTACTTATTTGAATATAGGTATAAATACGGTGTGTATTGACTATTTATTTATGGATTAAAAATATATTTAATTTTTTGACTTGTGATAATAGATTCAGAAGACAATAAATTGAGTGAGGCTTGCATCCACAATAGACATAACGACAAGAAGCCCAACTATAAACCCAACATTCAGGTGGATTGAATCCGGTCGAGGTCCGTGGGCGCTGTGTTTGTACGTTTTAAGTGAATTAATTTGTATTTCTAAAAACTCGAACTTTTTGAATTAATAATTAGCACCAACAATCGGACAATGTGCTAGACATGTATATAGTTGAAAATGTGGCAATTACAAAGGTTGTCTAATTGAATTCAACTCATTTCTTTTGATTCATCTACACTTGTATTCAAATTCGAATCCGATCCTTATTTTATGTATACTTAAAGGGGAGGTTACGTTAAATCGAATCACGTTCGAAATCGTGAGAGGTTGGATTAAGTCGAATCCTGTTTAAAGTGGCGTGAGGCTAATTAGGTCGAGTAACAATCGAAATCCGTGGACGTTGCATCAGCACACATTAGTGAATTGATTGTATCTTTCTAACAGTTTGAGTTTTTGAAATTAACACATAGTTAACGTCAACGATCCGACAAGTGGTATCAGAGTTAAAGATCACGAACTAAATTTCCGCATAGTGTGAGATTGATTGGGCTGTAGTCGAGACTCGTGCATCTTTCTAATAGCTCGAGTATTTAGGATTAATAGTTAGCACAAAAAATTCGACAAGATTCCAAATCAAAATTCAAATCTGAATCCGAATCCAATATGCTAAAGATTTTAGTTTATAAGCCCAAATTAAAGTGAAAATTTGACTAGATTTAGATTGGAATATTGAGAAAGGTTAGATGGGACCACTTACATGCCCTAATCACATTAATTTGTGGGCCCAAGAATCTCCATCTCCTACAATATTATTCCATTTTAAAGTACTATGCAATTATTTAGGACCACTATGATGAAAGTGTTTTTTTTTTTTTTTTTTTTTTTTTTTTTTTTTTTTTTTTTTTTGTAGTTTTTAAAGCAAGCCATGGAAATGTCCAAGGAGAAAGAAAAGCGAATTATAAATTAATTCTATCCACTTTTAAGATACCTCTTTAAAATAAAATAAAATTAAATAAAAAGGCTAAATTATAAATATTTTTTTTAGTAAATATATTGCTTTTTACACTTTATTTCCCTTGACATTGAAAATCCACAAAAAAATCTCCACTAAATCTTTAATCTATTTTAATCTTACTCTATTAATTGTTTTATTGTTCATAAATTATTACAAAATCCTTGAATTTCATTCCTATTCATCCTATAAAAGGTATAGTTAGTGTTTGAATAATTAATATTTTAAAATTTTTTAAAATAATTTATAAATGGTAAAATAATTAGAAAAAGGAGTTAACTAAGTAACAACATAGAGATTAATGATAGATTAGAAGTAAAAAAAAAAAAAAAATCAATTATACTAGGAATATGATATAACTCAAACTCACTTATTATTCTGATATTATATTAAATTATATAAAATAATCGTTATTTTTTAAAATAATTAAATTATTAAAAATAAGTATTTAAATATTATTATATTTAATAGATGTCACATCTCACCCAAAAAATAATAATTAAAACTAAAAATCATGCATTGCTTGATTGGGTAGGTGATGTTGTTCCCTTCTCTCTAATCCCCCTAATAACCACCATTTAAAGAGCCCACATTGAAACCCTAGTAGTCAAGAACATGAGTTTCTTTGTTAGCCTTTTGGGGAGCAAATTTTCTTGGTTTATTTAATTGTGGGTCAGCAATTTATGCACTTATATTGCTCCATTATTGTTTGTGGCTGTAGGAGATAAGCCTAATCCCTATTATTAATTTCACTAAAAGGAGATCATTTTGCCTACTTTGAAAATTTTATAATTTTATGTATAGTTCGTGATGCGACAACATATTTTGAGAGTCGGCAGGGTAATTTTTAATAGGATTAATTGTATACGGTTCTCTGTAAACATATCTAATAGTAGATATATCTCTATAAAGTTCAACTTTTTATATTTATTCTTTCAAAAGTCCAACGTTATTCATATATATATCACTACCGCCTATTTCTGTTAGAAAAATCTAGTTAACCATAAATTAAATACTTGATCTTGGTTAGTTAATGAAGTAAATTTATCTTTTTACCCTTTTAGATATTTCTGCAGAAATATTTTTGAAAGGGCAAAACTGTCATTTCACATATAATCTGTTAAAAAATAAATAGTGAACTAACGATAATAAACCGAAGGGATATATATAAATAACATTGGACTTTTGAAGGGATAAATATGAAAAGTTAAACTTTGTAGGGATATATCTGCTATTCGATATATTTACAGGAAGTTGTATGTAATTAATCCTTTTTAATAACACTAAGCGCCTAATGCTATCAACATTTTCACCATCAAATATATTCTTTTGATCATTTCTATTTTTAGGATCATGCTTATAATCCGCCAACCACCATTACATTCATGCATATCATTATTATCTTAATTCTACAATATTTTAATTTAAAGGCTAAAAATTCACAAGCACGAATAATTTGGCACGATTAGAAACATTTTCGCTTTATTCGATATTCTGGTTCTTTGGATTGTGACAACTATAATCTCACAATTTAGAAAAATTAGAAAATGCTATTTGTATATTCCAGGTAAAAGTTTGCGATTTACGTCTCTCCATTCAAGAGTTCGAAAAATTATTAAAATTTTTAGTATTCATATATATATATATATATATATATATATATATATATATATATATATATATATATATATATAAAAATTAGGCTATAATATTATTAATAGCATCAAGTTATTGATGGTGATGCTATTAAATTTTTAGCTCTTGGATTAAGCAATATTTGGTTAAGATGATAGTGGTCCTCTAGAATTTAGTGGGTAGTTGGTTGAATAGTAAAAATTTTAGGGAACCACTATAATCTCAATAGCACATTCTTTCATCCAAGAGTTGGAAACTTGGTAGTACTAATATTACTTGGTGCTATCGATTGTATTCCAGCCGGACACACACACACACTCTCTCTCTCTAACCATTTGGTGCTACCAAGTTAGCCTAGCTATACATTCGTTCATCCAAAGGTAAAAAATATAATAGCACTAATTAATGACTTTGTACTATTAATAGCATAATAGTCTAGTTATATATATATATATATATATATATATATATATATATATATATATATATATATATATATATATATATATATATACTAGACTACTGTGTTATCGATAATACCAAGTCATTAGTGTTATTAGATTTTTAGCTCTTAAATTAATAGATGTGTGGTTAGAATGACAGTAGTCTCCTAAAATTTTATAGGTGATTGGGGGAATAGTATGATCTAACAGATAGAAATGGTCAAAAAGATAAATCTGACGGTGAAAAACTTGGTATTACCAAATATTTTGTGCTATCGATAGTATAGTAGCCAGACTATATATATATATATATATATATATATATATATAGAGAGAGAGAGAGAGAGAGAGAGAGAGAGAGAGAGAGAGAGAGAGAAAGTAAAGCTACTGTACTATTATAAGTACAGAGGTCTTCATATTCATAAGTCGTTTTTGATAATACAGCTTTCGAATCAACGGTATATACCGTTAAATATAATCTAGAGTATTTTAAGTACGTAAAATGTAAATTTTGTAATTTTTCAAAATTGTGATAAAGTCCATCAAACGAATATAAAAATGAACGATCAAAATTGAACGATCTCCTAAAATAAAGTATCAGATTCTTCAATTTAAGATCAGAATTACTGCTTTTGATCTATATAGTGAATAAAATTTGTTATAAAAAATTCAATCGATTCTGATTCTTCTGCACCGTTAAACTATAAAACACACCATACTAGCTGTTAAAATTATCAATTTTGAGATATTTTAATCATATAATATATCATCTAAAAAAAATTACAAAATTTATTTTCAAAATATTTGTATTCTAAATTATATTTAATAATATGAATCGTCAATTTGAAAACTACTAAAAACAACTTATAAGTAAGAAAGTGATTATACGTAATAACCTCAAACAATGTAAGGTTCTGCTAAAATAATGAAATCTCATCTTCTTTTTTCTTCTCTTGCATGTTTTTGGTTTTTTCTGTAACATCGACAATACATAATAATATTTTCAGTAGAATAAAAATATTTTTTTTTATTCTTTTTTTCTACCTTCTATATATATATATTTATAGCCATCGCTCTCGCCGGAAGCACTTTCCCGTCTCGTCATCCTTAAATC
Source organism: Tillandsia fasciculata (assembly GCA_029168755.2). NCBI lineage: Eukaryota > Viridiplantae > Streptophyta > Magnoliopsida > Poales > Bromeliaceae > Tillandsia > Tillandsia fasciculata. The sequence goes on along the minus strand of CM054943.1, from coordinate 565,972 downwards.
CTTTTGTACCTTCATAGCCATCGCCATTCACGATCATACGCTTCGTCATAAATTCACTTTCGCAATCTATATCAAATCTGAGCTGACGTCGGTAAAAATGTGACCAACTTAAGAAAGTAGAGCGTGGCGTAAATGTTGGCGCGGTGTAAAAAAAAAAAAGAAGAGGAAGCGGATCAGAAGAGGAGAGAAAGACACCATGGTGAGAAAGAAGAAAAATCTCGAACGAAACAAGAAAAAGAATATAAATATTTTTGGTAAAAATTTATATCAAACCTATAAAATTTAAAATAAAAACTAAATTTTATAAAAATATAAAATTAATAATTTTTTTTTATACAAATTAGCCTTACTTATTTTGATTGTTGAGAGAGAAATATATAACTTTAGTGATTAAATATTAACTCACAATCAATATATTTTTTTTAAAATTCTAAAGTAAAATTTTATTTTTTTTTTTAACGTCTCAATCCCTCATTATAACTCGAGCACATGGTGAACCATGTGAATCTCACTAATAACATAAACCCCATCCATGTGATTACTCTGACATGTTTCTCATGCAATATGTATTGCTTTCATTATATATATATATATATATATATATATATATATATATATATATATATATATATATATATATATATGGGGTAATTTTCTATATATCCCTTTTCGGCTTTACCCTTCTTAGAAGGCTAATATTAAAATTTAAAACTACTCCTCTTACGTTCCAACTTCTTTCCAAAATAGCCCTGAAGTTAAACTCTGTTAGTGTACCGTTTGGAGCTGCCGTTATCTGTGTGAAATTATCATTTTGTCCTTTTAAATATACCCTTCTACCATAACTAACTTTTTTTTTATGTACCCTTAAAATTTTAAATAGTTTTGGTAGATAGGGACAAAATAGGTATATCTGATAGTTTTCAACTCCGATTATTATTTAACTCTAGTTTAACCCTAGTTAATTTAACAAAGGAAAACGGTAGGATATTTTTAATAACGGTGGAACGTATGAGGGGTATATTGAAAAAAAAAAAAAAAAGAATGGTAAATCAGATATTTCTTCAGATTTCAGGGATACACAGGCAATTATACATATATATATATATATATATATATATATATATATATGGGATAATTGCCTGTGTACCCCTGAAATATGAAGAAATATCTGATTTACCCCTCTTATTTTTTTCTTTCCAATATGCCCTTCATACGTTCCACCGTTATTAAAAATACCCCTACCGTTTCCCTTTGTTAAGTTAACTAGGGTTAAACTAGAGTTAAATAATAATCGGAGTTGAAAACTATCAGATATACCTATTTTGCCCCGGTTTAGGGTTTAGGGTTTAGGTTTAGGATTTTTTAGGGTTTTAGGGTTTAGGGTTTAGGGTTTAGAATTTTTTAGGGTTTTAGGGTTTAGGGTTTTAGGGTTTAGGGTTTTTTAGGGTTCTAGGGTTTTAGGGTTTAGGGTTTAGGATTTTTTAGGGTTTTAGGGTTTAGGGTTTAGGGTTTTAGGGTTTACGGTTTTAGGGTTTAGAGTTTTAGGGTTTAGGGTTTAGAGTATATTTGAAAGGACAAAATAGTAATTACACACAGATAACGGCAGTTTCAAACGGTACACTAACAGAGTTTAACTTCAGGGGTATTTTGGAAAGAAGTTGGAACGTAAGAAGGGTAGTTTTAATATTAGCCTTCTAAGAGGGGTAAATCTAAAAACAGGGAAATTTTTAAGGGTACGTAGGAAATTGCCCCTATATATATATATATATATATATATATATATATAGAGAGAGAGAGAGAGAGAGAGAGAGAGAGAGAGAGAGAGAGAGAGAGCTAGGCTGGAATATTATTAATAGCACCAAGTCATTGGTATTATTAAGTTTTTTAACCCTTAAATTAAAAGATGTGTGGTTGAGATGATAGTGGGCCCCTTGAGTTTAACAGGTGGTTGGAGAAATAGTAAAATCGAAGGAATGAAAAATGATCAAAGTGATTGATCTAAGGGTAAAAAATTTAATAGCACCAAATATTTGGAGCTATCGATAGTATAGTAACTAGACTATATATATATATATATATATATATATATATATATATATATATATATATATATATATATATATATATATATAATCCGTTTAGAATACTATCGATAGCACCAAGCAATTGATACTATCAAGTTTCCAGTCCTTTGATGAAAGGATGTGTGATTGAAATTATAGTGATCCCTAAAAATTTTTACTATTCAACCAACCACCCACTAAACCCTAGAGATCACTATCATCCTAACCGCACATCGTTTTACGTGTATATATATATACACACACTACAAAAATATTATTTGAATAAAAATTTTAAATTAGTTAAATATTTTTAATTAAATTTTCCTCAAAAATTACTTTTGCATGCAATTTTTTTTTTTTTTTAAAAAAAAAAAAAAAAAAAAAGCTTAAAATTAGGAAGTATGGTTCAAAACGTTCTAACATGGTGATATATTTTTAGTATGATTTACCTGCATCCTTTATTTATTTATTTTTTAATATAATTCTGAGTCAATATTATTTGCTTAAATGGGTCACTATGGACACACCCACTAGTATGGATCTTCCTAGGTTATAAATGTATGGACACACCCACTAGTATGTGTAGCACATTCTTAAATAACCCTTTCAATTTTGTTTTTCCTTTTTAATAAATATCACCTTAACTTTTAATTTAAATTTGAATTGAGTGAATGTAACTAATTATATTTTAAAAAAATTTATTAAATTCATCAATAATTCTCTAAAATTTACTAATTTTAATTTCTATATATATATATATAGTTAATGCTGGCTTAAAGAGGTCAGCATTCTGACGTCATATGGGCAGCGGAGGAACGTCGGATTGAGCTAAGTCACGATCGAAATGGTTGGAGGTCGGTTTGGATCGAGTCATATTCGAAATGCATGATACTGACCGGACCAAATTACAATCGAGATTTGTAAATATTGTGTAATATTGTGTCTGGACGTTTTAATAGCTCAGGTGGTTTTACTAAAATTTACTAAGTTCATCGATAATATAATTCTCTAAAATTTAATAATTTTAATTTTTATATAGTTAATATTGGCTTAAAGGGGTCAGTATTCTGTCCTATGAATCCGTGGAAGGAGGTCAAATTAAGTCAAGTCACGTTTGAAATGGTTGAATGTTGAGTTGTATCGAGTCATATTTGAAATTGCATGATGCTGGTTAAACCAAGTAACAATCGAAATTTATGAGTGCTATATCTGTATGTTTTAATAGCTCAAATTTATAAAAATTAATAATTAGTGTCAACGAATTCGACGGTCACTAAAATTGTAACTACTAATTTTTAATAGATGTATAACAGAGTCATTACATTGAATAAATTTTTTAACTTAACAAGCAAAAAAACTCAAGAAAAAAAAAATTATTTATTAAATATATTTTATTACATGTATAAAAAAAAAAAAAAAAAAAAAAAAAAAAAAAAAAAAAAAAGAGCAAAGCTAAAATACTTTTTAAAAAAAGGAAAAAGTTAAATAATTATTTTTTTTATATTTTAATTTATTTAAATATTTTATATGTTGTGAGACTTTAGGAATCATCATCATGAGTGGGAAGTAATTCTAGGTTTTACTTTGGAAATGATAGTCAGTGATGCATATGGGATTTGCTGACGGCATTTTCGTATCTCCTGAAGTGCTGTGCAGAGTGCAGACTTCCCTCCTTCCCACGTGAAGAAGCGCTGACACTGCTGTCTGTCTGTCTGTCTCAGCATTTTGCCCCTCAAAACGGCTTCTTTGGGCTGTCTCATGCGTATTGCCTGCACCCGGTGTATCCGTACGGGTCATGAACCACACAATTACATGCTACAAATATAATTCTATAGAAAAATAATGTCGCCTATTTATTTATGAATTAAAAATAATTTTAATATTTTGTTCGTCAATAAATTCAGAAGATTCATAAATTGAGCTGGCTAAATTCAATAAATTGAGTAAAACTGCGGTCCATAATAGATCTAATGTCAGCAGGCCTAATAATAGACTTAACGTTCAGATAGGTTATGTCCGGTCGAGATCCGTGGGCACTCTGTCTGTACTTATAACAGCTCGAGATTTTAGAATTAATAATTAGCACAAACAACCCGACAAATAATACTTGTACATTATGAAAAAGTGTATATCTTATGCCCCACTCATTCAATACATGTGGTAGTTTTAGTACTCACTTAATGTAACGAGTAAAAAATAAAAACACCTCATTTTTTGTGGATGAATAAAATGTACATTATATCTTTATTCGGGGGTGTATGTATTCCTCAATTGCATATGGTTAAATATAAGAATATTAAATAATAAATATATTTTTATAAAATTAAAGCCTCAAAAAATTCTCGCTTTTGTAAATGTATTCTTCTGTTACTAAAATTTAGATAACCATAAGTTCAAAAAAAAAAATATCTAAGGAGTAAAATAACTTCTTTTATCTATATATATATATATATATATATATATATTGTATTCTAATATTGAGTTCCGTCATTTTTCTCATTCATTCTTTTTTATCCATGACGACGACGAGACTTACAACGACAACGACGTTGAAGGGCAAAAATAAGGTACACCACACGTACGGTAGTGAAGGCGAGAAAGAAAAAAAAAAAAAAAATAGAATTATATGTATAAGAATAAAATAGTCATTTTTACATACCAATTGTTAAAAAACTAACACTTTTTAAATTAATGTCTAAATTGTAATTCTAAAATTTTTTAATTTAAATTTTTTAAATTAATACCTAAATTGTTATTCTAAATTTTTTTAAATTAATATCTAAATTGTAATTCTTAAACTCTTTAAATTAATAACTAAATTGTAATTCTAAAACTCTTTAAATTAATGGCTAAATTGTAATTCTAAAATTTTTTAATTTTATGCCTAAATTGTAATTCTAAAATATTTTAAATTAATTTTTTAAAATTAATTAGTAAATTGTAATTCTTCAACTCTTTAAATTAATGACAAAATTTTAATTCTAAAATTTTTTAAATTAATACGTAAATTATAATTCAAAAACATTTTAAATTAAACTCCTTAAATATTAACAAATTAATGGCTAAATTAATAGAAGGTATTTTAATTAAAATTTATTTTTATTTTGTGATGTTTAATTACGAAAATATTTTTTGTATGGAGTTATCTGTTAACCTGTTAATAAATAAAATTATATTTTTATCCTTTATCAATCAATGATTAATTTTTTTTCAGTATTTATAATAAAAGTACCAAAATATGTTTCTTTACTTTCGAGAAAACAAATATATTAATATTTTAAAATTAAAATCCAATTCAACAGGAGTAGAATTATAAATCTTAAATAAGAGGGGGCAGAATGTATAATTATAAAATATTTTAATATATTTTTTTAATTTTTATTTTCCAATTTTATAGATTATTTCAAGCTTCAATTCTAAGTTTATGCCACTTTTACAAAATAAATAATTATTTAAGATATTGAAAGAAAAAATAATAATAACTTTTCTAATAGTTTGCTAGCTAAAATATTTTTCTCAAAAAATTTTGGAAAAAAATGGGCCCACAATAGTAATAGTAATTATTATTTTTTTATATATAACATATGCCATCAAAATTTTAAAGTAATTTCATAAAAAAAAAATAATCACAAACATTAATTGTAAATTTATGATATATTTAATGAGTTCAACTTTAATTTTAAAAATTTTATAATAAAATTTTAAAAATATAGTGTATAAGATATATTTATATATCTGGTGGTGCGCCGGTAATAATTTCATGAAAAATTATTTTTATGAATTTGTTTAGTGATAGATAAATTTTTTGAAAAATTATTTTTATGAATTTGAGAAAAATATAGTATTTCTTTTTATTCATTTTCGATGAAAAATGAAAACCCAAGCTTTGTGTAATAATATTTTCACCTAATCAAATAAATATTATTTTATTAGTAAATTTCAAATTTTATTAGTAAATTCTATGGTTAGGGGCATATTTGGTTTTTTTTTAAATTAATCAAAGCATTTTGATCCATTAGAAATATATTAATTATTTTTAAAATTTTGAAGGATATACTAGATATTGTCTTTTTTTTATTGGGATTCCTCTCAATTCTAATTTTTTTATTTGAATTTTTATACTTACTAAGTTAAATTTTTATTAAATTTAATAACTATATTAGTTATTATTGTCATTAATTAACCTAAGTTTATTTACAAAAAAAGTGGTTAAAGTTGGTAGATCTAATCAAATCACTAATATATTCGATAAAATCTCAAAAAAAATTTACTAAAATTACTTAATTTCAACCAATTAGAAGTTGAGAGGATTTAAATCAAAAATAAAAATAAAAAGTTGAGGAGGTGTTTTGATAATTTTGATAATAGCCTATTCCTAAGATCTCTCTATAAAAAATTTAGATGGAAAATAATATTTTTATATTTTTATATTTAATATTTTTTTTCACACTCAAATATTTTTGATAATATAAAGTTGAATTAAATAAAAAAAATAATTATAATAAAAATTTAATATAACTCGAACTCAGAATATATTATATTAAATAATATAAAATAAATTTTTTTAAAAAAAAATTAAGTTTATAGAGAACATATTTTTATGTGTATTTATTTTTTTTCCCTTCACCTATTTTAGAGTGAAATAAATTTTACTGGTCACTTAAATATAATTAATGAAAGAGTCCTTATCCTACTATAAATAAAATGTGTATCATATATTTGATTTAAAGTCACTACAACAAAATTAGATTATAAAATATATATATTTTTGAAATATTTTTATACGAACATCCAATCTATATTCAAAATTAAATTATAATGACATAACTTTTACAATATTTTATAATAATGTATCACTATACACCCTAATAATTGCACATATAGTGATATTTATAAAAAATAACAGAATTTTTATTAACAATAATTTTTAAAATTTTAAAAATATTTAAAATATTATTATAGTATAATTTAATTGCAGTAAGTGTATGAATAATATTGCTTATTTTTTTATTATCCTTCTTTAGTTACTTGATCCACCTCTCTCTCTCTCTCTCTCTCTCTCTCTAGTAATTAATTCTCCTGGGAAGTAGAGACAAATGCATTATCACATTGTAATTTTTTTATTTTTTATTTTTACCTCTGTCCATTTTTAGCTCACTTTCCCACAGATTCCCTCTCTCTCTCTCTCTCTCTCTCTCTCTCAGCTTCACTATATATATATATATATATATATATATATATAGGAGAGAGAGAAAGTGTAATATCATTACTTGCACTCAGTGTACCATATACTACACCTTTTAACAAAGGTCATAATTAACTAAAGGTTAAAATACAAAAAGTTTTCTCCTACTTTTTCTTTCTAATTTTTAAAAATTTATATTTTATATATTTTTTTAAAATTTTAAAAGATATTTTTTTTAAAAAATGAAATAATCAAATTATTTTTATTTATTTTATAAAAAAATAAAATTAATTTTTAATATATTTATATTATTTTAAAAATATTTTTAGTATAAGTTATAAGAAATAGATGAAATAATAACAGAATCATAACGGAGGGAGGCTAAATATATCAACTTAAATTTTAAAAAAGTAAAATATAAATGTTTGAAAGCTAGGAAGAAAAATAAAAAAATAAATATTTATAGAATTTTTTTTTTTGTAAATTAGCTTTAAATAAATTATATAATATTTAAAGTATCATTATATTAAAATTTATATATTTTATGCATTAATTTTTTATAATTTAAATCATATTTTTTTACAACTCAATTTATTTAACTAAATATTAATGTGCTACTAACATAAAAATAATATAACAACGATATAATTAATAATACAATAATAAATAAAATTTTACTAAGAAGGACAAAAATTGTTTCAACCATCAACACTGTTTTCAAACTCTACAAATTTTTTGCCCTAGTGAGGATGAGGAGTGTGTGATTTATACAAAATTATATTTGATTTTGAAGTGTTGAGAAGTAATATTATAGGATGGAATGTATAAAATATATATATTTAATATTTTCTACACCTGGTCTAGTAAAGCATATGTTGTTGATTGGTTGAGAGGAGTTACTACCATTTCCCAAGGTGTGATTATTCCACCTTTAGCAACTCTCCCTTTCTATTCCCTTTGGCCCCTCTCTCTCACTAAAACCCATGCACCCCCCCCAAATAAAAAATAAATTTATTTTCTCTCTCCTCAATATATATATATATATATATATATATATATATATATATATATATATATATATATATATATATATATATATATATAGTTTTAACTACTATATTTATATTTGGATGAGTAAAAGTTTTTGGTGCTCCTAAATTTGAAAATTTTTTATGAAAAAAATATACCGATAGAATTATAGTAGTTTTCTAAAATATATATTATTTTATCAATAACTTCACTAAATTTTAGAGTCACCAATATTATCTTAACTGTGTATTTTTTTATCTAAAAATAAAAAAGTTATGGGTACAAAAGAATTTACACTCATAAAAATATAGTAACCATACGCTATATATATATATATATATATATACGCTTTATATATATATATATATATATAGAGAGAGAGAGAGAGAGAGAGAGAGAGAGGGGAGGGAGGAGAGTTAGAATTTTGTGCTTTCGAAAATACGGAGACATTCGTGTTTGTAAATTATTTTCGATGATGAGACATTCGATTTGACGATCGATTTCATTAAACATAATTTAAAATATTGGAACTATTTAGAAACCAAATTTTATAATTTTGTGACTTTATTTGTATAGTAAACGAATAGTTTCAAATGAACGGTTGAAAATAAAAATCTCATAAAAAATAATGATAAAAAACTATAATTTTAAATCGAAAATATTGATCTTACTCTTGATGTTAAGTAAATTTTTCTATTAAAGTTTTATCTAATTTGGATTGTTGTATATCGTTGAATTTACAAACGTGTCACGTCGACCGTTAAAATAGTCATTTTCGAGACTTTTTGATCGCTTGATAAATAATGTCGAAAAATTATAAAATTTAATTTTTAAATAGTTCTAATAACGTAGATAATATCTAACGGAGTCGATCGTCGAATCGAATGTCCCATCATCGAAAATAGTTTACGAGTACGAAAACTCCCGTATTTTCAAAAATACAGAAGACTTACTCTCTATATATATAGCGTAAGGCTATTATACTCTTATGAATATGATTTTTTTATACTCATAACTTTTTACCATTGGATGAAGAGATATACAATTAGGATGATAGTGACCCTCCTAGAATTTAGTGGATTGTCGATGAAATAGTATAAAGCTAGGGGGACTATTATCATCTTAATTTCTAACCGTATATTTTTTCATCTAAAGATCGAAAATTTATGAGTACGAAAAAATTTATACTAATCAAAATATAGAAATTAGACCCTATATATATATTAACACATAAATGGGCACACAGACACTCTCTCTCTCTTTCTATGTCTGTTTCTCTTATTAATACTTCCTGCTATCCTTTGCCCCCTCATTTGGCTATTTGCACATTAATTGCTATGGCATAAATAAAAATAAAAAATAGTGATCATAAAATAAACAGACAGGTTGTAAAATACATAAAAGAAGTAAAATACAAAAATTTACATAAAAAAAAAATTATAAAAAAAAATTACAGATACAGGAGGAGAGAATTTTATTTTACAAACAAAAAATATATAAAATTATGAAAATATAGTCTGATGTATCGTCTCTAAAGTAAAAAAAATAAATAAATTTTTAACGATTTTTTTGATATCGAACTTTGTATTTCTCGGCGAATTATGGATCTAAATCTTCTGTTTTCATTATAATATTTTTTTTTATTTTTATATATTATTTTTTAAATTTATTGTATTATAAAATTATCAGCGAATCAGGAACATAAAATGGAAACTAAGTAACACACATCTAACATTAAAGAATTCAATGTGCATGGTGAGTCATTTGATGCTGTGAACTTATTAATGTATAAATGAGCTACTGCTGCACAACCCATGTGGGCTTTTTGCTGAAGCTGCTCAGAAGCTTTTGCTACTGAAAAAAAGGCCAGAAAAAAAAAAAAAAAAAAAAAAAAAAAAGCTGAGAAGATGAAGAAGCTCTCATGGGTTTTTCCTTTGGGTCATGGGATAGATTGAAACCTTATTAGATTTGTTCTCAAAAACCTCCAGGTGAGTGTTGCTTCAGAAGATCTCTTTTGCTCTGTGTTTTGCTGAAGCAGACACAAAAGATCAGAAGAATCAGAAGAAACAGAAAAGAGGCCATGAATCAACCCATTTTGGATTTGAATCTGGTTTGGTAAACTACAATCCATTTGGGTTTTCCTTTTTCTGTTATATATATATATATATATATATATATATATATATATATATATATATATATATATATACACACACACACACACACACACAAACATATATGAGCATGATGTTATGTTTTCATTAGATCTACATTTACCACCTCTCTTAAGCTCTTTGTTTAGTGTGGAATGAGCCAAAATGTGGGCATGTTCATTTGGACACTCTCCTAGTTGATGCAAAACTTAGGTAATTAGAGAGATTTTTAGCAGTTATTGTAGATCAAGAACTAAGTAATTTGATTAAGTGAGTAGTTGTGTTTGTGAAGTGATTATTGTACATTTAAGATTCTGAAGCTTTGAGCTACAACAGTGCTTTTAGAGGATTAGAGAGAGAGAGATTTTGTTCTAGCAGTTGTTGTAGATCAAGAACCAAGTAATTTGATTAAGGGAGTAGTTGTGTTTTTGAAGTGATTATTGCACATTTAAGATTCTGAAGCTTTGAGCTACAACAGTGCTTTTAGAGGATTAGAGAGAGAGAGAGAGAGAGAGAGAGAGAGAGATTTTGTTTTAGCAGTTGTTGTAGATCAAGAACAAAGTAATTTGATTAGGGGAGTTGTTGTGTTTTTGAAGTGCTTTGTGTTGATGTTATTATTGTACATTTGAGATTGGAAGTTATGAGCTACAACAATGGATCAAACCATGACAAATCCGGAGCCAATTCTTATACTTTCGAATTCCCGAGTGGCAATTCGGCGAAGAGCTCTTCGCGCCACCAGAACCGGAAGATCTTAGGCTCTTCCCGCGCGAAGCCACTCCCTTCGAAATGGGATGATGCCCAGAAATGGCTCACCGGATTTTCGGGCGGCGGCGGCGGTGGCGGTGGCGACCACGGCGCGCAGCACAAATGCAAGCCGAGGAATTCGAATGCTGACGACCGGCGGCTGCTCCCGTCGCAGTCGCAGAGGGGGAGAGATTCTTGCAGCAGCATCGAGGGTGCGTTGGATTACGACCGCGTGATCGCGGTCGGTTCTTTGCAAGAGGAAGGGGAGACTAAGAAGATGGACTGCAATGAGCTGTTCTTGAAGGCGCAGAATCCGAATCCGGTGGAGGAATCGGCGGTCGGAGTTAGATCCATCTTTTTGAGGGATATGGGCACGGAGATGACTCCGATCGCAAGTAAGGAGCCGTCGAGAACGGGCACGCCGATGAGGGCTTCTACTCCTATCTCTTCGAGGTCGTCGACGCCAGGGCGGGTTCGCCAGGGGGGAGCTCCGGTAAGTGAGAGGAGCGGCGAGGCGGCGGCGGCGGCCGCAACAAATTACGGAAGGTCGAATGGCAATGGTTGGGTTGGTCGAGGGGGAGGAGAGCCGGATTGCGTCGAGAAATTAGAGAATACGGTGTTGGCGACGACGGAGGGGAATTCGAACTCTTTGGAGTCCCGGGCGATGGCGTGGGACGAGGCCGAAAGGGCTAAGTACATGGCAAGGTATTCACCTTCGATTTCGAATTGTGTTTGTTTCTCTTAGAATTGCAAATTGGATTACATTTGGTACACTATTTAGCCATCTCTTTGGTAGTAGCATGAATTGTTGGTTGATTTTGTGCTAAAAATTCCTTCAAAATTTGAAGCTCGAGTTCTTACAATGAAAATTTGTCCGAGATAACAGCGAACTCGACTGAATTTTGTATCTGAATCTATGATGTTTTCAGATACAAGCGCGAAGAGGTGAAAATACAAGCATGGGAAAATCACGAGAAGCGAAAAGCGGAGATGGAAATGAAGAAAATCGAGGTGCTAGATTATGTTCTCGTTGTTTTTTTCCCTTCAATTTAGTTCGTGTTCTCTTACTGCGACGCCGCAATCCTTTTGATCACGGCTCAAATAACCAATGTCATGTTTATTTTTACTCCTACTAGGTGAAGGCCGAGAGAATGAAGTCGCGGGCGCAAGAGAAGCTGGCGAGCAAGGTGGCGTCGACGCGGAGGATTGCAGAGGAGAAGCGCACGAGCGCAGAAGCGAAGCTGAACGAGCGCGCGGCGAGGACGTCGGAGAGCGCGGATTACATTCGGAGGACGGGGCACTTGCCCTCATCCTTTTTCTCCTTCAAGTTGCCCTCTTTATGTGGTTAAGAACTTGCATGTTTATCATACTTCTGTCAAATGAGCTAATTACTGTTTAGCCATATGTATTCTGCTTGTCACTTTTTTCTCTCTCTCTGCAGTTCATTCTTAGATCTTATGTTCTTATGCAAAATTCCTAGCTATTTGTCAGGTTTGTGGATGACAGTGATTTGAAAATCGTCGAATATCTAATTTTTAAAGCATCGTTCGCTGACAGCGTACTGGTTAGCATTTCAGAAGCTGGATACCGAAAAATTCAGTGATGTTTTCAGCTTCTTCTGCAGTCAATATTTATGATCACTTGTGTTGAGATCTGATGATGCAGAAATCATAGATGGTTCATAAAATGATAGCTCCATTTTGTTTGGGCCTGTTTTGCTGCTGTTCGATTAAGTGCTGTCTTAGTAATTTTATCAGGAAAAGTGCTATATTAAGATCTTCTGAGTGGCCTCTCTTTGCAGTAGAAATAAAAAATTTCAAATTAAAAGTTCAAGACTTTAAATTTTGATCTCCTGAATATGTCGAATTTATGTTTTTTTGTTTTTGGTTTTGTCTAAATTTTATTCGAAAAACTTATATTTCAGCTAATATGTACAATTCATTTGTTTACATTTCTTTTGTTTGCTCGTGAGGTATTTGGTGATCATATGATGCAGCTCTTCGCTTGAAGGGATTAGTATTTTGACATGTGGCGGCAGGTCAGGTTGGATTAAGTTACGGTCGAAATGGCACGAGAGTGGGTTGGATTGAGTCATGTTCGAAATAGCATGAAACTGATTAGACCTAATTACTGTTCGCTATTTTTTTATAAATTAAGAATAGATCCAACTTTATATTCCGTGACAATAGGTTTAGGAGACTAATAAGTCGAGTTGGATGAGTCCAATAAGTTGAGTGGGACTGCGGTCTATAATAGACCTAACGTTCAGATAGATTGAGTCTGGTCGAGATTCGTGGGCGCTGTGTCTGTACGCTTTAAATGAATTGATTACGTATTTCTAATAGCTCGAACTTTTGGAATTAATAATTAGCATCAACGATCCTACAATCGAGATCTATGGACACTTTGTATATATGCTTTAAGTAAATCAGTTACGTATTTCTAACTGCTCGAGTTTTTAAAATTAATGATACTAAAAGAGTCTACAGTTGCATAACTTTTGTGATTTGTAACTTGAAAGTTACTTTTTTACCAAACATGGTAAATCACTGCATAGGTAAAATATAAAAAGCTAAATTATAAAAAATTCTCCTGTAATATTTCGTTTTTTTACTTTGCCCTCCTATCTTTTAAAACTGACTCCTCGTAATTATCGAATTGTCTTTAAGGGGCAACGGCGTTAACGGAGGAAGTAAATTAACAAAAATGTCCTTACCTTATATTGGAGAGAAGTAAATTGACGAAAATATCCTTACCTTATATTGGAGAGAATATATTTTAGCTTATTTCCCGCCATTCTTGAAGAGTATTTTGGGTATATCAAATAATATTTTTTAAAAAATTGACGGTTCACTCACGGAATGGTGACGACAGATAAATGTATATTTCGGTAATTATGAGGAGGCAAAATATAGGCTTTTAAAAGACAGAAGGACAAAATAAAAAAAATGAATATTACAGAAGAATTTTTTATAATTTAGCCAATACAAAATATATTATGTGATAAAATTATATCTATTAAATTATAATCATGAAAGAAAATCTTATGTTGTATTAGTTATCACTGGATAATTATTTTTGACATCCAAACCAGTTTTTGGCCACATTGAATTTATTATTTTGGTTCTGTCTTGAGGACCACCAATCACTGTTGGGGCAACAGAAGTTGGGGTAAAAGTACATAGAGAGATACACCGATGCAAAAAAAAATTATATCTTAATCGAATCAGTGTAGTGCGATGCACACGACATCGTTATCATTTATGAAAACACATTAAACATTTATTTTTTATTGTACTCTCTACCTGCTATCCAATTTCTTTTATGAGTTATAATATTATTAATATTTTATAAAATATAAAGTAATGTTTTTAAATTATATAATAAAATCAATAATATCAATCAAAATTTAAAAACAAAAAAAATTAAAAAGACATATTAAAAAAAAAATGTTACTATAATTACACGGATGATTCGATTTTTAGCATGTGATTGCGCGTAAGGGCATAACAACGGCCTTGCTTATTGGGCCGGCCCAACCCAGCCCAAAATGTAGGTCTAATCACAGCCGTCCATCATCATGATCATGATGATCATCATCTCCCAATATTACAATCCAATTCGCACGTGCGCTGCACGTGCGAGCGGACGCAGTAATAAGCCTGCAAAAGTAAGCAACCAGCAAAGAAACAGGCGTTCTCGTGCAGTCCGCAAATGCTCGGCAGACCCCATAATGTACCCCAAAGTGTCCCCCCCAAGCTCCAAGGCATTGCAGTGTTGTAGTAGATCAATTTTGCCACAAAAATTACCTCATTTTTTTACTATATTTTTTAAGATGAAAAATTATAAATATTTTAATTGGTTGCATGTGGGGGTATAAACGAGCTGAACACGAGCGAGCTGAGGTCATTCGGCTCATTTAATAAATGAGTCGAACACGAGTTGGCTCGTTTAAATATCGAGCTGAAAAATTCGGCTTGTGTTCGGCTCGTTTATTAACGAGTCGAACACGAGCCAGCTCGCGAACAACAAGTTAGATTTTTTTTTTCACTATTTGGTGTAAAGTTAAAAAAAAAATTAAAAATTAAAATCTTAATTTAATAATTAAAATTCACAACAAATTATTTTTTTATATTATGTTGGCTTAAAATCTAAATAGTAAGGTATATGAAAGCATTTCTCATATATATATATATATATATATATATATATATATATATATATATATATATATATATATAATGTATTCGAGCTGTTATCGAGCTGAATACGAACGAACTAACCCCAGCTCATGTTCGGCTCATTTATTAAACGAGATAAAAAATTCGGCTCGTGTACTAAATAAGCGATTCGATCTCGAGCTCATTTCAAGCTGAATACGAGCTAGCTCGTGAACATCGAACTGAATTGCCATTCCTAGTTGCATGTAGTTGAAAACTGCATTTACAATGAAACAATAAATTTATCACAAATAATAAAATTTTGTTATTTTAAGATTAACTTTTCTAGTGGTACGTGATTTTTCAACAATGGATCTAATGGCAACATACGAATGCAACTACAGCAAAATAAATACATTGCTTAAATTTGACACCGACGTTTCAGCTGTGGTTTGAAATGTAATAGTTGAATCTTTTTAAGAATTAATTTATATAATTTTCAGTTATTGACAAATTACACTTGAAGTGTACTTTTAAATTCAATGATTAAATTGCAACGATTGATCCTTAAACTATGAATCGCAAGATATTTTAGATCTTGAATTTTACTTCATTATATTTTTTGATTCCAACTTTCGAGTTTGTTGCAATAAAATAATGAAAATAATTAAAATATTAAAATATTTTATTATTTTATTATATTATTGAATTCAAATCACAATCTAAAATATTTAGACTCTGTTATTATTAACTTTAAACCGACCCACTAGCAATTCGAGATTGTTGCAATGAAATAACTGATGTGAGAATAGTTAAAACATTAAATTATTTTGTTATTTTATTATATTATTAGATTCAAATAACTGATGTGAGAATAATTAAAACATTAAGCTCTAACTGACTCTGATACCAAATATAAGGATCCGACTCACTAGCAATAAAAATTTATTAGACCCAAACCACAACCTAAAATATTTAAAATCATTTATTATTACTAGTGTCTATTGTTTTTTATATATTCAATCATAATCTCATTTTTAACCGATGTGGGACTATTAGGCTGCGTTTGGAATCGGGATAGGCTGGAATTGGCTATTCTGGGGATAAGGATAAAGTACGGAACTAGAGCTTAAACTCGTTTGGGATGGTTCCAGGGATAAGAGAATTTGTGTTTGGTTTAATAATGAGGAATAGGAGGGATAAAGAGGATAAGATGGGTAAATTACCTTTTTGCCCTCAAGAGTTAATATGTGATAAAAGTTGTTAAAAACGAATTAGTTCGTTTTAATTAATGGATTAATGTTTTTAAAAAATAAAATTAAAATTATAATCATAATTAAAATGTATTATTTAAAAATAATATATTTAATTTAATAATTAATTTTTCCAACTTAAAATTGAAATTTAAAATATAAAATTTCAACATTTTAATTTTAATATTTACAATTATATAATTTTAATTTAAAAAAATTAATTTTTAACTTTAATTTTTTTTTAAAATTCACAAAATTTGTATATTTGATAAATATTTGTAAATTTGTACCCACGAGCTTTATTATGTCATTAAAATTTACTAAACTCATTTTTCTCATCTTAATTAATTAATTATTGGTTTAAAAAAATAAAAATAAATTTATAATCATAATTAAAATGTATTATTTAAAAATTTTATATTTAATTTAATGTTAACTTTTTCAAATTAAAATTAATGGATTAATGGTTTAAAAAATTGTGATAAAAGTTGTTAAAATCTAATTATTTCGTTTTAATTAATAGATTAATAGTTTAAAAAAATAGAAATAAAATTACAATCATAATTAAATTATATTATTTAAAAATAATATTTAATTTAATATTTTATTTTTTCAAATTAAAATTTAAATTTAAAATATAAAATTTCAACATTTTAATTTTAAGATTTAAAATTTTATAATATTTATTTTAAATAATAAATTTTATAATATTTATTTTAAATAATAAATTTAAAATTTTATAATATTAATTTGTGATGATGAGAGTGTATTGGGAAGAGAGAAAGGAGGTGGGATGAAGGAAAAGAGAGAGAGGAGAGAGTGATTTGTGATGATGAGAGTGTATTGGGAAGAGAGAAAGGAGGGAAGAGGAGAGAGAGTGAGGAGAAAGTTTTTATTAAAATAATATGTTGTGATGAGATAAAGTAGATAAGAAGGGTAATATGGTAAAAAATTTTATAGTAAAATAATAGGATGGGAATTGTTATACCAGCTATTCTCCTTGTTCTGGGTTAAGCAATACCAGATGATTCCCGGAGCGTTTGGCAGAATAAGGGGGATAACCCCGCTATTCCCGGTTCCGTTCCAATAACAAACGGGGCCTTAGAATATCACAAAATATATTATTGAGTAAAAATCCAACCAAAAGTTATAATAAATTAAAAGCTAAATTACAGAAAACCCCCTGTCATATTTCGCTTTTTCACTTTACCCCCTGTCATTAAAAAATCGACAATCTCCCCCTCGTAATTACCGAATTGTGCAATAACCCCGCCGTCAGTTGACCGTCAGTTTTTTTGAAAATATAATTTCATATACCCAAAATACTCTTGGAAAATATCCCTTTAAAAAAAAAAAAAAAAAAACTTTGGAATAGAAAAGAAAAAAAAAGAGAGCATTTTCGTCAATTTACCATTTCCGTTAACGTCGTTGCCCCCTAAAGACAATTCGGTAATTACGAGGAGGCAGATTGTCAACTTTTAAATGACAGGGGATAAAATAGAAAAGCGGAATATGACAAGAAAGTTTTCTGTAATTTAGCCTAAATATTAAAATTAATAGATCAAAATATAGGGAAGGTAGGTGATAGTTAAGGAAAAGAGGCCTCCCTTTATTGGAGTGACAATTCTGGGTACACTTACATTGTACACAAAGCAACGCTCTTCCCATCTTAAAATATTATATTCATCTCTCTCATTTGCATCGTCGGATCAACCAAACCATTTCCCTCTTCGTCTCGCTCCTCGTCGTCGTCGTCCTCCTCCGTGATCCAAAACCCTAACCCTAACCCTAAACCTAGCAGTGACATCTAGATTCTCTGTAATTCCTCTCGATTGCGATCGAGGAGTGGAGTCGATCGATGATCGCAAGCCATGCCGGCGTCGCCGAAGCCATCCTCCGCCTCCTCCGCCTCCGCCGCTCTCCCCTTCGCCCTAGAATTGGACGACTTCAAGGTACGATCCCCTCATCATCGTTCTCGCTCTTGTGGATCTCCATCGAAGTGGGTTTCTGTGGTGAAGAGAGATCTTTGTAGGGGGACTTCTCCTTTGACGCCCTGTTCGGGAGCCTGGTGAATGAGCGCCTCCCGGAGTTCCAGGAAGAGGATGGAGACGCGCCCGATGGCGGTGTCGGCGGCGACGCGATGCCGAATGGGAACTTACGGGCCGGGGCGGGGCCGCCGATGTTTCCCGCGGTGGATGAGCTCCTCATTCTGTTCAAGGAATCGTGCAAGGAGCTCGTTGATCTACGGCAACAGGTTTCAGCTTTGTACTTTACAAGAGAGAATTTTGAGCTTAATTTGTAGTTTCCGAATGTTCTGAATTGTATAGTTATTGATATTTTTTATTTTATTTTATTTTATTTTTGTTAAAGATTGATGTTAGGCTTCAGAATTTGAAGAGAGATGTCGCTGTTCAAGATGCGAAGCACCGGAAGACACTTGCTGAGGTTAGTAGGTGTGTGGTGCTATATGCCATACATGGTGAAATGATTATACCTTAAGAGATGTTCGAATTAATGAAATTTGGAACTTTGTACGAAGTTTGGCTCTTGATTGCTTGATTTTTGGATAGTTATATGTGTTTTGTCTGTAAACTCATTGAGCTGTAGGCTGTAGCTACTGTCAAGTTTTAGTAAACAGGATAATGTAGGGCAGTTTTAGTTTAGATCTTGTCTTCGGTTGAGTATCAGCAAAAGGGAAAATTTTGATCTGATTTTGATTGGATCTGATGTGGGAAAAAGGACTTTAGCTGCTTTATTGTTTCATTATTGATCACGCCTCTCAAAATTTGCACAATTTGAATAAAAGAAGTCTTTTTGAAGATCATTACTATATTCTCAGAACAAATCACCGCATATTAGTTCAGATCTCTCCATAGTGACGTGTATTTAGGCATTGATATGGGCTGAATGTGGAATGTTAAATTAAATTGCCCTTAATCAATCTATTAGTTTAGAATTTTTTTCACATAATTTGAGCTCGAAGAATCAGAGTGCTAGCTTTCCATATAAAACATTTATTCAACCTAATATAACTGAAACTCCTAATTTTAAGAAGTTTAAAGTTGGAGAAAAGGCTTCTAAGGATTTCTAACTTTTAGCCAAAAGTAAATCTGGAAAAACTGAAGAATTACTGTAGATTCGACAGATATTGCTCCTCAAGATTTGAGTTGACAAAATGCCTTTTCTTTTCGGTCCAGGATGTCAAACTGCATGAAATAGTCCTCACTGATCCATAATTAGTCTTGTACATGTTTAAGATTTCTAATTGAACTTTCTTAGAAATTTGGTTGAGGGTGTAATCTCCAGGCTAATAGTGCTACCAACATTGTTCTTGACTGATCATCAAAATCTGCAACTTACTGTTGAGGATAGGTTCGCTTTTAATATTCTTTGTATCATACAGGAAAGTTTAAGGACCTGTTGCCTTGATGTTTGCATAGCCAATATTGATGAATCATTA
Organism: Tillandsia fasciculata; assembly: GCA_029168755.2. Classification (NCBI taxonomy): domain Eukaryota; kingdom Viridiplantae; phylum Streptophyta; class Magnoliopsida; order Poales; family Bromeliaceae; genus Tillandsia; species Tillandsia fasciculata. The sequence goes on along the minus strand of CM054943.1, from coordinate 545,922 downwards.
CAGAAATAAAGAGTTTGATTGAAATTTGAAGAGGAATGCCAAGTTGTGGTACTTGGTACTTATTTTCAAATCAATTGTTAAGGGAAAAAGAAATTTTGAGGAGGAAGTTCGTTCTGGATAGGTGGCTGATCACTTGACAGAAGCATTTTATTTGCAGTATATGTGTTTGTACGGCTACTCGGTTATTGGACTCCTAATGTGACGAAACATCGTACTTTAAGAAAGAAAAAAAATCTTATTTAAACTTCTGAACTTCTTACTAAATATTAATCCAAATTTACTTAAGTTTTCTTAACAAATAAGATAAAACAATTCTGTGATAAACAAACTTATGAACTATAGGATTGTAGCTGGCCTTAAAGTAGGGCACGGCAATCAGCTGGTGAGTCTAGTTAACTGGTGATTTTTGGAAATTTCTTGTAGACAGGTACCTAAGGCTTTTGGCTTTTTCTTGACAGCTTACTAGGTTGATCTATGACAAGGTTTGGTTGGACCGATATGATGTTTTCCTAGGTTTTGCTCCTTAATAGCCTTGTATCTAGGTCAAGGTTCTTACTGGTGATTGGCTATGGTGCCATTATTGCATGTCTAATGACTATTAAGGGTTAAAGGAAGGAGGATTACTATTTGTTTTTTATGATATAGTTAAAGTACTGTTATATTTGCTAGCCAATAGTGAGGCATTTCATAACATTGTTATGTTGAAGAATGTATATTTTTTATTAGGTTAAAATATTGATAACTAGAGAGAGTGGAAAGCAACCATGTAAGATTTTTCAATGTTCTTCATGTTAACACTAGTCCAGTTTTTTCTATTTCTTGTTGCAACTTGCTGGCCAGTATTACTAGAACCTCTAGTGAGTTGAAATGGTTTGGTGATTTGGATGAAAGATGTTTTCTATTTTTGTTAAGTCTATAGGTACAGTTTGATCATTAGAACCTGTTTACTTAATGTATATTGCAGGGCAACCACTGCCATCTTTAACTGCTTACTTGTCTTTATCTTCATAGTTTGTACATGTATGCAAAAGTTGATAAATTTAAGGTAGTGAAACTTGTTTCGGAATATGGAGCGGATAATTCATCCCTTACTTTTAAACTCTGTAAAAGGAAAACTAACTCAATCTGAAGGATGTGACTTCCATTTGTTGCAATCAATGGTCAGAGATGTATTGCTGAATGTCTGTTTGCTTGTTCTTGTTCTTTAATTGTTCTTAGTTGGAAAAAGGTGTAGATGGCCTATTTGATAGCTTCGCCAGGCTGGACTCTCGTATTTCAAGTGTCGGTCAGACTGCTGCAAAAATTGGAGATCATTTACAGGTATAGTGCTTTGATTCTTTACATCATAATATAAGTGGCTCTTTGTCAACCGAACCCTGTTGAACCTGGTTTATGGTTTAATAATTTTATTTATTTTTGCTTGTCAGAGTGCAGATTCCCAGAGAGAAACTGCTAGTCAAACAATAGAGCTAATCAAGGTAAGTATGTAAATATTGAACTCTGAGGATAATTTAGGTTTTGTTCTTCTGTTAAGGTATCCATGCTGTATGGTCCCAGTAATTTTTGGTAAATTATCTTGCAGTATTTGATGGAGTTCAATAGTAGCCCTGGTGACCTTATGGAACTTTCTTCTCTGTTTTCTGATGATAGTCGTGTTGCTGAAGCTGCTTCGGTTGCACAGAAATTACGTAAGCTCCTTTTTCCATTTTTCTTTTGGCCTTTTCATCTAGTTGCAGTTTTCCTAATTTTGTAGGGTGTTTTCATGCCCAGTCACATTACTTTTTCCCATTTCTTCAATTTATTTCTATTAGATGTGCTTCTTGTTGGTTTTTTAATGTTGCTTACATGGATTTAGCCGTCTTCAGACTTTGAAAAGAAAAAAAATCTTCATCCTTCTTGAAGTGATATCATGTTACTATATAGTTTTACCACACTAGGACATTTTAGAAGACTGCAAGATTGGATTAGAAAACGGAAAGGCTTTCTCTACCTTTTTCTTTCTAATGCCTTGAGCAAAAATATTTTGATGAATTTGCCATTTGTCTTGCTTTTCATATTGGAAATTGGCCTTGCTTTAGGGATTGAGTTATTGAGTTGGTTGGTTTTGGGCTTAGACCGCTTAGCCTGGATGAAAGCCCAACCTAAGCTCATGGCTGATGAACAATTTCATCATAGATGGCTTTATGTCTCTTAAGTACTTAACAGGTTTTCTTTCTTTGTAATAGGGTCATTTGCTGAGGAGGATGTTGGAAGACATGGTGTGTCAACGGCAGTGGGTGCTGCAAATGCAAGCAGGGGCCTAGAAGTTGCTGTTGCAAACCTCCAAGACTACTGTAATGGTAAATTAGGATGGACAAGGCATTTTTCTGTGCTTTTGGTTTCTTCCCTTTTTCTTATTTATATCTCATGTTGCCTACCTTTTCCAGAATTAGAGAACAGATTGTTGGCTCGGTTTGATACAGCGTCACAGAGACGAGAATTATCCAGTATGGCGGAGTGTGCTAAAATTCTGGCTCAGGTTAGAATTTGTTAGTTTTTGTCGTCAATTTTTTTTTCGTGGACATCCATAACTTGACACAATTGCATTTATCTGTGAATTGATGATAAATCAACTATGCTTATATTAAAGAGATTGATACTCATTTGACATGCAGTCTTGAGGTGGCTCTCAGTCTGGTCCTCATTCCTAATCTCGATGGAATTTCCATAGTTATTTATATCTTTTATTGTTCTATTCATCTTTGGTAAATATCAGAGAATGCTGGGTAGTTCATCTATCATCTATCATATGAATTAATTTATGATTTTTTTTTTTTTTCATGCTGCCCTTGGGGTAGGGGGGGAGTGGAGTGGTAATATTCTGAGTTGATCCTTGCGATCCTTGTCAGGTTGAAAAGTCGAGATTTCTGGCATTGCTTTTTGTTTTTGCACCTCAGACATATTCGAGCATATCAATATTATTACTGCTTAACCTTTTTTGCAACAGGACAAATTGCTTTTGTAGCTCTAGTCTACTTTGTTCAATATTGCAACTTTGAGGCAAAATGTCTTTTCATGGACCAAAATGCCCTTGACCAAAATTTTTAGAGCATCGGTTCAATTACAATGTTACCTAGGGGCATCCCAGTCCGGGAAAAGAGACTTTGAGCTTAAGTTGCAAGAAGCAAGTAACGGCAGGCTGCATTTAGTAATTCTAAAAGTGCCGGACATAAGTTTAAATTCTCCTTACCTGATATTACCCTTTTGTGAATTTCAGTCTTGTAACTTTGGTTTTCAAAATGCAGTTCAACAGGGGTACTAGTGCAATGCAACATTATGTTGCATCAAGACCAATGTTCATTGACGTGGAAGTTATGAGCACGGATATCAAGGTTGTCCTTGGTGATCAGGGTTTGCAAGCTGGCACTAACAATATTGCACGTGGTCTTTCTACGTTGTACAAGGAAATAACAGGTTCTCATAGTTTCTGTTTCTTGAATTTTAGAAGAGGATTTTACATAGATATCCCTGCAAAATCATCTACTGACAGAGGTGTTGTCCGGTAAAATCTGAAGTTTTAAATGTACCCGTTGGTGGTGCAGTTTCTTACAAATATACCCTTGCTTTAAGTTTGGGAATCATCCAATTATCGATAGGAGTCGGTTGTATTAGAAAATGTTTTGCGAAGATGGAAATTTTTGCAAGTTACAATATATACAGAAGAAATCAAGTTTTTGAAGGAAACATATGAAAATTCAGATTCTTCAGGGATGCAAATGTCATTTAGTGATATATAGATAATTATTTAGGGGTACGTATGTAAATGCCTCATAATGAAAAGGCTGGTTTGCCATCACTTCACGGTATCATAACTATTGATTCTCCTTGCAGAGACTGTGCGGAAAGAGGCAGCTACGATTATGGCTGTCTTTCCATCTCCAAATGATGTCATGGCTATTCTCGTGCAGGTATGTCTTTGGAATTCATCATGCATGTTGGAAACTATAAAATAAAACAGTTAATTTACAAAATTTGGTTATTTGCATTTCAGCGAGTGCTAGAGCAAAGGGCGACCTCGATACTTGACAAGCTTTTGATAAAACCGTCCCTTGTGAACTTACCTCCTATTGAAGAAGGTGGCCTTTTACTGGTAAGTCTAGCAGTGAGAATCTCTTTTAAAATATTTGCATATATACCCTGCAAGTTTATCTATTTACACAAGTATCCTTTCAAAATCTTTTATTTATTTATTTATTTATATATATGCCCTGGGAAAATCTTACTTTTAACATATATAGATACCCTATACTAGAAAAAGCTCTTCTCTTTAGAAAATTTGCTAGTACAAAACCAACATGACCCATAAATTCGATGACTCTGCCGCTTAATATAAGGCTATTTTTGTAAGAAACTGTACTTCAACGGTATATGCAAAAATTAGAACTTTACAGAGGTATTATTTGTAATAGATGAGTTTGCAGGATAAGCACATGTAATGCCCTTTTGTTTTTCACTTTATTACTTATACTACTAGTTGGGACTCTTGAATGCTAATGTTTGTTTTTGCTGCACTGACGCTGCAGTATCTAAGAATTTTCTCTGTGGCATATGATAAGACACAAGAACTTGCTAAAGAGTTGCGATCTGTGGGCTGTGGAGAATTGGATATTGAAGGTATGTGGTCTTATTAGTTCACATATCTGCGGACTGCTGTATTGGTGTGCAGCTTTGGCATCATTCATTAGCATCTTGCTATCTTCGGTTCAATTTTTTTGTTTCTAAAATATGAGTTTACTATTGAGTATTTTTTTTGGGTTTAATCTGAGTCTTTAATGCACGTCCATTTGATTTTGTTTCTGCTTGCAATAGTTTGCAACTGTGATGTCCTATGCTTAACTGGGATGATAGTGAAAGTTAAAACTGTAAAACTTGAGACAACCAAATCCAAAGTGAATGAAACTTTCTTTAGATTCCAGATAGAATAAAACAAGGAATGACACGCTATATGCGCTTGATAAACTATCATCGTCATCTGAAATTCTGATGGAATGTAAGATGTCAATGAATCTACTGTCAATTAGAATATTGAATACACTATGAATTTGATGATTGATACTTGTAATCTCCTCACAGGATTTTAATGAAATAGGTATATACTGAGAATATCAGAAACTCCTTAAAAACTGAATATTCTGATTGTAAGGGGAACTTTATGCCCTTAATAACTGTTGATAGTAGGGATCAAGGAACCAAAAGATGCATTCCAGAAAGCACACAGTAGAAAAAAAGGCTTTAAAGTTCCTGGGATAAAAGAGATCCTCCTTTTAACCTCAACAAGGAACAGGTGTGCTGAAAATTTTTCCTGTGTAAGCGTTCTTTACATTGAATAGGGAGCTTTATGGTTCCTGAAGAATGAAAACATTTCAGAACTACTTCAATTTCGTTCAAGAGGACATAATGCTAGCTATTTGAACTTCTAAAAGAGAAGATCTGTGAAAGATTGCTACAAATTTGCCTGGACACTGATGGTCAAATGTCTTCTATTGTTATTCTTCTACCATCCTATTTAAGTCTTCACGATGAGTAGAGAGGATTTATGTATGGCATACTATACATTCTAGATGTCTAAGTTTTTCTGTAGGCAAATGTAATTTCATTTTCCATATGAAGCTTTCTTATCTTTAGGCGGTGATCCTATTTTAATATTAAATTCATTTGACATCCTATAATTATTGGCACTTCAGGTCTCACTGAGTCATTGTTTCTTGCCCACAAAGATGAGTATGCTGAACATGAGCAGGCATCCCTCAAGCAGCTATATGATGCGAAGGTTTTTTTTTTCCTTCACTACTCTTTTGGTTTCCTTGAAGTATTGATATGTTTAATATGCCCATTGTAAATATTTACTGGCTGAATCATTCTTGTGCTTGTTTCCCCCTCCCCCCCCCCCCCCCCCCCCTTTTCTTTAGATGGAAGAACTGCGTGCAGAGGCTCAACAACAATCTGAATCGACTGGGACGCTCTCACGTTCAAAAGCAGCATTAAATCCGTCTACCCACCAACAGATATCTGTTACTGTAGTTACAGAATTCGTCCGCTGGAATGAGGAAGCAATATCTAGATGCACTTTATTTTCTTCTCAGGTTTATATTAGCTTATTCCCCCTTGTTCATGCTCTTATGTGTTTCTTAGCCATAATTATTCTTTTAATCTCTTCTGTGTAGTAATATGCTGGTGCTTGCTCAGATTCTATCTTGAAAATTTGATATTTTGATAGCATCTCCTTGTTGTTTGTCTAGAATCTAACTTACATAGTTGTTTTCCTGCAGCCTGCAACTCTTGCAGCTAATGTGAGGTCGGTGTTCACTTGCTTACTCGATCAAGTAAGTTTAAGGGCATCATAAAGGGACATATTGGGCTGCACAAATTTATCTTTGTTATAAATACTCTCAATCATTTTTATAGGTAAGCCAATATCTAACCGAAGGGCTAGAGCGTGCCAGAGAGAGTTTGAATGAGGCTGCAGCATACAGGGATAGATTTGCCATTGGGAATATTGTTAATAGAAGAGCAGCTCAAGCAGCTGCTAGTGCGGTATGATTCTTTCTCCTAAACAGTTTATGCTATGTCTAACAAAACATTAATATGATTGAGATAGAAACATATAATGGCCCTACAAGAGTCTCTTTTATGCATATCTATGCAAGATCTGAGTTTTCATGTGTCCTTCAAAAAGTAGATTCTTACGTATATGCCCATGTACTCGCTGAGATGTTCCTCTAAAATTTTTTTAATATTTGAAACCAAGTTACCTCTTATAGGTTTGTTGGTACTTAGAGAGGGTATAGGTGATTTTGCAGGGATGTATGTGAAGGCTCTTATATGAGTATATTACCATTTGGTTGTGAAAACTTTTCAGGCAGAGGCTGCTGCTGCTGCTGGTGAGACCAGCTTCAGATTTTTCATGATTGCTGTTCAACGATGTGCTAGTAGTGTGGCCATACTACAACAAGTAATCCATTCAAAAATAAACATTGACTTGATTTCCTTTAAATTGGCCGAAAGATTACTACTAATTATTGATTGCCTTTCTCTCTCCAGTACTTCTCCAATACTATTTCTCGGCTTCTGCTCCCTGTAGAAGGTGCCCATGCTGCTTCCTGTGAAGAGATGGGCACGGCAGTTTCCAGTGTCGAGGGTGCTGCTCATAAGGGGCTTCTACAGTGCATTGACACAGTAATGGCTGAGGTCTGTAGAAGTGCCTTTTCGTTTACTCTTCACTTGTTTGATATGATTTTATAGAAAAATGCTTGTTAATTTTGGAATAATGCATGTGTTAAATGCTCAATCTTCTGAAAGGGTTTAAATTAAGCAAAGCATCAACTACTACTTATAGAATGCTCTTTTTGCTTACTGCGGACTAGAAAGAGAAGCCTTGCAGCATGCTCCTTCCAAATTTTATTCTGATACTCCGACTTTTAAGTGTGGCATTTCTCTTCACGTTTGCTCTCTGAGAACTAACTTTATGATGCTTTCGAACAGCATTGGCTTGTGAAATGCTCAGTAACTGTATGAAGTCAGTTTGTCTCATTTTTTTCTTCTTGTTAATAGCCAACTCAGATTCCACGCAACCACCAAACATATCATGGATGTCTGGCGACTCATAAGTCATAAGTGATAAATACCCTCACTATATCACATTTGTCACACTTTATTTTCCTAGGAAATTCTTTGAATACAATCATCGCCTTCATATAATATTGATCATTTGTTTGCATCGGTGAAGAATATTGTTGAAAATGAGCTTGCTAAAACATGTATAGTTATCAAAGAGGCGAATGGTTGTGATCCATCCTTGTTCATGTGGAATGCTTATTTATATATTAGTCAATATAATATTCTAAAGACTTTTCGATAAATCATGCAGGTTGAGCGGTTGCTGTCTACAGAACAGAAATCTACTGATTATCGTTCTCCTGATGATGGTGCTGCTCCTGATCACCGACCAACGAATGCTTGTATAAGGTATATCGCTTACTTCTTCTTTACTTTCACATTTATTTTTTATCTTATATTTTTAGCATATGCAGATGAGTATGACTAGTAATGTGCTTTTTCATCGGTCATTTCAGAGTTGTTGCATACTTATCTCGTGTTTTGGAGGTTGCCTTCAGTGCCCTCGAAGGCCTCAACAAACAATCATTTTTGACTGAATTGGTATCATTTTGCATCTTTCTATGCTTCTATCTTATTGTACTCATTATTCTTTCTTGACGTGTGGTAAATTGTGGTTTGCAATTTTAGGGCAATCGCTTACACAAAGGGCTGCTCAATCATTGGCAGAAGTTTACATTTAGCCCCAGGTAACCCCCCTCCTTTCTGTGCATATATAACAGTTCTATTGGTTTTGTTGCTAGCTAAATTTTAAATGAATTCTCTTACGAGTTTTAGCTAGCATTTTATAAAAGGTTTCCGTAGGTGGTTCTATAATTTTACTGAAGTTTATGTCTGGCACACTGGTGAAGATGATAGCAAGGAGAATAATAAGATGTTTCTTTTTTTCTTGGCGGATCTATTTGGATGTCTTCTTGTCTTATCCTCTATATATTTTAGTTGCTCGAATACTACGTAATAATAACGTGCTATCTTCCATGACGATGACATGTCATCCTATCATGCATTTCATGAAATTTTGTTTCTACTTGAGAATAAAATGTTTTATATGCTCTTTGTAATTTGGCCCAGCTAGAGCTTTTGCTGAAGTACTGTTTGAGAAGTAATAGCATTATTATTTTTATTTTTATTTTTTGGTTTAAATTCTGACAGCCAGAGGCTCGTTCTAACTTCCCTCATTGTATAACTCATTTCAGCTTCCCTTTTGGGGCCCCAGAAGCCGTAGATTATCAATTCTAAATTTGATCCTTTTCGGCTTTAATTCTTTCCTGTGTCAAAAGATTACTGCAATCTCACAATGAGTGTTTCCATGGCTACACATAACGCATTCGAGTATTGCTCGGAACTAAAGACCAGTTCAATATGAAAAAATAGATAGCAATCGTCATGTGTAGCTTTTCTTTTTGTAGTCTCGAGGGTTTTCACGCCTTTGTCAGGTGATTAGTCTCGTGAGTAACTCTTGAAGCCCCCGGTAACTTTTATACACCTTGCTATGAAATTTAGAAAACAATATATCTAGAGAACAGAAACATAATTTCTCACTAGTTTTTCTTTCGACTTCTCTAATCTAGTGCGCGGGAATTCTCGAACTAAATAGAGAAACAGTATGAAATTGATGCACAATTAGAATCGTGTATTTTCTATTGACTTTCCTTGCTATTTGGACCAGTTTAACATTTCTTCTTTGCAGTGGTGGGCTTCGGCTGAAGCGTGACATTACGGAGTACGGGGAGTTTGTTCGCAGCTTTAATGCTCCTTCCATTGATGAGAAGTTTGAATTGCTGGGCATGTATGTGTATACTTTTACCGACTGTGAAACAAATATTTACATTGTCTCTTGTGCTTTGGCGAACTCTTGAGTTTTCGCATTTACTCTTCACTTAATTTTTTTTTTTTTTTTTTTTTTTTTTTTTTTTTTTTATATACCCTTGTACTTTCAAAAGTACCCTGTTCTTGAGGACCTTTTCTAAATCGAAACCCCACTTGCCCTCGTAATTGGATGATCTCCTAATTCGTGAGATGTTTTCTAAGAAAAAAAATTACATTTCAAGACATATATTTAAAAACTTGATTTTTCAACGGTATATATGTAAACAAATGATTTTCAGAGAATTGTTTGAAGGTTCATTTTATATATTATTTCGACTAACATGATTTTTCTTTTTCAGCATGGCTAATGTCTTTATTGTGGCCCCCGAAAGCCTTGCGTCCTTGTTCGAAGGAAGCCCAAGTATCCGAAAAGACGCATTAAGGTACACACTAGAAGCCCCTCCAAACTTCATGGGATTTATCAAGGATTTAAGTTATTCATCGGCACAGGCCGTATTCACTGTGCCGTATCATGCCAACAAGATACCGGCACGATACAGCTTTTGTGTCGATGGCACAGCGCCAAATTCTTTTTTCTTTAAATTACTTGATAATTTTCTTACTAAAGTTTAAAATATTTGATAAAGTTACATAATAAGCAATTAAAAAATTTTGTAGCTAAAGAAAATAAATATTTCATATCATTTTATGTCGGCACACATGTATTTTTTTTTTTACCTGACACTCATTGGCATGGCCCGGCACGCACTGTGCCGGCAAGTTTTCTTGGGATTCTTGGGATTTGCATTCTCCACTCGGATTAAACTAACCACAAATTTTGCATCAAAATGCAGATTCATTCCACTGAGGGATGATTACAAGTCTGCGAAAATAGCATCCAGGCTCAACAGCATCATGTCGGATTCGTAAATTAATTGAGGCCAGAAGCAAGCGTATATGAGGTACGAAAAGACCGACGCTTTTTGTTGCACCGTATCGAAAGCGTTCTTTTTCATCTTTATAAAGTTTTAAAACGAGCAGCGTGTTTGTAGAGACAGTTTAAAATTTATGTTCATTCTTTCTAGCTTCTGGATATGTTTAATTTTTTCCGAGCGGATTGAAGAGTATCATGTATGTAAATGTTTAGAATCCTCGAGGCTTATTTTGCGACTTTAGATACTATGATATGTGACTTGACTGATACGACGTAAAGATTGTATGATATGTTAAATTCTTCAATTCATGAATTTTTAAATTTGTTTCTTTTTTCAAGGACTAGTAACAAATTTCATTGGAAATAGCCATTCAATTTGCTTTCTCATGTAAAATTAGTATGCTTGCATTTTGGTCCCCAATCTTTGAATTTATTATACTTGTGACCTTTTCAAGTTTTTTTTTTTTGGAAGATGCTTGTGGAAGTTTATTGGGTGCAATCCCCTGCGCCAAATAATTTTATCCATGAGGTGATTATGATGTAGTGATATTGTTTTGTGTGCAGTAATTTTTGCATACTTAGCTGTAAAAAAAAAAAATACATACAATTCCCAGGTTTGAGTTCAATGTAGCAAAATCCTTCAGAGGAATAGATAGCAAAGTTCTCACATTTTAGAGTCCTACAAAGTGATCTACTTCAAATTGCGGTAGAACAAATCGCAAAGACCATGGAATCGATCGATCCGCACGGTCGGTTTCAATCATACCATCATATGGAAATGCTGTTCGGAATGCCGCGGCCCGTCACTCCCGGCTCCGACGTCGGAAGGAGAAGCTCATAAGGAGGAATCCCCGCTCCGGCCCTGTTCTTCAGATGGAAATCCTTGTTCCTCTTATTGATAGTGTCCTCTATCTCCTCGAGCCTCGAAGAGAACTTATCATACAATTCCAACACGCGCCGATCGCTGATCCAGCTCGGGCTCGACTCGCTCACCCGACCGAGATACTCTTCGTCCGGCGAATGCGTCGACAGTGTCCTGCACCGCCATTATTTGCGCCGCCTGCAGTTGAGAAGGCACAGAAGAGAGAAAGACGTGTTGAGGATTCAGTAAGAATTTCTCGTACTCGGGCTCGTCTTCCTGCGGAATGAGCTTCTTCATGAGCGTCGGGCGGTTGGGCATGTAACCGCCAAACGGGTACTGTCCAAAGTTTACTGCAGCGTGCTGTCCCGACGCGATCCAAATCATCGTCGTCAGTATCTGGACCAAATCTTTATCGGTTTTCAGCGTCGGCCACCACGGCTCGTTCTTTTTGTCGGCGTGGCCCTTGTTCTTTATTTCCTCCCACCAAGATTGGAGCTCTGCATCAGAGGATACCGAATTCGGGTCCGGATAGAAGTGGGAGACGTAATCTCGCACCCACTCTTGGATTGCAGACCAGATGAGGAGACTGTCGGCGGCGTACGGATAGTCTTCGAGGACGAGCTTTACTCCGCAGGGCATCGAAGGATCTTCAACAGCCATGCCTCTGAAATTTGAGACACAAATTTGAAAAACAAACAAACGAAAACTAACTAAAAATTTGCACAACTTAACAAAACCTTTTACCTCCGAAGAAGATCAGCTGGCAGAGCCTCCATATCGAATCTCCACGTACTATCGTACGCAGCTGCGCTCAGCTCCATCGAGTACTTTCCAGGAGTAAAGCAATTCTCGATGATACCGCCTCCGTTGATCAAACTCTGGCGTGCCAACGCATTTATTTCCATGGTGTATCGCATGTGCGGATGGAGCAGCTTGAATATCGGGTGCATCGAGCTAAGCTGTCGATGAGTTGCGATGATGTATGGTTCCATGCAAGCATGAGTTCTCAGCCTAAGAAATGCAAATTACATATAATATCAGAAAACCATGAACAACATAATAAAGGTTTCAAGTATGAAAAGCAATATCACTAAATAGAAGACTTTGTAGATACTAGAAACAGAAACCAACTGAGACATTTTGGATCAAAATGAAAAAGCTAGATAAAGGAATTTATCTAGATTGTAATGCTTCTTTTATTGTTTCTAACTTGAATTTATAGTCCAATTCGAAAGAGGAAGCTGACGAGAGGGTCAATGGTTTACTAGTTGATGGACACCCGCATCATTTGCGAAGACGTGAGCTTTGGCCAATTTCCAAATCCAGTTGGTCGTCGCATCGTGCCCGTGCGTGTATACTCTTTTGCGCGAAGGAGAGGAAGGGGTGGGTGGCAAGCTGAGCTCAATAGCGATCGGCCTTAGTAAACCATTTCGGGTGTGAAATAAAATCGTTCTCGAGGCGTAGGTTTTCCTTCCCTTGAGCGAGTTGATTTTTTTCACGTAGGGCAGAAGAAGATCGTGGTAATCGAGTATAAACAGTCTATGCTTCTCGATGGCCTGCAAATCGGTAGTCGACGAGAATAAGAAAACAAGCAATCAACTTAATTCTCAAGGCACTTTTGATCGAAATCTCGCCAACCTCTTCAAGGCTCATTCCATTGAGTTCATGCTCCAAACATTCCTTTGTTATTGCAGATTCCGGGGGACCGTATGTTGCAGGATCCAACTTGCTGAGAATAGGAAACTCCTTCGAACAAGTCATTGAGAAAGAATGTTTCAGAATTATGTGGTCGAATATGACAATTTAATGGAATAAAAGATGTTTAAGGTACCCTCAATCTCTCAATATCAACTGGATTAACACCAGCTAGCGCCTGGCGAGCAAACTCATTGTCGCGCAACCAAGAAAATCTATCCCCTGAACATAATAACATACAATGCATGATTAGAACTAAACTAGAGAGTAATCTACAAACTATGAGTTGGTTTGCGTTAGAAATATAATTTTTTTATATAAGAGAACATTTATGAGAATTTAAATTTCTGCAGTGATATAACATCTGTGTCTGGGAATGTAATTCGATATAAACCTTCGCAAGCAAGCATCACTGCAGCATAGTTATCAGTATCAGATTTTATTAGACGGGTGGGTCATCGAACTTACTCGATATAATTGACGGGATGTCGTACTTCATGAGCCTCTGGCTCATGCTCATAAAGCCTTGGAACATCGAAGGAAGGAGCAGCTTACGAGTGGCTCCGTGTTCGTGTTCTTCATTCTTTATGAGAACCCCATCCCTGTACAGTCTGTCGATGTCAGAAAAGCACTGGAATTGGGCGTCCGAGCTCGAAAGTGCTGCCGCTAGAGCAGGTATGAGGTTGTGAAGAAGTGCTTTCATAGCCCCCGCAGAAAATGTGTTTTGCTTGACTTCCTCAAAAGTTTCGTCTCGCGGGACGTAAACTGGATGGGGCTTCTCAACCCTGCTCTCCGCACTTGGATCTGCTTTCCATTAAACGAAAAAAAAAAACATAAACTAGCGTAAGATTGAATTCGACAAGTATTATAAAACCTGTCTACGAATACAGCGTAGATAGATTACCTGATTTGCTTGGTGGTCTACCAGTACGGCATCGTCGAGGATATGGCCTCTCTGGTCCACCTAAAACTGGTCTCGCAACATCGTCATCCTTATCGGGATTGCCCAGGTCATTATAAAGCGCGTAGTCATAGACCATCTCGAATTTCTTTCGCTCGCCCCTTCCATTCCCACGGTGCCGAAGTAAAACATCTTCTCGCAGGTCCTTAAGACCAGCTGGAGTTTGTGCAGGTAAATATGCCTGTTTACTTAAGCAAAACAGTTAATCATAAAAGAGAACACTAATAATACTGATAAATTGGACCTTAGTTAACTAATCCATGAGCACACTAAGAAGCAACATGAATTTACTCAGCAGTTTCCAGGGATTTGGTTCCGAAGAAGAGTTTTACGAAGGTAGCAATAATTTGAAATGAAAAAGACATAAGATTGATTGTTCATAGAATAAAAATAAACAATAGAAAGTAAAGTAATTCACGTGATTCAGCCACCGGTATACATCTCACCATAGAAGATAAACCTAAATCCAGATTCTCAGCAAACCATAATTTCACGAATTTTAAAAAATGATGATCATAAGGCAAATCCTAACCATTGAACATGCGCCTTGCGAAGTTTTTGCATTTAGCATTTGAGTTTTTTCTCAAGAATTTTCTATTTCACAATCAGTACCTGATTGCTGAATATAACTCTGCTCTGCGGGTTATCGTTCCGAGAATGGATCCACGAATTTGCGGGAAAATGTACCGGGCCGCCTTTAAAACCGTGAACAACAATCTCAACAAGGTAGAACTCCTTGCTATGAAGATTCGTAATTATAACAGCACCAGGACGGCCGAAATTCGATGGCACGGTGAAGTTGGCGGCGTATTCGACGATTGAAGGATGGTTCGATGGCTTCGGCAGCCAACCTCTCACAGCAGCCTCTGCACTCCTCTTTCCTGATTTGGTATCTGCAAAGTTGCAGTGAAACAGTTTCAGCACAATTTATTATGCTAGTTGTGGAAAAAGTAAGTGGAACTCCAAATATCAAGGACAAATTACTAGTAAATTCATATGAAACAACTTTTTGCCTAGTCTCACAATGCAAATTAAACAACAAAACCATAGAAGAGCACACATTATTTCAACAGGGAGGATTAAGCAACAATAAAAAAAAAACTGAAATCAAGGATTTTACAAGTCTAGAATAATTAGTGCCAGTTTGCTAGGGTCTAGGGTCTGGATCAGGTGAAGGATGCACCAACAAATTAAAAATTGAAGGCTCAATCTCGATCGTTCATCACTCCTTCGATGTGAAAAGCGTAGTACACTATGGCACGAATGCTAATGAATTGAGTTTGGCTGAGGTGAATGGCGTACTAACAAATTAATCAGTAAAAACTTCACTGGCACCTTGCATCTCACTTTTTTCATTCCGTTACCGTCCCTATAACTAACCTAAAGTAGCGATATGAAAAATTAAAGATTTTACTTAAAATGAGATGCACAATTACGATAGAACCTTTACGGAATAATTTGTTATTGCATCCTTCACTTTACGATTCAAGTAATCAGCCGTTGAGATTAAGCTTTCAATATCTAACATTATTCGATAAAATGGAGTTAGGTCAAAAGTATATAAGAATATGCTTTCGCGTTGTTAAGTGAAATCGCACAAAATATATTATAATATACGAAACGTGATATTACGTACAAAAACAAACGAGCAAAAAGTACAAGTTTAGCAAACAATAAGTCCACAGACTCCGTTGCAAGTACTTGAAATAAAGATAAACTCTAATTTGAAACTTTAGCTTCTGATAAGTCAAACAAATGAGAAGTGATAAATTTTCTATTGGGTGATATTGACAGATGAATTCATAAATTTGATGGGATGAATCTGATCTATGATTTGTTGCGCGATCGGAAGGACTATTTCTAAGATTTGATTATAGAAGTGATGGGAGTAAAACCCTAGCTCACCGGGATCGGCCTCCTCGCCGACGAGCTGGAGCACGATCCCCTGGCCGATGGCGTTGATGAAGTGCTCCCACCGCCCCTCCGCCTTCTCCAACAGCCTCTCCTTCGCCTTCTTCCGCACCGTCACCACCGCCCTCACCCCGATCCCCTCCTCCCCGGGCGCCTCCGCCGGGGGCCGCCGCTCCCCCGCCGCCGCCGCCGCCGCGGCGGAGCTCCTGTCGTCGCTACTGATCACCGCGCGCACGGTGGCGATCGGCAGCCGGCGCCGCCGCGGGAGGCGGGCGGAGGCAGCGCCGGCGCCGGAGAGGACGGCGGCTGAGGGGGGCGGCGGGAAGGGACGGTGGATGTGGAGGGTTGTCTTGGAGAGCATGGTTTTGCGGGGAGAGTCAACGGGACGTGGAGTGAGGAAGAAGCTTCTAGAAGATCTCAAGAAGAAGCTTTGATATATATATATATATATATATATATATAAAGAGAGAGAGAGAGAGAGGGATCAGATCATAGTAGTAGAAGAAGAAGAAGAAGGGAAGATCAAGGAAGCTTCTAGAAAATCTAAAGAAGCTTCTAACAAGAGATCAGATCATAAAGAAGAAGAAGAAAGATCTATACCATTTTTCTCTCTCCAGAAAGAAGAAGAAGAAGAAGCAGCAGCAGCAGAAGAGAGAGAGAGAGAGAGAAGGGGTTTAGGAAGAAGATGGTGAGTGTGATCAGATGCCCCTCTCCCTCCTCTCCAGTTTTCTCTCTCTCTCTCTCTCTCTCTCTCTATAATGAATGTAATGTAATCTTATTAGTAAGTGGGAGAAGGTGGGGGGAGTTGGTATAGGGTATTACTGTAATAAACATGTGTGACACTCTTCCGCGAATTATTTTGTATCGCACGAGTTTAACATGCCTATTTTTTATTTATCCTTTTTCATTTTGGATAAGCACAATATTTTTTTTACCATATCCTAAACTTTAAGTTTAATTTTTTATATTTATTTTTTTAAAAATTTTAAACTATTTATATATGTTCTTCTCATTTATTATTATTAATTTACTGTTTATTTTTTAACCGAATATAAATAAATTTTTTTTTTACAATAGCTATATTTTTTTTAACAGATATTGACGGAAGAGTTATATATGAACAACTTATAATTTTTGAAAAATAAATATAAAAAATTAAATTTTATAGAAATATATATACTATTCCATATACCGTGATTTACACTTTTCTACCAATTTATTTTAGATAAATTATATTTTTGGTCTTCAAGATTATTAGTATATCTTACACTTTTTTTTTTATTATTATTCAAATTTTATTATTTTGAGGATAGAGACGTAAAATTTACATACTCTGTATAAATAGAATTTACCAAATTTTGAGTATACGTTTTTTAATTGAGAGGGCAGCTAAATATGAGGAGTGCTACCTGTACACCCCAAATGGAGTGTACATTCTACACCCACCCCATTCTGAGGTGAGGACGAGTGGAATTCACCCCACTCCAAGATGGAGTGGGTGTAAAATGTACACCCCAATTGGGATGTACATCTAACATTAACCAATATTTAATGTGTACACCTGACATATATTTTTTTAATTTTGTTCTATAAAGTTGGGTTGTCAGTAGAGATGTAAATAGATTTGAATTGGTAGAGCTTCTGTCACGTTTCATTCTGATTAGAACAGTAAGTAAAATATCACTTTCTTCTCCCAATTCGTTAAAAATTCGTCAAAAATATGCTCGGGCCTCGATTCGCTCCTAATATAACGATAAAAAAAAGATTAAAAATAAAAATAAAATTAATTTATTCTGAATCCGTTATGATCTAATAAGAAATGAAGCAGCGGGAGGTGGGACACCTCTCTTATTTCCGGATTTACTCTGTTTTCATCTCGATATAATATATTAATTATTAGTAAATTATTAATTATAATATTTTTTTTATTATCTTTATTATTTATAACTTGTTAATATTTAATCAACTAAATTAGACCGTAAAATTTAATTATAATAATTTGTAAAATTTTAATAAAAAATTATAATAAATTAAAATTTAAGGATTACAAGAAGTTAAAATTATTTTTTAAAAAAAATTAAAGCTTTTGATGGGAACTCACGTGGATCAACTTATATGATTGGATCAATTGTCAATACGCACGTGCTCTTTTTGTTTTTTTTTTCTTTTTTCTTGGTGAAGAACACGGACTGTGTTTTTCCACGTCAACTCCCTGATCATAGTTCACACTACGGTCCTATCTAAAGAACACAAAGAAAAAAATAAAAAATAAAAATCATCTAATTTATGATCTACAATAATTTAATCTGTTTGTAATAATAATTTGTTGAAATATTTTAGTTTAGTTATTATTATTAGTGTGCGTGATTTTTTATATTTTTAATTTGAAATATAAATTCACAAATTCATATTATTGATGCTTTACAATTTATTTTTTAATCCGGTTATAATATTTTGGATTATAGCAAACAGGAACGAAACCAGAATTTAATTTTGAGGGGGGCCAAAATATATTCAAATAAAAATTTTACTACAACATCAATTTTTTTTTAAAAAATTTATTAATTAAATAATTAATATAAAAATATTATTTTTTAATTTAAAAATATTTAATATTTAATTATTTTATTTATATTATTTTATTCAAATAACTAAAAATTTTACTAAATATAACCGTAATTCAATTAGATAAATAACTTTAGCTAAAAATCTATTAAATTTAGTATAATATTTTATTTAATTAAATAAAATAGATTACCAAAAATAGTTAGAAAGTTAAAAAATTTGAAATAAAAAATTTAGAGTTAAGATATGTATTTTAAATAACTTGTAATTACGAGACTCATAATATATTTTCATCTATTTAAAATGTATACAAATAAAAAAAATAAATTATGTTGGCACAAAAATAAATATTAAAAAGTTGAGGGAGACCATTATTATCTAAAAGAGAGAAAAAGATAAATTAGTATCAAGAACTATTGGGCAATATTAAAATGTTGAGGGGGGCCATGGCCATCTTGGGCCCTACTATGGCTTCGTCCCTGATAGCAAGACTCAAGATGGATGACTCCCTGAAAAGTTGGGACATCATAGTTGGTATCAAAGCCATTCACCAGCCGAAAATATAAGATGAGTTTTGACTGAGACAAAGTTATATAGCAGATAGAGTATGGCTTCCTGGCTAATGACCAAAGTTGGGACATCACAGTTGGTATCAGAGTCATTCACCAGCCGAAAATATAAGATGAGTCTCGGCTGAGTCAGAGTTATATAGCAGGTAGAGCGTGACTTCCTGGCTAATGACCAAAGTTAGGACATCATAGTTGGTATCAGAGCCATTCACCAGCCGAAAATATAAAGTTATATAGCAAATAGAGCATGACTCCCTGGCTAATGACCGTTGTGGCTAGAGTGTAACTACGCGCAAGATCGACTAAGACTAGCGAGACGAGTCTCACATCGCCTGATACTTGTGAGTGTACTTGAGCCTGACGTGAACGTCAGGGCTTAAAAGGGAAAAGGCCTCGAAATTTGAATTAGTTCTATATATAAATAATATAATATGACTAAATCTTTTAATCCGGTTATAGTATTTTGGATGGTAGCTAGACACAGGAGGTTAAGAAGATTTAAGTGTGCTAGAGCTAGAATAGTTATGGGATGGATAACCCCCCGAAAAATTAGAGCGTCACCAAATCGTTAACGCTAATTATTAATTTAAAATTTTCAAACCGTTAAAAATATATAATTAATTCATTTAAAACATAATACTTATCGAATTGTTTACGCTAATCACTAATCTTCAAAACTCGAGCCGTTAGAAATACACGAACAATTCATTTAAACTATACAGATATAGTGACTACAGTGTGTCGATTGTGATTCAACTCAAGTAGCCTCACGTCATTTCGACTCGACCCATCATGGCATTACGTTATTTTGAACATGATTATCAAATCTGACCTCCCGCTGTAGGGCAGAACACTAGCCCCTTTTAATATTTTAATGTGCTTATTATTTGTCCAATACTTTTTGTCGTTAGTCCCTAAGGGCGCGTTTGGTAAGGGGGATAAGGGGGGAATACCCCCCTTATCCCCGTGTCCATACCCAAACGGGGACAGATTTTGGCGGAATCCGGATTCCAGGCGTGCTGGAATAGTGGGTATGGATCCTGGAATTTGAATTCCAGGAAATTGATGGAATTAGCAGGAACCCAACTGCGGCGCGGGGTTCGAGGCAACCATGCTTAATTAATCAACCATGCTTAATTATTTAATCGATTCCTAAATTCTAATTTCTAAAAATAATTTTCTAAAATTAAAATTATTTACAATATATTAAATAAAGATAATTAAAATATTACCATTTAAAATGATTACTAAATTAGAATATTTAAAATTTATAATCTTTCCAAAAATAAAAACTCTTACTAAATTCAAATTTTTAAAATTTATAATATTTACAAAAATAAAAATTTTTAAAATAAAGATAAAATTACTTAATTACCCTTGAAGTAAAAGACAAAAACAACTCTATTTTGCATACCTAATAACCATTACCTTCTCAAAATGACCTACTATTGTAGGTCATAATTTAAAAATAATAAAATCTGAGTCATTAAACATGTATTGATGAACGCTAACTAAAAAAAAATATTTAGGAGTATGATTCAATTATATATTATAACAATTTTTTAAGACAAAAAAATTTCTTTCATCTTTTCATTTGCCCTAATATTGTAAATAAAAGTTCGCTCCGATCTTGATCTATCCTAAATAAAATAATAAATAAAAATAAATAGTAAAATAAAAATTAACTTGTGTTAAATTTTTTTCTGTCTATCAAAATAATATGGTTAGATAAAAAAGAAAAAAAAAATTTGTTAAATAATTATATTTTTAAATATTTTTTACAATTTTAAATAATATTTTAAATTTATTATTAGGTTGATTAATATAATAAATTATTTTATTTATATAATATATCATAAAGGGCAAAATAGTCAATACACAAATTTATCATTTATCAATTCTTCTTATTCCTCTATACTCAACCAAACACAATTTTTACCAATTCTTCTTATTCTCCTTATTCCTATATAATTTACCAAACACAATTTACTTTAATTCCGGTATAACTCATAAATCGAACCAAACGCAAATTTACACTAATTCCTGCTAATTTCAGAATCTGTACCTATCCCTGGTATAACAAAATTTTTTTAATCCCCGAACCAAACGCTACCTAACATTTTTACAATTGTTGTATATTAGTCTCTAATTTCATAAAATTTAAAATAAATTTTAAGTTTATCTCTACCATAAAAAAAAAAAAAAAAAAAATGCCATCTAATTGGACAAAAATTGTGGTACCACAAAATTTAGTGCTGATGCTGTAAATATTGTTTAATGTTGACAGGATAATATTTATCGGAGATAAATTTAATTAAAATAAATATAAAAAATTAAAAATTTAATTGTAAATATTAAAAGATTAGAAACAAAAAAGAAAAAACGAAAATGAAAACACTACTTATACGTCTCAAATGGGGTGTATATCTTATATCCCATTCAGTCTCAGATAAGATAAATTTTATTAGTCACTTCAAAATGACTAATAAAAAAGATTTTATCCTAGAATGAGTCGAGTGTGAGTCCACATTGTATATCCTATTTTGGCTGTACGGGTAACATTGCTCTGATTCAAAACTAAAATCTCCAAATAATTTTCACAAAGATCCCTGACTATTCAAATAATCTTAAGAGGCCCTTATATATATATATATAGAGAGAGAGAGAGAGAGAGAGAGTTTGGCTACTCACTTATTTTTATTACACCAATCACTTACTTAATCCAATAGGCCAACAATAATTCTAATCACACATATTTTTATTTAAGAACTAAAAATATACAAACACCTATAATTCAATACTTTTAAAAATATAAAAACTCAATTATATATATATATAGAGAGAGAGAGAGAGAGAGAGTATTAGGCGAAGGTTTTTGTGCTTCCAAACTATTTTTGATAATAGAATATTCAAAATAGGTGATTAATTTCGTTGAACATAATCTATACTATTAGAAATATCTAAAATTTAATTTTATATTTTTTTAATATTATTTACTTTTAAACTAAACTATTGAAGATATTATTTTTTAAAAATAAAAATAATAAAAAACTTAAATTTTAAGTCAGAACAAATCTTACACTAAATAATAATAATAATAATAATAATAATTTATTAAATATTTACTGAATTTAAATTCTTCTATACCGTTAAACTTATAAAAGCATCAGATTTACTATTAAAATTATTCGTTATAGCCGATAGTTGATTCAGATGTTCCATCGTGAAAACAATCTAATACCATTGGTGCTTTTGATTTTCGATCTTTGGATGAAAATTTATAAAATTAGGATAACAGTGATTCCCTCAAATTTAGTGAGTAATTGGTGAAATAATATGGTCTAAGAAGTGAAACTGGTAATGGATACCATTCAAACTGATCTATACTATTAAAAATACTTAGAAATCAAATTTTATAATTTTTAAAAATTATTATAAAGTCCATCAAAAAATTAAAAAATGAACGACAAAAAATAAACAACTATATGAAAATAAAAGTTCGATTTTCTCAATTTATAATCGGAGTTATTAAATATTATCTAAATAGTATAAAAAAAGTATCAAAAATTTAAGCGGTTTGAATTGCTCTGCACCGTGAAACAAACAAACAGCTCATATAGATTGCCAAAAGCGTTCGATTTATTGATCTTTTGACCACTATGTAAATAATTTTTAAAAATTATAAAATTTAGTTTCTAGACATTTTAAATACTCTAAATTATTTTTAACGATTCTAATCATTGATTTGGAATCCCTATAGTAAAAAATGACTGTATTATATATATATATAGTTCAGCTACTATGCTTGTACAAGCATCAAGCAATTGATATCTATAAGTTTTCTACCGTTAGATCTACTTCTTTGACTAATTTCATTCCTTAGGATCATTGTATTCTACCAACCACTCACTTAATCCAAGATACCCGCTATCATCCTAACCACTCATCTTTTCATCCAAAGGTTAAAATCCTACAAGCACCAATAATTTGATACTTTTAAAAACATAGGAGCTCAATTATATATATATATAGAGAGAGAGAGAGAGAGAGAGAGAGAGAGAGAGAGAGAGAGAACTAGGCTACTATGCTATTAATAGCACTATTAAGTTTTTAATCCTCGAATGAAGAGATGTGTGGTTAGGATGATATTAGTTTCCTAGAAGTTTTTAATGACATTATTGAGTTTTTAATGTTTCATCAGCACAAAAGTATCTACTAAGCAAATTCAAAAAGAATCTAAAAAAACATATAATACAATTATAAGTGTTCCACTACACAACTTGTTACAATACTATGGGAGAAGTAAGTTTCTTCTCCTCCTACAGAAGATTACAAAAATAAAAAGGGTTAACTACCAATAAATTCACTTATTAAGTTTCACCCCAATTTCAATCACATTTTGATATTTCAAATTTACCCATCGCCGTCGCATCTCTAACAATTTAAGTCCTTTCGTCAGTCTCCTCTCGACAGAAACGAATCACATCAGCGTCGTCACTAAATACGAAACCAAAGAGAAACGAAGAATAAAAATAACAAAGACCGATGCGTCGACAAACCCTAATTATGGTGATAATCTGTAAATTAATAGGATCCCTAACATTTGTTATTTGTTCTAACTAAGTCTCTGCCGTCACCGTCAGAAATGAGGTACAGATTGGGGACCAGTGTTGCAATCAGTCATTCTACCTTTGATTGTAAATTAATGAGACTGTTTGGATGTTGAGCTACAGATTGGGGACCAGTGTTGCAATCAGTCATTCTACCTTTGATTGTAAATTAATGAGAATGTTTGGATGTTTTGTGCGAAAAACTTCAATATAGTTATTCAGTAATTAATAACCACTAAGAAAGAACTGCAATAGTAAAGAACTTACAGCTTAAGGTTGCGGCTTCAGATGCTGATATCATTTATCAACTTCAACAGATGGAGGATGCACTTGTTGCTGCTGCTTTTGGCTCAGGATAGCATTTGCGACACCGTGATCTTCTTCATCGGTTTCATCGTCTACCGCAGAACCGGATTGCAATAATTCTTCCTTCACCTTCCGGAACTCATCGTAGTGGGCTCGGCGGTGTTCCTCGAAACTTGGTCTCGATCGATCAGAGTCGGAATCTAGTGCACGCACAAAAACACGAAGCAGATTATTTACATACATTTGCATATATACCGAGAATATTGTCTATTTGTCAGCATGAATAACTGTATAAATTTCGAATATCAAAATATGTCATTAAAGTGATCCTCTTTGAAGTACCTTTATCGATAAAAACGACTTCACTCGTGAAATGGATGACGCTAATTGATTTAATCTTTTAAGTTTAAGACTAACGGTTAGTATCCATTTAGACAAAAGATCAAATAGGCGAAAGAAGCCAGACAACGCTTCGATAAGTTGATTGATAAAAACAATAGCGATCTCTTTGGTCGGATTGGAGCTTCTGCAAAAGTACTGCAGAATAATACTGTTCAAAAAAGCACTAACAGCTTTTCTATGTATCAACATGCCCGTCAACAGCTTCACTTTTAATTAAAGGCCAAAACTTCAAAAATTGGATCTTCTGTTCTCGGCATTCAAATCTCCCGACTTTTTTCTCTGGTAAACACATAACCATTGATTTTACCGTGAAAACTAATAAATTCTGGCGCCTGTAAAAAGTCTGACGCTTTCACTGATGCAGGAAACTAATGTCGAGGAAAAAAAGCAATAAAAGTAGAAGCAGGTTATTTTCAAACATCAGTTAATAAAAGGTCGTAAATAGAAAAATCGAACATTAATTATAAAAGTAGCAGCCATAGGTAAGAGTTAGTTACCATCAACTTGTTCCATGGCATCTGCTTCGTCTTCAGAGGATGTCCAACCGCCATTCAACGAATTGTGGCTACTTGAAGAAGCTACAATGTTTAAAGCACTTATAAGAGCTTCAGCACGCGCAGAATCATCCAGGCATTCATCAACGGCACATCTAGGTGAGACAGACCCTATAATAAGAAGTAATCAAAAAAAAAAAAAAAAGGAAGAACATCATTAGAAATTCGGTATTTAACTCCAAAGCGAACCAAACCAAATTATACGATTCGGTTTCGGTGAGGAGATTTTCTCAACCAAACCAAACCGAACCGACACCCGAATAAGAGAATACCTACATAAAACTTTCATGTCTGTGTGATGTATACAATGTCCTTGTATTATTTTATAGGTTATGTTTAAAACAAGGATTTAAGTGCCGTGGCACGGGGTCGTGCCGAAAATTTGCCGGCACGGTACGGCACGGTATGTGCCGAGCCGTGCCGATGAGTGCCGGTCACAAAAAATACATGCGTGCCGACACATAATGGCATTGTATATTTAATTTCTTCAGCAACAAAATTTTTTAATTGCTTATAATTTATCTTTATCAAATATTTTGAACTTTATTAAGAAAATTACTTAGTAATTTTAAGAAAAAATGGTTTTGAACTGTGCCATCGGCACGGGAGTTGTATCGTGCCGGTATCTTGTTGGCACGGTACGGCACGGTAGATACGGCCCGTGCCGATGGATACTTAAATCCTTGGTTTAAAACAAAAAATCGAAGTACTATAAAAAAAATGATTATATGATTTGGTTATATGACTAAATCAATCTACTAAAGAAATTCTATCTTTTAAAAGGGATGCCTAAACATAAGTTAAAACTGAACGTAACCGGATTAGAATTCGTCTGGTTTGGTTTTCAAAATTTTCAAATCAAATAATTCAAAATTTTGAAAAAACTCTTCGAAAAAAATGAACTGAACCGAACTGCTCCCTGAGGGTTGGAGACATCAGACATACCGTCATCATCAACCATAGGGTGGTACGGTGTCTTAGGCTCAGTTATTTTCTGCCTCACTGGCTTATTTGCTTCGATTTCGTGCAAGTTTGACTCATCCCACTTCACTCGGCCCCTAACAAAAGAACAACAGAAAAAAAGATGGATCAATACTCAGTGACTAGCCAAAATAAATGCAAACTTGTCTAATGATTAGATAGCGATCATTGTAAATTGGCTGCTCCGTCATTCTTACAGATTAGGTTATTACTTAGCGCAGCGCTCATAGGAAAATTTTCTCCCACAATCGAAACCAAATTTGGCATGCAACATGTTAACTAAAGTGTATCCCTACTAAGCAGCGAGAAAGTTACGAGATTAAACTACGGAGTTTCAAAGGTAGTGTAACACAAAAAATCTAAACATGCGGCTATGCGGCTTGTTTAGCCCTGCCATAGCTTCCGTAGAGGGTGCGTCTAAGTAAAGCTGTTCAAAAAGTTAAAATAAGCTTTTTGGTTTCCTTTGAAATCCCCGAGCTGCATGTTGTCGCAGCAGAAGCAAAAGGTTCAAATTAAAGCATCTTCCTGTAGGAACCTAGAAGCCTTTGCAGAAGTTCTAGGCCAAACAAGCACTTAGTTAGTCGCCTTTAATTTTCCAATAGGCAAAATTCCCGAAAGGCCAAATCAAACATCTAAATTCTAAAAGCCGGCAGTGATACAAACCTCATGATTTGAAACTTCGGATCTCCTCGGTAGAACCAACCTACACAAGTAAAAAGTTTGCAAAGTTATAATCACATTCAAGCCTAGTTTACTCTGCAAACTAAAATCAAGGAATCTTAGACTCTGCTATATAAATGCTCAAAACACTCTGATGCATGCTCAGTAGGAAAGAAAGAGCATAAATATACGGAATCAAAGAAACAGGGAATATATAAGAAGAAAGAGCATAAAGCAAATCGAGACACATAAGGCATCATCCTTCTTCTTGTATGTTGTACATCTTTCTCTACTATGAAATTAAAATAGCATGCCTTAGATAACAAGAAAATTGTTACCGCATATAATATCATATATCAATGATGGTCTTAGGGGGTGTTTGGTTCCTCGGAAAGACGTGAAAAACTGTTTTTTGGGAAAAATGTTTTCCATGGAAAACACTCAATTCATAGTTTTCATTTTCTGGATAAAAAATCAGGAAAAGGAAAAGGAGACTTTTCCATGAAATCTGGAAAAATATTTCTAGGAAAACTACTTTTCCTGAGAACCAAACGAACGGAAAATATTTTTCTAGCCAGAAAGTTGTTTTCTGATATTTGTGCTTCTTTAAATAGCTCTGCAAACAATACTTTTTTGCGAAAATCCACAGCCAGAGCTCAGGCCATATATATATATATAGAGAGAGAGAGAGAGAGAGAGAGAGAGAGAGAGAGAGTTGGAATAGAATACTATCGACAGCAAACAGAGTCTGTAATTACCAATTTGTTTTTGATGATGAAGCCTCCAAATCGATGATCGACACCGCTAAACATGATATATACTACAAAGTATCTAGAAATCAAATTTTAAATATTTTTAACTTTATTGATCTAATGATCAAAAGGGTTGCAAAATTTGTAATTTAAATGGTCGATATGAAATGCTTATTCGTTTAACGATATAAAAAAAATCTAAATCAATTGAATTTTAGTTAGAAAATTCTTTAAACTATTTAAAACACAATTTATACTCTTGATCTTGATTACAGTAATCCTATCGTCATTTTTCGAAGAATATTTATTTTTAGCAGTTCATTTTTGTGTCAGCCTGATGCACAAGAGAACAATATCGAAAAATATAAAATTTGATTTCAAGATACTTCCAGCAGTCTAGATCATATTCAACGGTACTAATCGTCGATTTGGAAGCTCCATTATCGAAAACAAATCGGAAGCAATGGAACCGTTTGATACCGATAGTATTCTAGCTCAACTCTCTCTCTCTCTCTCTCTCTACATGTATATTTTTTGCCCTATTGCCACTATAGTAATACTAATAAAACATGCTATTTACTAGATTTAAGCACATGATTTCCAAAAAAAAAAAAGGAAAAAACCTAAACTTTATTAAGCACATCATAAACAAATCACTCAGCATAGCTCAGGCATATACAACGGATTCAACACCAATGACACCAAATTTATCGAAACTAAGATTAAAATTCGCCTACCTCGCATAGAAAATCGGAGGTTTTGAACAAATCGGGTCGATTTTTACCACAATTAATTAGGGATTTAGGCATGGAATTGATCAAACATGTTAAATTAAACGAAAAAAGTTATTAGAACACCGAATTAGGGATAAGATCACGAAGAATCGGAGCTCACCTGAGGCGAAGGAGAGGAGGGGGAAAAAATGGAAAAACGAATAAAAAAATGCGTGCGTCTGTGTATATATATAAATATATATGAAAAATTCTACTTGTACAACCCTTGAGGTAAAAATGTATGGATACCCCCTCAACCTTAGGATATCTTGCTAGACGCCCCTCAATTTTTTTTTTTTTTTATTTGAGTTAGTTCACCTTTTATAAATTTTATGGTTTTGTTAGCTATTAATAAGTAACTAATTTTAATTCTGATTTTTTTTTAAAAAAAAATATAATATTTTTAATTATTTTTTATTAGACTAATTAATAAATAATAATAATTAGAATTAATAACATTTTAACTCAACTAAATATAAAAAGAAATTAGAAATTGCAGTGGAGGGCCCAATCAAAATAAAAATAGTTGAGGAGTCTATTTCAACACTCGATATAGGTGAGGGGGTCTTCGTACATTTTTTACCTAATCTATGCAATGAATCTGATTTCTAAATACAATGTATTATCCACGTGGCGCTTTTGATTTTTTTTTAAAAAAAACTATATTTAAACAAGCTCATTCTATCGAATTCTAGATAATTCTATTGATAAATAATGAGAAAAATCAAATAAATTGACTTGTGAATTTTTTCTTGAGTTTTTTTTTTTTAAATATAATTAACCAGCTAAAGTTAAAATTTCAATTTCAAATTCAAATTTCTACTTTTTAATATTACAAAGATTTTATAATTTTCAAATTAAACCATAATTAAGCTCTAAGGGTCTGTTTGTTCACAATTTTATGATCATCTTAATTTCTCCTTAACAGGGTTGTACATGAAGTGGAAATTGATACTTAGTATTCATATAACGACCCGGTCCACTAGTAATAATAACTCGTTGAGTCCAAACCAAATTGATACTTAGTATTCATATAACGACCCGGTCCACTAGTAATAATAACTCGTTGAGTCCAAACCATAGCCCAAAATACTTAAAAGTCCAGTTATTATTGTTATTATTATTAGTGTCTATGTCTCGTATAAACCCAATGATAATTCCATCCACATTAAATTCCATCC
Source organism: Tillandsia fasciculata (assembly GCA_029168755.2). Lineage (NCBI taxonomy): Eukaryota > Viridiplantae > Streptophyta > Magnoliopsida > Poales > Bromeliaceae > Tillandsia > Tillandsia fasciculata. The sequence continues at coordinate 516,744 of CM054943.1, read as the reverse complement.
ACATCCGATGTGGGAGTATGTCTCGTATAAACCCAATGATAATTCCATCCACATTAAATTTCATCCACAGCAGCCCAAGATCACATCACCAGGTGATGTGAGACCCGTTTCTAAATTTTATTTCACAGTCCCATTTTTATTTCGTTCGGTAAAAATAGTGGAATACAGGGGCTAAGTTGAATTTTAAATGCATTAAATGCAAGTGAATTTTTAAATCCTTCAGACCCAGTCAAAAGAAAAATCAAAAGGCATCACAGATCCCGTCTCGCTAGCCTTGTCATCTAGACCCAGGCTCAACAGATATTCATAACACACTTCCGGTTAGTTATTGGCTCTGATATCAAATATAACGACCTGACCCGGCCCACCCGTCTCGCTAGCCTTGTCATCTAGACCCAGGCTCAACAGAGATTCATAACACACTTCCGGCTAGTTATTGGCTCTGATATCAAATATAACGACCCGGCCCACTAGCAATAATAACTCGTTGGACACAAACCACAACCCAAAATGCTTAAGCCCAGTTATTATTAATAGTGTCCATGTCCCCTATAAACCCAATGACAATTCCATCCACATCCGATGTGGGACTATTTGGGGCATTACAATTCATTCCCATCTAGAGCTGACAATTCAACTTGTTGTTTGTGAATCAACTTGCATTTAAAAATAAATAAATTTGGATTGATTGTTCATTTAATAAATAAGCCAAGTACGAACAGAAGTAAACTAATATACAAAATATTAAAAATAAATAAATATATAGTTCGGCTATTATATTTGTACAAGCACTAACTAATTAGTGCTTATATATATAGAGAGAGGGAAAGAGCACGGATGGAATGCTATTAATAGCGCTGAGTCATTGGTGCCATTAAATTTTTAATCGTTGAATTAAAAAAATATGTGGTTGAGATGATAATGGGTCCTTTGAATTTAATGGATAGTTAGGAAAATAGTAAAATTTAACGGGTGAAAATAATTAAAGAAGTTGATTTAAAAGTAAAAAACTTGATAGTACTAAATGCTTGGTGCTATCGATATCATAGTAGCCGGACTATATATATATATATATATGGTTACTATACTTGTAAAAGCATAAAGTAATTTGTGCTTATAGATTTTCTACCGTTAGATCTATCTCTTGACTAATTTTATTCCTTAGATCATTTTATTCCACCAACCACTCACTTAATCCAAAAGGCCCACTATCATTTTAACAACATATCTTTTCATTTAATGGCTAAGAATCTACAAGCACCAATTATTTGATACTTTTAAAAATATAAAAAATTAATTATATATATATATAGAGAGAGAGAGAGAGAGAGTCCGGCTAGAATACTATCGATAGCACCAAACAATTGGTGCTATTAAGTTTTCAGCCGTTTGATGAAAAGATATGCGGTTGGGATTATAGTGGTCCCCTAAGATTTTTATTATTCAACCAACCACCTAATAAATCCTAGGGGACCACTATAATCCCAACTGCATATTTTTTCATCCAACGGCTAAAAACTTGATAGCAACAATGACTTGGTGTTATCGATAGTATTCTAGCCTATTTTATATATATATATATATATATATATATATATATATATATATATATATATTATATATATATGGATAGGGAGTTCGGCTATTGTGCATTTAAAAGCACAAAGTATTTAGTATTTTAAAATTTTTTATTATTAGATATATTTTTTATCATTTGATATTTTTAAATTTTTTATTATTAGATATATTTTTTAATAAATTAGTTTAATATAATAAAAAATTTATATGATGATATTTTTTAAAGCGTAGTATTTATTATAGTGTAGAAATACTTAAAAACGATTCCTTCAAACATCGTCTAAAAAATATTTTTATATTAAAATATTTTTATCGTAAAATTTAATTCCACATTATATTTATTTTTTAAAAAAAAAAAAAATAGTATATTAACCGCTTCATTTATTTTAAAATAAATTTAACTGAAAAAGTAAATAACTAAATTTCGAATTTCAACATTCGATATCAACCATTAAGTATTTTGCTACTTACAGTGGAAAATTGAATACAACCAATGACTCAGTGCTCTTCTTCTTCTTCTTCAGTTATTGCCGTAATTAACAACACAACTACAACTTTGGAGCCTTCCATTTGCTACTGCCATTTGTCCATGCTCTCCATGCTCTCCTCTTCTAGCTGCAGTTGCTCTGAGTAGAGAGAGAGAGAGAGAGAGAGATGGACGGAGGGGATGAGGTGGTGGTGGTGGTGGTGTGCTGTGGTGGCGATGAGGAGGAGGAGGCGACGAGGAACGCGGAGAACGTTCTTGTTGTAGCTGCATGCGACCTCCGCACGGGGGAGGAGGAGGAGCTCGCCCGCATAAAAAAGCCTTGGTACGACGGCGCCGCGGGGCTCGCCTGCGTCGGCGGCGGCGGCGGCGGAGGCCGATTCCTCGCGGCGGCGCTCTGTCCGAGCAGGCGCCGCCCTTTCGCCGGCGGCGCCGTCTTTTTCTGGTCCCTCAATAAGGTTTCATCTTAGTCCCTCCAAGAGGATAATATTTTTATTTTATTAGCGATATTAGGGTGCATATCCTACATCTCATTCTAGATATTATTTCACTCGTCATATCGAGTGACGAGTGAAATTCACCTCATAATGAAATAGGGTTTAAGATATACATTCCTAAAGGGTGTATACTTATATATACTCATATTTTATTTATTTATTTATTATTTTAAATACATCCCACCCTATATATTATTTTACTCGTCATATTGAGTGACGAGTGAAATTCACCTCACCTTATAATAAGATAGGGTATAAAATATACATCCCTAAGGCTGCGTTTGGTAACAGGGATAAGGGGGGAATAACCCCCTTATCCCTGTTACCACTCCCAAACGGGAACCGGGTTTGTAGGAATTGAAATTCCTACAAACCCGGAATTACGGGGATGTTCCCACCCCCCCCATGGAATTAAGTGGGATTCAAAAAATGGCACGGGGATCGAGGTTTGCTCCACCATCCTCCTTTCCTCTTCTCCATTTACTCCATCCTTCTTCTCCTTCATCTCGTGCGACCTCCATCTCCGATCGCCCCTCTCCTCCGCGCCCGATCTCCACTCTCACCATCTCCATCGAACTTTCCTCTTCTACATTTTTGCTTCTCCATCCTACCTTCTCCGTCGCGGCCCCCCTGCGCCCTTAATCCAATCATTTTTCATTCATAATTTGATCAAATTCCATATATTTAATTATTTATAGTAAATTAAATTTTTTTTGTTTCTATTATTTTCTAGTGGAAAACTTAATTAGTGAACAGTAATTTAGATTTTTTAATTTCAATTTTCTCACGTAAAATAATAAAAAATAATATTTTAATATTATATATTAATTAATTAATTACACCTTCTCAATTTGTTTATTTTTTAATAATTTAAACAATCAAATTTTAATATATAATTTTCTATCATTTTAAATAATTTAATAATAATTTAATAAATGATAAACAATCAAACATTTTAAATAATTTAATATATAATTTTCTATCATTTTTAAATAATTTTAATTATTTATTATTTATTTTTTAATATTTTTTACAATTTTAAATAATATTTTAAATTTATTATTAGGTTGATTAATATCATAAATTATTTTATTTATAAATTATATCATAAAGGGCAAAATAGTCAATACACAAATTTATCACTTCTCAATTCTTCTTATTCCTCTATACTCAACCAAACACAATTTTTTCCTATTCATCTTATTCTCCTTATTCCTATATAATTTACCAAACACAATTTCCTTTAATCCCGGTATAACTCATAAAACGAACCAAACGCAAATTTACACTAATTCCTGCTAATACCATAATCTATACCTATCCCCGGTATAACAAAATTTTTCTTATCCCCGAACCAAACGGTACCTAAAGGTGTATACTTATATATACCCATATTTTATTTACTTATTTATTATTTTAAATATATCCCACCCTAGATATTATTTCACTCGTCATATCGAGTGACGAGTGAAATTCACCTTACCTCAGAATGAGATAGGGTATAAGATATACATCCCTTAAGGATGTATACTTATATATACCCATATTTTATTTATTTATTTATTATTTTAAATATTTTTTTAAAATATACGTTAAGTTATTTCAAATTAAACTTAAGTTAAATTTTTATTAGAGTTATATATATATATATATATATATATATATATATATATATATATATTATATATATATATATATATATATATATATATATATATATTGTCTATCACTTGAGTGTAAATAAAAAAAAAAAAATTTGATAGCATAAAAAAATATATTTTAAAAAATAAAAAATAAAAATGTTTTTATTGCCCCTAATTTTGGTAATAATAAAAGACTATATTTTAAATGGCAAAATAGTAATTTTATAGAGATAACGCTATTTCTAAGATATATTTGAAAAAAATTTAATTGTTAAAAAAATATTTTTAATATTACTTTTTTAAAAGAGTTAAATAAAAAAATTTAAAAAATTTCAGGAGTATGTAAGCAATTGCCCCTTTTTTAAAAGATTTTTCACTCATTTGATTATTTTTAAAAATTAGTTTTTAACTCATTTCAATTTTTTTAACTTTAAAAAGATTTTTTTTTAAAAAAAAAATTCACTCATCTGATTTTTTTTAAAAAACTAGGTTTTTTCTAAAAACTTTTTTTTTCTGTATTTTTAAAGCGCAATATCAATGAAATATATAAACAACTTTACTTAAGGGTGTAATGAGTTTCGATAGAGTCAGAGTTTAAATGACAAGACTAACAAGACAATTCTCAAGGCTAAACCAGAGTCTGAATGACAAGATTAGCGAAACAAGACGATGAACTAGACAAGTCTCACATCACCTGATTATCTGAGGCTAACTAGGCTTAAGTATTTAGAGCCAATAGTTTGGACCTAATAAGTTATTATTGCTAATGGGTCGGATTGTTACAACAAAATGTCTGTAAAAGCTATGACTAGGTCAAACATGGTTAAATAATGGAATTTCATAATGGAGTTTCTTATGATTGGAGTAAGGATTTAAGTGTCATGGCACGACCCGAAAACTTGCCAGCACGGTACGGCACGCTGCGTGCCGAGCCGTGCTGATGAGTGTCAATCACAAAAAATACATACGTGTCGACATATAATGGTATGAAATATTTAATTTTTTTATCAATAAAATTTTCTAATTGCTTATTATATATTTTCATCAAATATTTTGTACTTCATTGAGAAAATTATTTAGTAATTTAAAGAAAAAAAGGTTTTGAACTGTGCCATCTGTACGGGAGTTGTATCGTCCTAGTATTTTATTGGTATGATACGATACGATGGATACGACCGTACCGATGAATACTTAAATCCTTGGATTGGAGTTGTTGATTTCTAGTGAGTAGATCAAAATGCTCTGGTTGTTAATATTAATTATTATTATTTTCTTTCAGCCCCAAATAACATACAAAAACTATCTTATGGAGGCCATTGGCCCCATTGCTAGCACAAAGGATGGAATGTATCTTGTTGGTGGAGCACCTTCTGGAAATGCATACATTTGGGAGGTAAATTGATCCAATTGTTTCTTTAATTTTTGGAAAATATAAAATTAAAAAATCATCATTTTCTATCAATTTAAATTTTTAAAAAATAACGATTGCTTTATATAATTTAACATATAGAGTTTAAGTCATACCAGACTCCTCGCATAATTCCAATTTAAGTCAAACAATTTTCTCCCAATTAATTTAAATCAAGACCCGATCCTAGACGTGAGGGGGAGAGTTCTCTAACCACTTAAGTTTTTTTTTTTTTAAAAAAAAAAATAGTGTTTCATTTAATTTAACAATTTCCAAATGATCGAGCGATTTTTTTTTTTTTTTTTTTTTTTTTGGGGGGGGGGCGGGGTTAATATCACCTCAAATTCTTAAATGTGGATTTATCAATACAAAGTTATGGATAAAATAGTAACACACACAAGCGAATTCGCGCTCTTCAGAAACTCAAATTCTTACGTATCAATTTTCTTAAATTCGAAAGATATATATACAAGGATTCAATTAGCATGGCACGGGATTGTGCTAAGCACTGATTGGTACGGCACGGCACGGCACGATTTGCCGTGTTGTGTCGATGTATCCTAGTCACATAAATACCTAGCAGTGTGCCAACACATTATTATATAAAATAATTTTTTGGCACGAATATATTTTAATTACCTATTATATATATCTTTATCAATATTTTATACTTTATTGAGATAAATTTTGTTAATTTCAAAAAACACGAGGATGTTGAGTCATACCATATTACCATTGGTACGAAGGTCGTATCGTGCCGATATTTCGTCAGCATGGTAGGTGTAACTCGTGTCGATATAGACTCAAAACCTTGGATACATGCAATTTGAAATTTTCAAGGTGATGCACTCACAATGTAAGCTAGATATGGCACTAATTCGCCTAATCTTTATGTATGACCAATTCCCTCCTTATTTTGTTGTCGAATTTTAAGTGCAAGTAACCACTGTGGGCCTATTTGTTTTACCGAAGAAAAAGTTCAGACGAAAATTACTTTTCTTCCACTGTTTGTTTGTATATCTGTGAAATTGAAGTTTTTCCAGTTTTGCTGTTTATTTGGTAGGAAGTGATTGCGTAAAAGTTTGAGGTGTGAGAGATGTGTTAATATTTTGACTTCAGTATTTTGAGAAGTTCGAGTTTTGACTTAAGGTGAAGTTACGATGAACTAAACAACAGAAGTGGGCGTTTATGGCTAAAAACCACTTCACCGCTCTCCACTTTCGGTGAAACAAACACGTGAACGTTTCCCTGATAGTTTTCATGAATTCTTGTTAGGTAATGAGTGGAAGATTACTAAAGAGGTGGCGTGCCCACCGAAGATCTATAACCTGTTTAGCTTTCTCGCAAGATGACTCTCTCCTCATTTCTGGTTCCGAGGATGGCGCGGTTTGTGTTTGGTCTATGATCAGGTCTCGAATTTCGCATCTACATCCCTCCATATATATGCATTTTCATGTATATAATATACTACAAGAAAAGCAACATTTAAGGCACTTTTTTTTATAATTAATGATGCTTAAAAGCATCTCAAAATAGTTTAGTGTCATATTTGAAAACGTCGAAAAATAAAAAGTCATCACATATATACGAATACTTATGCCATGCGTCGGTGAAATATATTTCGATGGTTTAAAACATCGAAAAGTGTTCTTATAATATTGGTGCAGTTTATTCTTCAATAAATTGGTTTGATACAATTGACGATTCATATGACCACGCTTTTTGAAGCGTCAGTATTTCCTATATCGTCCAAAAAGTGTTCTTATAATGAAATTTTATTATAGTCGTACTCCTCAAAAGTGTGTATTTGCACTATTGCTAGGTATGGAAAATATTATGTGTTCGCTACTATGCCCCTCCTTACACATTCAAATAAACATAATCGTTGAGGGAGGGATACAAATCAAAGAGTCCTTTTCAATAAATTTTTGACGAAGTGCATTTCGTTGTGTTCCTAAACATTTTTACTTGTCTTGATTTCTTTGCATTGCCAGTGTACTAAACATCGAAGATTCTGAAGCATGTGGAAGATCTCCTACTTTCATTATCTGGTCGAAGCATGAATCTTCAATAACTAGTCTCCTTACATTATCAGGCGGTTCGAGTCCGATTTTAATCTCAAGCTCACTTGATGGAACTTGCAAGGTTATACTATTCCTCTGGCTAATATATTTTTAGTAACTATTTCTATGAAGTTGTCGTCTGGCCTAACTAGATCTTCTGCAAAAGTATTGTATTGAGTAAAGCTGTTCGAAAAGATCAAACCCCCTCAAAACCTTCAAGTCGGATCTTTTTCACTTTTCGATTTTAGATGTTTACTTTTATCGTCCCACCATGCATCTTCTTGAACAATTTCTCCACTTGAGAAGTAGCAGCCAGATGTTTGACAAGCAAAAATTCTTAAAACATTTGCTGTGAACAAAAGCATAAGCTTCTGTTGCTTTTGCTATATCAACTGGTCCTATTCAGAAAGCACTTCTGCAAAAGCTCTAGCCATGCCAAAACAAGCACTTATGCTAAAAAACGTACGTACAAATAAGAAGCTAATCTTACTTACTTTTCTTTGTATAGGTGAGAGAACTTCTTTCAGGAAGATTACTTCAAACCCATGTACTCTCAGTTGCAGTAAACACAATCGCCGTCGATAATGACGAGCAATTGTTGTTCTCTGGTGGTGACGATGGCGCAATATACGCTACCAAACTCAATATTGGATTACAAGAAGATCAAACTGTGGTTTCAAAGGATGATGCTGGAGTGTTATCTGGGCACAAGTAAGTTTCGTCGAAGATCATCTTAAATGCACTAAATCCTATAGATTAAGTATAAAGAAGTGTTAATTAGATGTGTTAATCAAATGCAACTCAATCTGCATAACTTATCTACACTTCTTGCCCTGGTTCCCAAAGTAGTAACTTTTGATTTGCCATATATATTTTCTTATTTTTCAACTTTTTCCATGTAGTTTTAACTTGTCTTATTTTCTCTGTAGGGGTGCAGTCACTGCTCTAGCATTCAGTAAAGAAGGGCCATGGTTGATCTCTGCATCAAAGGATTGCACTTCTTGCATGTGGGATGTGACAAATTGGCAGATTATTCAGAGATTTAACCATGGAAAAGGTACGAAAATTGTGACATCCTCAGAATATGAATTAGTCTTATATAAAGGATATAACAAGGCTACACCTCTTAATCCGGCTATAGTATTTTGGGCGATGACTATGCTCAAAAGGTTAAGAGGATTAAGCGTGCTAAGGTTAGAGTAGTTCTAGAATGGATGACTCCTTAGAAAGTAGTGTTATATTATACTAAAGTAGTGTCCTGGCGATGGTACTATGCGAAGTGGCGAAAGTTTGGAGCGAGAAGTTCTTCCACTCCAAAGTTATTCCATTAGAACTTTCTATGGTTCAGATTTATTTTGTCCAAATTTAAATTCTACGGTCTAAATTTATTCAAGAAATTTATTAAATCTATATTTTGAACTTATCAAAGAGGGTTTAAATTATGATTTACTGTAAGTTTTATATGGATTTTTACTTTGTGATTGTTGCGCATTATGCTTAGTTCTATAAAAATTAATTTTGGTTAAAAAGAGCTTGTTTGTTGGGGAGAGAGTTTCTATTCAACATTACTCTATGACTTATTAAAGAAGTAGAATAATATCTAATATACCCTATAAAACTTTAAAAATATCTAATACATCTCTGGTTGACCAAAATGCCCTTATTGATTTTTAAAAGTTTCTTCAAATATCCCCAAACACCTAAGGCTTACTAATGGAAATTAGGGTTTAGAAGGGTATTTTAATAATTTCATGGTAAATATGAAAATTTTGAATTATTGTCAAGGGTAAATAAGCAAATGCCCCTAAGAAGCTCCTAAGTTTTTATTTGATAAATGCATCGTTGATCTTCTCAAAATAGAGAAGTTGTCCCAAAAGCCAAACCAAAAGAGCACTTACTCGTGAATACTTTTTATTATTATATTGAAACGTGTTTTGATTATCAAACAGGGTATTCATCGAAATTACTCATTGTTCCGCGATCGTCACTCTCTCTTGGAGATAAAATCGGAGATAACCCTAGAAGTTCTCTTCCTCCGCGGGTCCTTGTACTAGAGAAGACTCCACAACAAAATGGTGTAGCAGAGCGAACAACCACAGTTCTGTCATCACACTACTCTAAAGAAGATCATGTTTTCTTTCCACGTTTTCAATCATCTCGACTCCTCAAAGAGCAAATTCTCGATTTGGAGGTCAAATTTTGTAATGCATACTTGAATTAGTAAACTTTGTGATCTTCGATCGACTAATGATTTATATTTGTTTTTTTCAGCAAGAGAGAACTTCAGAGGCGCTAGAGATGAAGATCACGACGAGTATGGAGAAACGGTTGGAAGCTATAACTATGGCGAAGAACGTGACGACCGTTAACAAACACTTGCGATCGCGATTGTTAGATGTTATGCAACTTAGGTTTTGTCAAAACTAGCAGGTTTGTACAAGCAAAACCTAAAGAAAAATAGTGCTTGTTTGCTCGGGTTTCTGGAATAACTTCACTACTTCTTAAACCACCAGGTAGGTTTACAAGTAACCAAACCCGGAGCTTATACTGTGTCAGAGTGTTAAAATTAGTTTCTCAGCCCTAAAAGTAGAAGCTCTAATTTAAAACTTCTACTTCTAGCATAGTAAACAGTTGTTGTGTGTATATATTGATGGGAAAACCAAGATATAGAAAATAGTGTCGGACAGACCGGTGGGACCGGGTTAATCAGAAACCAGTCCGACGGCCAGTTCAGATTCGAACCATTTGAATGGCCGGTTAACCACGAACCAATCGAACTAGTTGGTTCAAGCAAATAGGTCTTGATTAAGTGAGCCAAACCACTAGTCATCTAGTTAAATATGTGGAATAAATTTACATAAGGAATTTAAATGTATTATATTCTTTTTCAAAAAAATATATTTATAAACATATTTTTATAAAAAAATTTATATTTTTACAGTGCGATTTTAATTCAACTCCGGTTGAACCCTTGACCCTTAAATAATTCTCAGAACATTGGGAAAACAATTAGAGCTTTTTTAAATATGTTTACTCAAATAGCATTTCTGTAGAAACTTAAGCCTAACCAACCAGTGTGGTATGCTCGGACTTGGGGAATAAAAAAAAAAAAAATCAATTGCATGTATAACTTGGCTTAGTTTTGTCATTATAGGTGTGTTATATGTTGGCTTAAAAGGGTCAGCATTTTATCTTGTGGCGGAAGGCCAGATTGGGTCGAGTCACGTTCGAGATGGTGTGAGGTTGGGTTGGGTCGAGTCATGTTCGAAAGTTGCGTGAGGCTGATTGGGTCGAGTCACAATCGAGACTCGTGGGCGCTGTATTTATACGCTTTAAGTAAATAGTTGTATATTTCTAATAGTTCGAACTTTTGGGATTAATGGTTAACGCTAACGATCGGACATTATAATCTAATAGTATTGGTCAAATGTTGATCAACTTATTTTATTTTGTTCAATTGGATTTAAAAAAAAAAAGGAAAAAAATTAACAAAAGTGTGGGGGAGATGAAAAAAGGAATAATTATTTTCAATTGACCACAATATAATTGGAAGAAAAAGAAAAATAAGCTATACAAAAGATAGAGATCACTATGCTTCTACAACAAACAAGGACTAAAGCAAAATTTACTCATGGACTTTTTCAAATTAGTTGAAAAGAAATTTTTTTAGACACAAAAAAATTTATGGGGTGAGAGAACTCACTCTATTAGGGCCAAAAAAAATTTTCTTGTCAAAATTTCAACTTATACCTAGTTTGATAATATGGTAGCTAAAATTATACTTCAATTTTATAGCATCAAAGGAGAAAAAGTAGGAAGTATTTTTGAATTAGTTCAAACTACAGCTCAAAATACTTAAGCCCAATTATTATTATTGGTATTCATGTCTCTTATATACTAAATCAAAATTTCAATCACATCTGATGTGGGACTATTGGGTGTCACACCAAATTTTATATTGAAACCTTAGAAAGGAAAGAACCACTTTGTCACCTCCAAACAATTCCACTATATGAAGTGGAATGAGTACATTTTCTCTCTGGTCATTACCAGAGATATAAATTATGAAAAATACTTATTGTACAACTCTCTATAAATATATCGAATAGCAGAAAATTTAACTTTTTATATTTATTTTTCAAAAATCCTAAGTTGTTCATATATATTTTTCTCGTAAATATCCGTTGAAAAAATATAGATAATCATAAATTAAATAGTTACTCTTGGTTGGTGAGTGAGGTAAATTTACTTTTTTGCCCTTTCAGATATTATACTTAATCATATGTATACTTTTTAACAGTTGAAATTTTTGAAGGAACATATTTATAATAGCAAAATTGACATTTTACTTATATTCTGTTAAAAAATAAATAGTAAGCTAACAGCAACAAACCATAGGGACATATCTGAACAACTTAGGACTTTTAGAAAAATAAATATAAAAAGTTAAACTTTATAAGAATATATCTCCTATTGGATATGTTTACAGGACCTATATTGACGTTCATACAGAGATTTGAATTTCTGACCTTAAGATAGCCTATCAGGCATCTTAACACTAAACTACTGGATTTTTTTCCAAAAAATATTTTATTTTTATTTTAATTTTTGATAGTGGTACCAAAGAGAGTAGATGAGAAAAACAGAGGCCACCGAGAAGGAAAAGAGAAAAATTACTTATGTGTTGAGAATTTGGTACTCATTCCGGTATCAAATTTTGTGAATTCGTAATTCGCTCTGATACCGACTGCTGTTTATCTAAAACTTGATTCGGTATCGGTTGTTGGAATTTCGCAATAGAAGCATCAAATTAAATTTTCACTATAAATTCGTCATCTCGACAGAAACTAAAACCAACACAATCACAAAAAAAAGAAAAAAATAAAATAAAAAATGGATGTGAAATAAAATTTATTAACTAAAAAAAAAATTACACCTAACTCCTCTTTTACAATAGAATAGTTTCAACCAAAGTATTACATGATTATATAAGACATCCATTAAAACGTACAAAATTTTAGTATAATTAGTAATTTTACTCTAATTAATATTTAAATCTAAATTAATTTATTTTCAATAAATTTATATATTAATTCTAATTTAATTAATATTTAATTACAAATCTAATCGAAGTTTTCCAATCTAGCAAGTTGATTTTAGAGGGTTACTCATTTAACCTTTAAACTTGTAACAAAAATTATTTTAAGTGACAAATAAAAAAACAAAAATAATGGTTTATTTAGAATTGTGAAAATATTGAAAAAATTATAATAAAAAATTTATTTTAAAAGGGTAATATTGTATTTTACATATGGTAATAAATTAATTATAATATAATTTAAAATAAAATATAATTGACCTTCTAGAACACAATTGAAATTTAGCATGACATCATATCTTATGCAAACCAACCAACAAAAGCAAAATTTTACTTTTATATGTTTCCTTTTTCTTTTCTTTTCTTTTTTTTTTTTGACTAGTCAACTCCATGCATCACCCCGCGTTTTGCGATGTGAGTTTTAACGACCATGACAACGACCACGAGCACCACCGTTCAATCTCCACCGTCCATTCATTTAATGCGTCCCCCTGTTGTGGTCAACTTTGACTGTTCAGATCTTAGTGGGCCCCACCTTCCTTCTAGAAGGTCAAGTGGTCCCACTACTACAATTCCAATAAGTTCTTTTGCGTGGACCTGGTCCACTATGCACCAAATTTAAATTTTAATAAAAAATAAACTTCTTAAAGAGCCTTTTTTAAATATTTCGCTATATGTTACAGATTATAATTTTTACATTGTTATTATTGGTTATAAATAATAATTTTTTTTATTATTACTAAATTTTTAAAATTAAAATTTTGGATTATATTTGGTGGTTTGTATTTATTAGGGTTTTAATTAAATTTTAAGAGTGGTTGAAATTAAAAATAGGTACTGGTTCATAGCTGATGTGGTGGACCGGGTCTACGATGTCAAAGAGCAATTACTACGTGTCGTCGTGAGTGTACCCCAAAGTGTCCTCGACGGCGCCGATTAATTTTCTATATATAATTAAAAATGAAAAAAAAACGTGGTGTAAAAAACTCACTTCCTTGCTTTTGTGGTCTACCACGTCATCCGTAAACCGACCATTCACCAATGACCACGTGTCGATTGAACGTACATAGACATGGTGTGGTGTATAGACCCGGTTCACCGAATAAATTCCAGTTCGTTTCTCTCTCGCACGTATGCTTCGTTCCCAAGTAATGTATCCCTTCAAAAGCTCCCCCTCCTCACCAAAACCCTAACCCTAATCCTTACCCTAACCCTAACCCTAACCCCAACAATGGCGGATTCCCCTCCTCGTCCTACGTCGCCGCCGCCGCATATGGATCTCGGCGATCTCAAGGCGATCTCCGTCCTCGGCCGCGGGGCCAAGGGCGTCGTCTTCCTCGTCCGCGCGGCCGCAGCGGGGGAGGAGGAGCCGCTCCTCGCGCTCAAGGCGATGTCGCGCGCCTCGCTCGAGCGCCGGAGCTTCTCCGGCGATGGCGGAGGAGGCGACGCGTATCGGAGGGTGTGGTTGGAGAGGGACGTGCTCGGGGCGCTGCGGCACCCGCTCCTCCCCGCGCTCCGCGGCGTCGTCTCCACGGAGAAGGTCGTGGGGCTCGCCATGGAGCGCTGGTGCTGCGGCGGCGACCTCGGCGCGCTGCGGCGGCGCCAGGCCGAGAAGATGTTCTCCGACGAGGTCATCCGGTGCGCTCCCAAACCCTAGATCACAAAAAAAAAAAAAAAAAAAAAAAAAAAGTGTTCTTTACGACACCATTACTCCTCAAATTTTCGCATGCTTTTCATTTCAGTCCCTTTTTGTGGCAATTTGGTCCCTGTCATTTCTTCTGTTTATATATACACACACAATTTTAGTTTCTAATTATTAAGAAAATTCGGAAGGCCTAAAACCTTAATGTTAAAAGTACAAGGACCAAATTGCAATATCTGAAAAGTAAAGAACTATGCATATATTTTACCTTCTTCATTTGGACAAAAAAAAAAAAAAAAAATGTCTCAAATTTTATTATTATTATTATTATTATTATTATACTTCTGTGGTCATGATTATTTTTCATCAAAATAATTAATAAATATTTAGGACTAAATTAAAAGATTGTAAGGGGAGAAACTGCGTGGTTAAAACTTAATTGTGTTTTAATATAAAAGTAAAAATAAAAATAAAAATAAAGTTAAATTTTATTATATTTAAAATATGTAATAAAATAAAAAAATTAATTATTACTACAGTTAAATATATTTAAATAAAATATAACTAATATTACAGTAGTTAAGTTCTTTTATATATATATATATATATATATATATATTTTATTTTTCGTAGGGTGTCAACGAGCCGAACACGAGTTGGCTCGCGAACAACAAGTTCGATTTTTATTTCTATTATTAAGTGTAATAAAAAGAAAAATTAAAAATTAAAATTTTAATCTAATAATTAAAATTTACAAAAAAATTGATAGTTTAAAATCTATATAGTAAAGTTTATATATATATATATATATATATATATATATATATATTTATATATATATATATTCGAGCTGTTATTGAGCCGAACACGAGCCGAGCGATTCTATCTTGAACTCATTTCGAGCCGAACACGAGCTGACTCGCGAATATATTGTCCTTCCTAATTTTAGGGAGATGAATTTTATCACGAAATAAATTTCGATATTTTAGATAAAGTAAATTTTTGATAATAATATTACGGTGAATGATGGGACAAAGTCAACTTTCGATCGGTGAACCAAACAAGCAAAATTAATTCATTTTTTCCGAAAATCACTTTCTCTTTCTTCACTTACGGTGAAACAAACAGGTCCTTACTGAAAGTGTTTTACCACCTCGCAGATTCTACGCGGCGGAGCTCGTGCTCGCATTGGAGTATCTCCACCGATTAGGGATCGTGCATCGCGATCTCAAGTCGGAGAACATCCTCATCCAGGACGACGGGCACCTGATGCTCATCGACTTCGACCTCTCCACCAAACTCCCAATTCGATCTCCTTCGCTTCCGCCACCACCACCGTCGCCGTCGCCTCCTCCTCCGACCGTCTCCGTCGCCTCCGTAGGTAAGAAGAAAAAGAAGACGATGAAAAAGCGCCTTTCGTCGCACTTCTGCCTCTCAGGTGATCCCGAAGTGTCTCCGGAGATTGCCGTTGATCCACCGCCGCTAGAGGCGGAGCCCGCATCGTCGTCGAAGAAGTCGAACTCGTTCGTCGGGACGGAGGACTATGTGGCTCCTGAGGTCGTCGCGGGAGGCGGCCACGATTTCGCAATTGACTGGTAATGTGAAACAGAGAGCTGCAGTTTTCTTCTAAAAGCTTAAGCTGGTAGAGAACGGTGTTTTAATACGTTATATTCACCAGGTGGGGTCTTGGAGTGGTTCTATATGAGATGCTATACGGGCGCACGCCCTTCCGGGGGCAAAATCGGAAGGAGACATTCTACCGGATCGTGGCGAAGGATCCGGACCTGGTAGGGGAGAGAACGCCGTTGCGGGATCTAATCGCGAGGCTGCTCGAGAAGGATCCGGCGAAGCGGATCACGTGCGAGGGGGTGAAGCGGCACGCGTTCTTCCGAGGGATGGATTGGGAATCCATGCTGACGGTCGCCAGGCCGCCGTTTATTCCCCCGCCAGCGGCGGAACGGGAAAACGAGGATAACGAGGCGATCGACGTGGAGAAAGTGGTGGAGCAAGTGTTCGAACGCGACGACGCGGCGAAAGAAAAGGTGATGAAGAGCAGCAGAAGAGAGAGACATCTAAAACTGATGATTTTTCTGTGTTTTAACTTGATAGAGGTAGAATTAGAAAAAAAAAAAAACATTGATTCATTATGCATTAATATTGATGTTGATATTGTACTGATTCATCTGTACATAAAGAGCAATAATAAAGCTAAACTAAGCTTCTTGGATTATGCTTTTCTGAATATCAGCAGTACTGTGCACAATTTCGACTATCACCATTACATGATCACAGAACCATTCAGCCAAAGAATGAGAAATTTTCTCGCGGAAGAGCGCACCAGAACGGAAAAAACATGCTTTCTGCGAAGCTGATTCTGATTCTGCTTCTGCTGCGGTAAAAGCTGGGTCGAAAACAATCTGTCGAAACCAGAACCGCCTGCTGATCTACGAAATGATTTCACTGTCATCTCTCCTCGCTGTCGACAGAGCAGTAATGGCCCCTCCCTTCTTCTACACAAAGAGAATAATTGTTTCTCTCACTAGCCCTTGTAAGTACTACTACTACTACTACTACTACTCAGATCTATCAGTTTGTTTCAGTGTGGGGAGGAGGGTTTTTACCATCTCTACTGCTTAAATTCCTGCAAGAATTCGAGATCTCAGCCAAACGATCCGTCGGAGCCTCCTCATCGCTCTCTTTGCCTTCGATGTTGCTGCCGCCCTCGTCCATTCGAGTTGTCGTATTATCTTCATTCATCCCTCTGCGTACGCATTTGTTTTTATTGCTAATATTCTGATTTTACGTCACAAAAATTTCGAGAAAAATCGATACCCTGAGTAAATTACGAGTCCAACTCCCACAGCTGCAAACGCTACGAAGTAAATCCAGTCAACCTGCAAAAAAAAAAAAAAGTACGGTGCTGAACTTTGGAAAACGTATTGCGAGAAAATCGTAAACAATGGTAGGCCACCTTTTCATGATACGCGAAGATGCGGATAAGAACGGCCCACATGTCGGAGGTTAGCAATGAAAGGTTTAGCATGGTCGACCCACTCAGCTGCGTATAATAAAGAATTGCATCGTTATTATATTGAAAATATAAACAACTACGTTAGCGCGCGAATGATGCAAATTTCCACACTATACCTGAAGCAAAACTGGGACAGTAGAATAGAACATAAACATTGCTATTGCAAATCCCAGGAAAGGTACCACCTGAGGAAAAAGACCATTAACTCAGAATCTGAAACTTCAAACACTGCCCCCTGCAGCATACCCTCTTTGCAATTTAGGGTTTAGGGTAAAGTGAAAAGCAGACTACACCACAGGAGAGAGAGAGAGAGAGAGAGAGAGCTTACAGCACCAGCTGTCCAGCGTATAGATTCAAGCTCATTTCGCTCGAATATACTTCTGGGAGGAATACAGTTAAGGGGAGAAAATAGTCGAGAAAAGGACGGTTAACTAAGTCCAAGATTGTTTATCTGAATAAATACGAAAACGAGGAAAGGGCATCGAGCATGCACAGCTTATATAATTGGCTAAATTACAGAAAACCCCTCTGTCATATCTCGCTTTTCCACTTTACCCCCTGTCATTTAAAAGTCGACAATCTGCCCCCTCGTAATTATCGAATTGTGCAATAACCCCCCGCCGTCAGTTGACCTTCAGTTTTTTTGAAAATATAATTTCATATACCCAAAATACCCTTGGAAAATATCCCTTAAAAAAAAAAAATGGCATTTTCGTCAATTTACCATTTCCGTTAACGTCGTTGCCCCCTAAAGACAATTCGGTAATTACGAGAGGGCAGATTGTCGACTTTTAAATGACAGGGGGGTAAAGTGGAAAAGCGGGATATGACAGGAGAGTTTTCTGTAATTTAGCCTATATAATTACTCTAAAGATGAAGGATACATTTGACAAGCACTGACGACGGCTCCGAATACGCCGAGCATTCCCATTAGCTCAGCTCTGTCCCCGTTCTTCACAAGAAACTCCTGAAATGTGTTAATGTTTCCCAACTAGGTTACATATGTATAAGTATTCAATTCGACAGAGGAACTCGACAGTATTTCCCAGGAATTGATAGATGGTAAAACCGAAACTTTCCCCGTTCATGCATATGATCGATTTTACCGACACAGTTTTGCAATCAAGATATTTGCCGAAGAACAATTTAGAAGAAAAACTTTCTGGCATAAAGCTTGATTAATTTCTTACCTCGCTAACATTGCTGATGGCGTAAAGGGTGGTGCCGGCGAGTACGAGCATATCTCCTTTCACTGGATTGCTCCCTCCTAATTTCCAGCAGAGATAATGGCGAGAAATTAGCAGAAATAGTTCGCATCATTTCAAGAGAATAGAAAATAATCACTTTACGTCAGTAACATTCATAAAAAAGATTTGGATTGAACTTGAAATGACATTAAAATAGGTCCAACTTCTTGTCCCGTGATAATAGACCCAGAAAATTAATAAGTTGAGTTGGATGAGCCCAATAAGTTGAGTGGAGTTGCGGTCAACAATAAACCCAATGTCCAGATGGGTTGAGTCGAGTCGAGACCCATGAGCGCTGTGGCTGAGCCCTTAATTGCTTTTGAGATAGTTGGTTAGCACTTACGACCCGCAACATCTAAGAGTCAATTCTTTGTCGCCTTCTGTGGTTGGTACATACTAATTGTAGGCTAATAATCAAAACAAGTATCACTCCCCACTTGAGGCCATTTTCATAAGATAAACTAGAGAAAGAACATAATGCGATGAACTTGTTTGTAACACTTGGATTGTTGAAAAAAAAAACGTAATTTAACATCGAGAAACATAGGTAATCGGAAAGGACAACTTCTTCTGGCAAATCTCAACTTAACAAACTCTCCATTACCTGCTCTGTCACCCGCATGCACATCAGAAAACACGACTAAGACAAGTCCAGCGACGCAGATAGCTACGCCCGCAAACTTCCTGAATCTGTATTTCGTCTTGAGGAACATCCAAGTAAGAAAAATGACGGAGGGAATAGACCAACAATCCAGAAGCATGACACTCGTCAACGATGTGTACTGGTAAGCCTTGACCACTATACAGATAAAAGTCGGTCAGCAGTAAAATTTGATGCCTAAGATATTGCGGAAGTGCTCCTTCATTGAAATTACTAGCAATAGCTTCCTGCCGCAGTAGAAGCAGAAGCTTCAAATCCGAGCTTCTGCTTTTGGGGTCTAGAAGGGTCTAGAAGTTCATTCCAGCTTCTTGCCACAGTAAAAAGGCAGCGAAGTCAATGAGTCTATAATTTCAATAGAAGCACGCAAAATATTCTTAAACTGTTCGCGCTAAATTGTCACTCACCAAGAAAGTTTGCCTCCACATCAACAAGGCCAAGTATTAAATAGTAATACCATTTCATCTGTATAAAGTGAAATAAAAAGGTGAGTACACCATAGTGTGAAATTACGTGTTGGCGCGCATGGTATGTTCATACGTACGACACACAAAACGCATGCCATCGTATAGACCCTGCGAAATCGAACGACATATACACTCTTCAAAAAAGCTTCATTCCGTGGCTTATACGCCTATAATAAAACCTCTCATGAATTGAACGAATCTGGGAATACATTCCAAATATGAAAATTTCACATTTACGAGGAGGGATTATATAATACGGAGATGATTGATTATATGCAAAGGCACTTTCATATTTTTTTAACGGAAAACTTTAGGAAACTTCAGGGATGATGCATGGATTTAACTAAAATGTTGCTAGAAAAACCTGAAGCGGCGTTCTTCGATATATCATGAATCCCCCGTACACAATTGCTAGTAGTACATAGTTCAAGAATGACTGCGACGTTGGAGCATCGATCCCTAGAACCAAACAAACCCAGATTTAGAAAACACACAAACCTGATCAGAAAATGAGCTAAATCCCTGTCACATTAGTGTATCTAACAATCTTTATTAAGGGGGTGTTTGGTTACATAGAAAACATCCCAGAAAACAGTTCTCTGTAAGGATTTAAGTGCCCATCGCCCTCCTGCCGATGGCACAACTCAGAACTCTCATTTTTTTAAATTACTAAGTAATTTTTTCAATAAAGCTCAAAAAATTTGATAAAGATATATAATAAGGAATCAGATGTAACGACCCGGCCCACTAGCAATAATAACTTGTTGGGCCCAAATCACAGCCCAAAATACTTAAGCCCAGTTATTATTACTAGTGTCCAAGTCTCATATAAACCCAATCACAATTCCATCCACATCCGATGTGGGACTATTGGAGGCATCACAGACTCCCCCCGTTTAGGCCTGACGTCCTCGTCAGCCCAAACACACACAGCAGCCCAAGATCACCAGGCGATGTGAAGCTCGTCTCGCTAGCCCTGTCATCTAGACCCAGACTCAGCCGAGACTCGCCACACACTTCCGGCTGGTTATTGGCTCTGATACCAAATGTAACAACCCGGCCCACTAGCAATAATAACTTGTTGGGCCCAAATCACAGCCCAAAATACTTAAGCCCAGTTATTATTACTAGTGTCCAAGTCTCATATAAACCCAATCACAATTCCATCCACATCCGATGTGGGACTATTGGAGGCGTCACATCAGAACATTTTTTTGCTAAAAAAAATAAATATTTCATGCCGGCACACATGCATTTTTTACTAAGCGTCATGGACACTGACACGAGACACGGGACACGACTCAGACACGGCGGCTCGGCAACTCCCAAAAAATTAGGACACGGACACGGCATGAACACAGATAATAAAATATAATATTATTAAGGCTAAATTACAGAAAATTTCCTTGTAATATCCTGCTTTTTCACTTTGCCCTCCTGTCTTTTAAAAGCCTACATTTTGCGCCCTCGTAATTACCGAATTGTCTTTAGGAGGCAACGGCGTTAACGGAGGAGGTAAATTGACGAAAATGCCTTTACCTTATATTGGAGGGAAAAGGTAATGGAGGAAAGAGAAAGGGGTTCAGACTTATTTCCCGCCATTTTTGAAGGGTATTCTGGGTATATCCAATAATATTTTTAAAAAAACTGACGGCTCACTCACGGAATCGTGACAGCGGGGGGTAAATGCATATTTCGGTAATTACGAGGGGGCAAAATGTAGGCTTTTAAAAGACAGGGGGCAAAGTAAAAAAGCGGAATATTACAGGAGGATTTTCTGTAATTTAGCCTATTATTAATATAATAATATATATTTATTATATATAAAATATAAATTTTGATAAAATATTGTCATATTTATCATATAAATGAAAATTAATAAAATTTTAATTGATAGTTCATATATTTTAAGAAAAAAAAAATTTCACCATACATAATTTATTTATATTGTTCAAAAAAAAATTTGTATATACTCATCAAAAAGCTAAAATATTTATTATTTTATATTATATATGCATAATAAAATAAAATAAAATATATATATATTTACTTTTTTAATTGTATGCGTTATGGATCGGTATTGAACGCACGTTCAAAAAATGTTCACATTGGACACGAATCCGACACGGACACGCGAGGGTTATAGAAGTGTCCGTGATACATAGATTTTTTGTGATCGGCACTCATTGGCATAACCCGGCACACATTGTGTGCCAGCTAGTTTTCAAAACGACCTCGTGCCACGACGCTTAAATTCCTAATTTTCTGACTGAAAAAAATATTTTGATTTTTAATCCGGAAAATGAAAACCAAATATTTTTCCCGGAAATTAGTTTTTCCTAAGTTGATCAATAAGTTTGTTTGCACCAATTCAAACTTTGTTTGTCAAATTGCTTTGAAAAATTTTATAAAAAAAGTTAATGGACACTTTTGCATCAAATTATAGTTAGTGGATCAAACTGCAATTAGAAAACAGTTAGTGGACCTTTTTGCGATTTAACTTCTTATAATGTAATTAACAATCCACTATTTCTAAATTTAAACAACAATACTTAATCAACAAATTAAGGGTGTGATTTTGCATCAAATTAAAGCTAGTGGGCCAAATTGCAATTAGATAAGAGTTAGTGGGTTCACCAAAAAGAGATTACTAAAAATAGGGATAATTTCTTATATATACCTCAGTACTTCAGAAATATTTTTTTCGCCCCTACTTTTTTTTTTTTTTTTTGGTTCCAAATATGCACTTCATATA
The DNA here is from genome assembly GCA_029168755.2 of Tillandsia fasciculata. Classification (NCBI taxonomy): domain Eukaryota; kingdom Viridiplantae; phylum Streptophyta; class Magnoliopsida; order Poales; family Bromeliaceae; genus Tillandsia; species Tillandsia fasciculata. The sequence continues at coordinate 494,173 of CM054943.1, read as the reverse complement.
TTCCTCTATTATTCAAAAATGCTACCCTTTAAGTTATCTCCAATTAAACTCGGATTAAATTTTTATCTGAGTTTAAAAAAATTAAAATACCTATTTTGCCCCTAACTTGAGGGCAAGTAGCAAAAGTTGGTGATGACAGAAGAATATATTTAAAAGGATAAAATAGTAATTTTATAAAGATAATTGATTTTCTTAATAACTCTAAGAGGGGTAAATAAAAAATTCAGAAACTTCTCAGGATATATAAGCAATTGCCCTCTAAAAATAATAAACTAATTCCAAATTAACAATCCACAATTTCTAAATTTGAGTAATAATACACTTTGCATCAAATTAAAGTTCCTCTTTTTTATTTTTTTATTTTTTTTTTTACTTGAGATAGTGAACAACTTTGCATCTAATTAAAGTTAGTGGGACCAAGCTGTAATTAGAAAACAGTTAATGGGCTTCTTTTGATTTAAATTAGGAACAAAAACTGTAAAATTGCATCAAATTAAAGCTTTCCTTTTTCTTTTTCTGAGAAGGCATCAAATTAAAGTTAGTGGGCAAAATTGCAAATAGAAAACAGTTACTGGGTTTCTTCGCAATTTCAACAACCTCTTTTTGTAATCAATCCCAAAAATAAATAAATACGAACAAAAAACTACAAAATTTGCATCAAATTAGCGACCCAAAATTTCTAAATTTAAGTAAAAAAGATATAGATTTGCACCGAATTAAAGTTAGTGGGTTAAACTACAACTAGAAAACAGTTACAGGGCTTCTTTGTAATTTACATCGAATTAAATTTTCCCCAAAATTAATCAATTAATCAACAATAGTTACTCAAAAAAAAAAAAAAAAAAAAAAAAAAAAAAAAAAAACCACGAAGAATCGAACCTCGGCGAGAGAGCTCGGAGGAGGAGAATCCCGTGGAGGTGATGAGGAGGGAGACGAATTGCCCTAACCCTAACCCTAGGAGGACCCTCTTCGACCCCATTAACCCCTCGAAGCTCACCATCGCTGTAGAGAGAGAGAGAGAGAGAGAGAGAGAGAGGGTCAAATGGATATATGAGTGAAGAAAGGTAAATTACATTTGAATACCTAACCTTTCAGTTAATTGTAGTTTAGTCCTCTAACTTTTAAGTCGAAAATTTGAGTGTAAAATATGGAAAATATTAACTCTTTTACAAACAGGCATTTATACTTTTAATTTTGACAATTAGATCCTTTGATAAATATCACTGTTTAGGAATGCAAACGGGGCTGATTCAGGAGCGGGAGGGGTTGGACTCGGGTGAATTCGGAATGGATTAATTTTATTTTTATTTTTATTTTTTATTTATTATTTTTAGCGGATCGAAACGGATCGAAAAAATAATCTCTCATCTGTCGCTCCATTAACTTGGCTAATCAGGATAAATTATATTTTGTTTTTTGTTTTTTTTTTGTTAATTTATCACAATTCACAAGTACTATTTATTAAAATTTTAATTTTTTTAATGCAAAAAAAAATTACTAGTATATATATATATATATATATATATATATATATATATATATATATATATATATATAAGAGCATATAAAAAAAATATTTGGATCTGTTAATTTTTTTTAAAATAATTCCTCAATAAATTTTTTTATTCGATTTTATTTTCTCAACTTAATTAGTTTTAGTTTATTATATAATTAAATAAAACTCGTGAAATTCTCAAAATTCACATTGCATGCGCATTTTTAATAGTTCTTTTAAATTTTTTAAAACTTTATGTAAAATTGAGGACTAAAATGAAGGCAGACTAAAAGTTTAGGGACTAGTTGTTAAATTTACGTGAGAATAAGAAATCGATCGATTAATTTGGACCGTTGAAGCAAAAAGGTGACGTGGAAACGTTGACTTGGAAAAGAAGAGTCAAAAAGAAAAAGAGAACGAAATGTGAAAATGTATAGAGACCCCCTCAACTATAGGCTATTCTAAAATAGCCTTCTCAAGTATATATATATATATATATATATATATATATATATATATATATATATATATATATATATATATTTGAGTCGAGACCCCTTAACTTTTTTTAAAAAAATTAACTAATTTTAGACAAAATAAAAATTTTATCTAATTTACTTGTTATTTCACCAATTTAGTAATTTAAATTATTTTTTAGAACATAAAACTAAATTATTTTACTTTTTTATTGTTTAATTGCACGAAAAATAGTAAAAAATAATTTTCGATTCAAAAGATTTTCGATGAAAAAATATTTTATATTTTGTAATATTTGCTCGTTGAATAAAAAAAAAAAGTTTTTTTTCAATATTTGTTTGGTTGAAAAAAATTATATTTATTTGGTTCGGCGAAAAAAAAAATAAATGAAGAAAATTTTCAGAGCTTGAGTTTTTATTTTTCTTCGATTTTCGATGAAAAATGAAAATACAGCTGTAACGCCCTTAAGATTTAGAAAAATACTATATATGAGATATAATAGGGCTAAACTTTTTAATCCGGCTATAGTATTTTGGATGAGAGTTAGGCTCCAGAGGTTAGGAGGGCTGAGCGTGTTAGAGCTAGAATAGTTCTAGAAGGGGTGATCCCCTAAAAGTGCGGCGTCACTGTTAGTATCAGAGTCAATCACCAGCCGAAAGTTTGAGATGAGTCAGCAGCTAGAGCATAGCTCCCTGGCTAATGACTGTTGTGGATGGAGTGGACTTCAGGACTTAAAAGATGGAGAAATGTAACACTTCCAGAATTTAGACTAGTCCTATATATAAGATATAAATAAAAGGGATAATTGCCTGTGTACCCCTGAAATCGGAAGAAATATCTGATTTATCCCTCTTATTTTTTTCTTTTCAATATACCCCTCATACGTTCCACCATTATTAAAAATACCCTTACCGTTTCCCTTTGTTAAGTTAACTAGGGTTAAACTAGAGTTAAATAATAATTGGAGTTGAAAACTATCAGATATACCTATTTTGTTCCTATCTACCAAAACATTTTCCTTACATAAGAAAAGTTGGTTATGGTAGAAGAGTATATTTGAAAGGGCAAAATGGTAGTTTCACACAGATAACGGCAGCTCCAAACGGCACACTAACAGAGTTTAACATCAGTTTTATTTTGAAAAAAAGTTGGAATGTAAGAAGGGTAGTTTTAATATTAGCCTTCTAAAAGGGTTAAATCTGAAAATAGAAAAAATTATAGAAAATTACCTCTAAATAATAATACCCCCAAGATTTAGACTAATTCTACATATAACATATAAATAAGACTAAATCTGCTTAATTCGGCTATAATATTTTGGGTAATAACTAAACTCAAGAGGTTAAGAAGGTTGATTTGTACTAGAACTAAAATAGTTCTAGAATAAATAACACTCTAAAAAATTAGGGCGTTACTTTTTTCAAATTCATAAAAATAATTTTTTGAAAAATAAAATTACCGGTAATCAAACAAACACGAAAAATAATTTTTACTGCATTTACGGCTATCAAACACACCCTTAACTAAAAAGTTGAGAAAAAAAAGTTAAGGGGTATTTTAGTACTTCCCATAGTTGAGGGGTCTCCACGCATTTTTTATCTAATGGGAAATGGAAAAAAAATAGGGTGGGGCCATTTTTGGATAATTTTCCAATTTCCAATCATAGTTTTGCTTTTGCTTAAGTAACTTTCTTTTTTTCTTTTAATTTCCTAATAAAGGTAACAAGCAAAGTGCAATGTATTGGTTTAAGATATTTTTAGGCTAAAATATAAAAAAGTATTTTTTTATTGTTTTTAAAAATTTATATTTTAATCTCTTACAATTTCAAAAAATATTATAACAAGAAAAAATTAATTTTTAATATATTTCTATTATTTAAAAAATATTTTCTGTATAAATTATAATAAATAGACGGAATAGTGATGGAACTCTGACGGAGGGAGGTTAAATACATCAATTTGAATTTTTAAAAAGGTAATAAAAATTTTTAAAAGTTAAAAAAAAAAGTGAAAATTGGATATTTACATGAGATTTTTTTTTTTTAATTTAGTTTTTTTTTTATTACTATTTAGTATAATGTGCTCAAATATTTTTATTTTCACTATTGCTATTTTGGTCACTTTGGCTTTTGTTTTTATTTTCTTATAGTTGTAGTAATTTACTTAGACTAAAATACAAAAAAAAAAAAAAAAAAAAAAAAATCAAAAAAAAATTATGTAAATATTTATTTTTTTATTTTTTTTATTTTTAAAAATCTATATTTTATTCTTTCAAATTTTAAGTTGATGCATGTAACGCATCCCCGTAAGGGCTTCATTACTATTGCGTCTATTTTTTATAATTTATAATAAAATTACTTTTAAAATGATGAAAATATATTAAAAATTTATTTTATTTTTTATAAAATAAGTAGTGGTAATTTTGTCATTTTGTGTTCTCTATTAACACTGTAATTATCTGAAAATATTTCTAAAATTTAAAAAGGACAAAATATAGAATTTTAAAAGTCAAGAAAAAAAAATTATATAAAAAAATTTGTATTTTTATTACACTACAATAAAATTATGTAATAGTGATACTTCTAAGTACTTCTAAAATCTGAAAAAAAAAAGTATCGCTGGCAAAAATACCGACACTTATTATTAATGTCGCTATATGTATCATCGCTAGGGTGTATAGCGACATATTATTATAATCTGCCTTAAAAATATATTCCTATAATTTAATTTTAAATATAAATGAAATATAAATAGTACACTTATATAAAAATATAATAAAAATATATTCCTATAACCTAATTTTAGTGTAGTGCTGGAAAAAATATTTTACAATTTAGTATGATATTTGTAGTCATGCAGCTGGGAGTCAAATCTTTATTTTATTGTAGTTACCAATCATATGGTGTGGTGGATGTCAACTATTAATTTTAAAAATTTGAGCTGTTAAAAATATATAATTAATTCACTTAAAGTGAATAGACATATTGCCCACAGATTTCGATTATGATTCAATTCTACCAGCCTCTCGCCACTTTGAATATGACTCAACCCCAACTCGCCCTTCTGCCATTTCGAACGTGGCTCGATCCAGCTTGACCTCCTGCCACGGAATAAGATGCTGGTCCTTTTAAACCAATAGTTACGTACATGATTACAAGTATAGCCACAATGATAAATAGTCCGATAGTATGAGCATAGTGCAAAAGTCATGAGAAAGCACACAGCCATGCATATATATATGATATGTCGGTAGGGTTGGCAATTTAGCTCACTGTTTGCGAGCAAGTTCGCGTTCAGTCCAATATGAGCTCGAGATCGATCGCTCGTTTAATAAATAAGCTGAATTTTTTAGTTCAAAATCTTACTTAGTTGAACACGAGCTAAGCTCAGCTCGCTCGTGTTCTGCTCAATATAGCTCAAATTTATATATACATGTATTATAAATTTCAACTATTTAGATTTTAGGCCAATCCAAATTTAAGGAGCCATATATTTTGTAAATTTTAATTATTAGATTAAAATTCTAATTTCTAAATTTTCACCGAGTAGTTATGACAATATACCTTATTGTTCAGAAGCTGGATTTTTTCAGCTTGATATTTTGACAAGTCAATTCGTGTTCTGACTCGTTGACAATTCTTTATATTGGTATTTGTTTTGTAAAGTCTCTTGTATTGTGTATAAATACTTCTATTTCTTTCAGAATTATAATGGCACTTGTGACTCATTTTGATCTTGAGCTACATCAGATGGATGTAAAGACTGCGTTTTTCAATGGTGACATTGACGAGACAATTTATATGGTGCAACCAGAAAATTTTGTGTCAGGCGATCTAAAGAAATTGATTTGCAAATTGAAGAAATCTATCTATGGGCTCAAGCAAGCTTCCCGTCAATGGTATTATAAATTTCATCAAGTAATTATCTCGTTTGGATTTGAGATAAATGCAGTTGATGATTGTGTATACCATAAGTTTAGTGGGAGTAAATTTATTTTCTTGGTACTATATATTGATGACATATTACTTACTAGTAGCGATATAGGCTTATTGCACGAAACTAAGAGATTTCTGACAAAGAATTTTGAAATGAAAGATCTTAATGACGCTTCTTTTGTATTAGGTATACAGATACACCGAGATCGCTCTCAGGGTATCCTTGGGTTATCACAAAAGAGCTATATCGATAAGGTACTTAGCAGATTTGGAATGAAAAAATGCAAACCAGGAGATACCCCTATTGCTAAAGGAGACAAATTCAGTCTCAGTCAATGCCCCAAGAATGAGTTTGAGGTGAATGAGATGCAAAAGATTCCTTATGCGTCGGCAGTAGGGAGTCTAATGTATGCTCAAGTGTGTACGCGTCCGGATATAGCGTACATTGTTGGGATATTAGGCAGATATTTGAGTAGCCCTGGAATGGATCATTGGAGAGCAGCCAAACGGGTTATACGTTATTTGCAGAGAACAAAAGACTACATGCTCACATATAGGAGATCAGAACATTTGGAGATCATCGGGTATTCTGATTCCGATTTTGCGGGATGCCAATGTTGGCTATTTATTTATGGGTTAAAACTAGGTCCAACTCCTGCCCGTGACAATAGGTCCAGGAAACTAATAAGTTGAGTTGGGTGAGCCCAATAAGTTGAGTGGGGCTGCGGTCCACAATAGACCTAACGGCAAGAGGCCCAACAATAGACCCAACGTCCAGGTGGGTTGAGTCCGGTCGAGACCCATGGGCGCTGTGTCTGTACGCTTTAAGTGAATTGGTTGCGTATTTTTAACAGCTCGAGCTTTTGGGATTAATGGTTAGCGCCGATGATCCGACAGCCAAGACAATAGAAGATCCACATCGGGCTATGTTTATCTTTTAGCTAGAGGAGCTATTTCCTGGAAAAGTGCTAAGCATACACTTATAGCTTCTTCCACTACGGCGGCTGAGTTCATAGCCTGTTATGAGGCATCCAGTCATGGGATATGGCTGCGAAACTTTGTCACTGGGCTGCGAATTTTGAATGGCATTCAGAGGCCATTAAAGATATTCTGTGACAATAAATCGGCTGTACTATATTCCAATAACAACAGGAGCTCATCAAAGTCAAAGCACATTGGCATTAAATTTCTTGTTGTTAAAGAGAGAGTTCAGAATAGTTATGTGTGCATAGAACATATTGGAACAAACTCTATGGTTGCGGATCCGCTCACCAAATTAAGTTTTACCGCCCAAAGTGTTTTATGAGCATACTTCTCATATGGGTGTTAAATTGTTTGATGATGTACAGTTTTAATGGGAGTTTGTATTTTGATGTTCTTTAATTTCATGCACACTTTGTGTTAATTTTCTGCAGAATAAAGTATATAGTTTATTTCATATTCTGAATGTGTTTTGTCTGTTATGACTTAATATGATCTCATTCAAGAATAAATTAGGACCAGTTGAAAATAGGCATGGTAAGATTACATTGCATGTAATTTTCTGCTATACATCCATACTCGATTATGCCATTGAACTATGTTGGTATGGTGACCATTGATAGGTCGAGTTATGAATTTGTATAACAAAAACCACTTTGATCTCATACTAATATAGTAGATGGACCAGATTGTAATTAATGAGATGTTTTAAGAAAAGATAGCTATTCTGGTGCGCACATATCATAATATAATTCTTTCAAGATATAATATGTAGCCCAAGTGGGAGATTGTTGGATTTTATTTTTCCTATATATGGGCTAACATATAAATTTACAATTATATTATAGGCTATCTAATTTAATAGGGTCATTAAGTGATCTAATATGGGCTCTGAAAATATCTATTGGGTATGTGCTATTAATGTGTAGAAACCCAATACAAGTCTAATTAGGATTTATGGGACTCTAATTAAACATAGTATATAAGGAATATAAAAGAATTATGGTCCCGAGTCAGATTCCTGCCGTCAATTTGCCCTGCCCCATTCAGAGCAAAATTAATTAGACGACGAATCTAAACTTGGAAGCACTCAATCCTGGCGATTTTATTGTCGGATTTGAGAAACGATCA